>JZKD02S1673057.1:691468-741784 GCA_000966675.3 Picea glauca | reverse complement strand
ATAGCAAAGAAACTCTACCCATTTACATATTCCCATTGTCCCAACCCTTTAGCCTTTCCTTGTGCCAAAGGAGATTCAAAGCAAAGCAGTTGGAGGACAGAAGAAGAGGAGCCCAAGATCAGGTCCAAGGAGCGGTAGCCGGTCTCAACTTTTGTAAGTTGACTCTTTCAAAGTAATAAAGAAAATGCTTTTCCCATCCCAATTCATGAACTGTTTATAGTTTGATCAGTATATGTTTGGATTTCTAACCCGTTAGTATATAAGTAGTATGCATGCATAGTTGTTGCTTGTCTTGGATTCAGGTCATCTTTAGAAGGAGTATTGTGAACAAGTAATCAAGTACAACGGGGGATCAACATCAAACGTCAGGAACGAGGTAGGTTGATCTTTCCATGCATTTACTAAGAAAAGGGGATTTAAATCTAGGGATAAAGGTAGAAAGTAGTTTCTCTTCAGTTATATCTGCATGCAAAGTCTGAACTCTATTTGCTAGTCCGTAGGGAGATTTTCCCAACAGCAAGAGGGGACCCTGACATGCCACTCCCACCAGGGAACGCCTACAGGGACATGGGTATGTCAAATTTTTTTAAATATTTCATTCTTTTGTATTTTTGTATAGTGAAACAAAAATATTTTTTGATGATGCTTAAGTACTAACTAGACACTTGTGTGATGCAGACATGGGTCCGTTATGGTCGGACAAGCTTCCCTAACATCGTCGGAGGCATTGGGGAGATGAGGCAGTGGGAGGAGAAGCTGAGGGAGTCCTTCAAAATGTGTAGGGCAACCTGTCTCGTTTGACTCATAGGATTCTGATGGTTAAGGTAGAGGATCTGTCGGAAGCCATGCAGCGGTAAGTGGTTGGTGTGCCTAGAGCTTGGGTGTGACTCTTTTGGCATTTCACAAACACCGTAGTTTGTTACCATGACACACATCTAGTGCCACAGGCGTAGATGTTATGGATATTGTATTATCGACTTTATATGTGTATTGAGGGTGTTAGCCCCAATTTTGTACTATAAACATCATATTTTTTGAAATATATATAAAAAAAGGATCTCCGGCTTTACTTATATTACAATGTGTACATTGATGAGATGGTTTTGTTTGCTTTAGTTATGTAAAAAATTCCAATCTAAAATGAAATTAGCATAAGCATCAGATACATAATTAGAACGCCTAGGTATGTGATAATAAGTAATAAAATCAAATTGTTGTTCTAAAAGACATACCCGTAGGAATCGTTGGAGTAAAGTAAGATCACTCATGCGATAATTGTTGTTCAACTGACATACTACTAACTGGGAATCGAGGCGAACCTCTAAAGAGTGACTAACATGTGATATAGCATCATGCAAAAGTTCTATAACAATGTTATATTCGGCCACATTATTCGTGGATGGCCATAGTCATACGCCACTTGAAGACACCAGTAGACCCTCAGGTGAGTAAACCACACAAGCGACGGAATCCAAGTTCTGTGTATGACAACTGGCTCCATCTATGAATCCTAAGTAGACCAAAGACTCCATTGACATCTACCAACCAAGGGAAAACTCGATAAGCAAGATGAAGAAAAAAAAGAAAGGGAAAAGATATATACACTAAATTACATTAGTATACAAAGAGTTATGCCCAATCTTGGGGCTCAAACATAATATCTTTTCAAGTAGATCCCATTCTTGGGCTCGACCAACATATTCCCTTCATAATATTCTAACTTCTAGGCTCCTTTTTCTAAGACACATCGCACGATATAGGGACTGTGCCACATGGGTTTAAACTTGCCTTCCCCAAGTGGTTCTTTGGCTTGATCATATAAGAGGACCAAGTCACCCTCAACATACAACCGAGGACAAATAGACTTATCATACTGAACCTTAACACATCTTTTGTTCACCTTGATAGTCGTAGAGGCATCTCGACGTTTCTCATCAAGACTCTCTAGGTGTACAAGGCATAGCTCGAGATCGAAAACGTTAGGTAGGAGCGTGACTGCCAAATTAAGAGAAGGGGTTTCGCATTCAATAGGTAAAATCAACTCCACACTGTGTACTAACTAGAAAGGGAAAAATCCGGTGGCAGTCTTGACCAACGTTCAATATGCCTAGAGTGCGGGATATAGCATAATATGCCAGCCAGACATACTCTGGCTGACAATTTTTTGCAAAATGGTCTTGAGAGACTTGTTTATGGCCTGTACCTGTCCATTTTCATGGGGTAATAAGGGGAAGAATGACCGTGTTTAAACCCCATCTTAGATGCTATATATTCCATCATTTCGTTGTTAAAGTGACTTCCATGATTAATGACAATCTCAATCGGGATACCGAACCGGGTGATAATTTGATTGAATATGAAGAAGGTGAGAGTCTTCCCATCATATTTAAATGTAGGCACGACCTTGGACCACTTATTAAAGTAGTCGACGACCACTATAATGTGTTGATTCCCCCCAGTCGAAGTTGGGTTACAATCCACAAATTCCACCCCCCACTTGGTGAAGGGACCAACGGTAATGATTAGGTGAAGAGGGGATGGATGCAAGCGCATTTTCCAATTGAACACCTGGAGGGTGTGATACTTATTAACAACTTCAATACAATATTTAAAGATAGATGGCCAGAAATAACTGGTTCGCAAAATATTCTGGGTTGTCGCAAACCCGGATAGATGAACACCACAAGCTCCACTGTGGCAATATTTTAGGACTAACTCGGCTTCCTCATGAGCTAAACAATGACATAGGATATTGTCAATGCCTTGGAAATGCAAAGTGTCATCCCTGATAGTGTATGTCTTATCTTGGTATCGTAGACTTCGTCGGTCATCTCGTGAGAGATGTTGAGGGAACTTCAAAGTTTGAAGATACAAAACGATGTCTCCATAGTAGGGTTTGGACGACAAGATAAGGAAAATGGGATTGTCCGCAAATGAATCAACATGGATAACATCCTCATCTAATCGTGTAAAGTTGGATATTAAATCTGCGAAGACTAATGATTTCTTGGATTTTGCAGAAGCAAAATCGAGATCAAATTCTTGTAAAATAACAATCCATTTATTATATTTTCCCCCTATGATACGCCTAGTAAGGACGTATTGAAATGGATTAACATTAGCAACCACAATAGTCTTTCAAAGAAATATATAATGGCGTACATACTGGACTACATGAACAACATCCAAAGCTATCTTTTCAACATGAGAATAATTAAGCTCGGGACCAACTAAGTTTCGACTAAGATAGTAGATGACGTGCTCGTGGAGATCATCATCCTCCTAAACCAAAACCATACCAATCATCTCCTCGAACGTGGTGATATAAATCAAGTAATCCCTATTGTAGTCACGAGACTTCAACAGAGGCATCGATACCAAGGCTTTCTTCAAAGCATCAAAGGATTCCCAGGCTCACTCATCCCAAATAAAAGGGGTGTCCTTCTTCAAAAGATGCATGAAACCCTTAGTGATATTGGCATAGTTTACTATAAACCGACGTAAAAATTTATCTTCCCCTGTAAACCTTGAATTTTTTGAATAGTGAACGGGGGAGGAAATCGAAGTATTTCCTCAACCTTTAACGGATCTACCATGATCCTAGTCTTGGAAACTAGAAATACCAAAAGACGACCAGACCTAACGCAAAATATGAACTTATGAGGGTTCAACCAAATTCTATAGTAACAACATCTTTCAAAAACTAGTCGAAGGTGCATAGAGTGATCCACTCTCTTAAGAGAGTGAGCATCAAGATCGTCAAGGTAAGCTTTGACTATATTTTTAAGATTGTGGAATGTGAAGGTCATAGCACATTGGAAGGTTGCTCCAGATTTTTAAGGAAGAAAGGAATCTTCCAGTATGCGAAAGTACCCCAAGGAAAAATAAATGTCATCTTGTGTCGATCCTTAGGTTTAATTTCAATTTGGTTATACCCTGAAAATCCATCCATGAAAGAAAAAACTTTGCTTCTTGCACACTCGTCAAGAATCTGATCGATGAAAGGTGCCGAGAAGTTTTCTTTAGGAAAATATTTGTTTAGGTCATGAAATTCCATGCATACACGGATGGTTCCATGCTTCTTATTCATAGGAACGAGATTGGATACCCATTTAGTCAAGGGAACAAGGTATATAAAGCCAACATTAAGTAGTTTCTCTACCTCTGCCTTAATAGAAGGGGCATTCAAGGGATTGACAGCTCTAAGACGTTGTCGAACAAGTTTAGCATCCATATAAGTTCTAATCTCATGCTCAGAAATACGAGGGTCGATTCCTAGCATCTCTTCATATGACCAAGAAAATAAATCCCGGAATCCCTTGAATAGTTCAATGTAGATCAAGTTTCTTTTGGAGAACAATCCACACTGATATGTACGTTTTCAATATTTCCATGGGTACGTGAGATATCAATCATGACGGTAGGATATATACTCACCATATTTGCTTCGGCATAACTGTCATGCTTATCAAGTGGAACTACAGCGTGATCGACTATCTCACTCAAAGTAGATCGAAATTCATCTTGTTCGATTATTTCAAGATCTGGGAGAAAATAAGAGCGTTGATGCATGTCATCCCAAGGTTTGTTGGAACCATTCATGGCTTCAAGGATGGATTCATCCAAGGGCAAAGTATCATCGAGGTAGTCATGTGAAAAATACAATGAAGTGGCCCACACGGGCTTAAGAACAAGATCCTCTTCGTTCATTGGTGAGGTAACACTATCAGGATCAATGGAAGAGTCAATAACATCTTGATATGCAATCCTTGCTGCTGATAGTGGCATGGCCATTCCATCATGTGACTAGCCTTCACAATAAGAAGTTGAGGAAGGTAGGGTCCAAGGATCACTAAAATAATAAGTGCGGAAAGAGATGGACCTCTCTATCGAAACGGGCCTACTGGACATGGCGTAAACATGGTGAATCGGTGCCATGAAGTCGAAAGTGCCCATAAGGGAAGAATACATTCCGACACTAATATTATCAGTTGTTAGCTGAGAATTGTCGATCACAGGGATTGACGGTCCAACAGATGCATTGGGACTAGCATATGTAAAGGATAACTTGTCAATTGTCACGATCTTCCCATCATGAGGAAAACAAAGAATATGGAAGACGGACGATACAACGATAGTCATAGCATAGGTCCAATTATGTACTAGTAACAAGTTATAATCAAGAGGTGCATCAACTACCTCAACATCCACCTCTAGCGTCTTCCCACCCAACTGGACCGGAAAGGAAGGAAGAATACTATGAGGGCGGAAGGAACGACCATCAAAAGTAGTCAACATGTTCGATGATTTGGAAAGAGTCAAAGAATCAGGAGCTTTCGAACAGATCAACGACATCACACATCTAGTAGTGCCTTCATCAACAACCACATGTTTTACGGTATACTTTGAGTACCAAACATGTATTTGGAATGACACATGGTAAGGCAAGTGACGCTTCACATCTGTGATGTCAAACTTGATAACTTTCAAACCAATAGGTTGTAGAGATCCTAACACAGATAGCAAGGCATTCCTCTATGAAGGACACATCTGGAGTACCTTCAGAGTTGACATCACACAAGGGTTTTGACCCAGGTCCTCAACAATAGAGTAATTATGGGTGGCTCTAGCATTTGGATTGTGGGTAGAGTGCTTGAGTACTCCTTTCGGAATACGAGGCAGTGGCTCTAGTTTTTCGATCTATAAAGTCATTTTCGGAGGAGGAGGAGGAGATTCTAGACCAGGTATAGCCTGTGATGAACTATAATCTCAAGATCTAGTGGCTACATGAACTTTAGCGTCGACCATATTGATACACAAACGATCATCGTCGTGTGATGACGGGTTTTGAGTCCCATTGGTCGCATTTCTAGAATTTGAGGAGCTCGAGGCCATGTGTTGGTTATGTGGGAATGTATTTGTCAGCAAGACGGGTGGTAGAGATAAGATCCTTGCATCTTCCACAAGTTTGGGGCATAAATGAGTAAGGTGATCATCTGTACAAAGATTACAGGGAAATTTCACCTTACGCCTTTCTTTCTTTCCCTCTCCATCATTATTATTTGTCTTCTCATTATTACCATTGTCCTTGGGTTTATTATTATTTTTCCCACCCTTACGATTATTATTACATCCTTTCTACTTATTCTCTCCTGGTTGTTGTTTACCATTTGGGTCGTTCGACAATTGTACGGAATGTACATCCACCGACTCGGTGGGATTGGAAGACACAGATGAAGCTGGTCCTCCTACAGACTGGTTTAGAGACAACTCTTTTAAATGGCTTGTCACTGAGTCTACATATTTTACATTGGCAGAGCCTACAATGCCATCGGCATGAGGTCCAGGGTTTTTTCTAGGGTCATAGGTTGACCTTGGTGCGTCCGGAAGAATGTGGTATAACATTCCAGACTGAGTGTATATAAGATCTAACTGCTGGGCTTTGAAGATCGTTTCTTCCTCAGTGGTAACCCTAGATGTAGCAACATCATTCGAGATAGGAGGATGCAAAGACTTAAGGAACCGTTCTAAAATAAAGGTTGGGGGAATGGAGGTCTTAATCAACCTCTTTCTTCTATGCCACTCCTGGATATGATCTAAGATATGAGTGGTTGTGTCCTAGTGTAAATTTGACAGAAGTTCTAGGCCAGGATCATAACGAACCGACAACTAGAAGTGGTTAAGGAAGACCAACACCATCTAACTAAAGGTCCCATATGCCCCCCTAGGTAGCTTGATATACCATTTCACAGCGATCCTAATGAGGATGTGTTGAAATAATCTTAACTAAATAGAATCATCATTAAGGTAATTTGAGGAGTACCATAGGTGAAAAGTGGTGACGTGATCACCGGGATCCTTTACATTCTTACCTTTGAATTTCAGAATGTCTGAAGGAATGTTGGTGGGGATGAGGGGCCATGTAGGATCATGACACACAGGGTTGTTCATCAAATTAGACAAGTCTAGCATATTAAGTGTGGCCAGAAAAGGGAGGCATAGTTGCGACATCTGGCACCAAGCTCCCTGGATAGATTATGCTTGAGGAACTGCAGCCCATCTAGGGTTCTGGTAAGAACCATGGCCTTGTCTGGGATTGTAAGACCCTCCTCTTGGTTGATTCATAAGAGGTTGGTTCGGCATAATTCTAGTAGGAATGTTTTGATATGGGTTGAAAAATTCCCCCCTGGATGGATTGGATCTGGGTTGGGGGTTGCCCAAGGTGTGAAACTGACCTCCTCCAAGTGTGAATCCAAAGGAAAAAGGTGGATTCGTCATGTCAAATGTGTTGGTCAGAATCAGAACTGAGGAGGTAAGGGTATAGGAAGGAACTTGAGCATAAGCTTGTCCACCAGTTTGGTTGCTCCATCTAGAAGCAAGAGGATTAGACACAGGGTTGAAAGAGGGAATGCCTCCCATATTAGGATTCATTTGAGGGATTTGAGCACCACCAAATAAAAATGGAGTATAAGGAGGTGTAGTACCCCCAAGTCCAATGCTAGCATTAGGGTCAACAACTGGGATGGAGTTTGAAAACTGTGAAGTAAAATTTGGCATACCATAGGAAAAAGGACTAGATTCCATAGGGATGGATTGAAAATTATAGCTCGGTGAGTGACCAAGAGACCCAAATGGGTTCAAGGCAAGAGATTGAGCATTCACTATAGGACGATAAATAGTAATGATAGGTGCCTTTGGCACTACAACCATTGTGGTTGCAGGAGTCGAAGGGGTGTCATTAACTATAGTAGGAGTGTGAGTCAAAGGGATCCCAGTGTTTTGAAGACTTGCTTCAGTACTCATTCTTGTATAATCACAAGTCTGTGCAGTGGAGGTGTGTGTACCACGTCTAATAACTCTACACCCTTTAGAAGGAAAATACTCAAAATATGGTGGTAATTGTAACAAGCGACGAGACTGGCGGGGACGTTTGTCCAACTCCACGATGACTTAAGACTCAAGATAAAAAAAAAAAATCCTAGGGCCAACTAGTAATCAAAGAGCACACCAAAAATCAAATGTCCAATATGCACACAAATGGGGTAAAGTGGTTGAAAGGGGCCTCCCTCCCTAAAGAAGGTATGTCTCACTCAAGAGGGGCTTGAGACTCCCTACTAAATATTGGAGGTAACATAATCATTTATAAGGGCCCTCGTGGGCTTAACAACTAGTCAGTCAGATCTTCCCAGAGAGGTAATCCTCCATAAAGGTTGTTTGATGTCCAACCCTTATCTGACCAAGGGTACCTGTAGAATAACCCCTGCAAGTAACCTATGTGGCACCTAAGTCAAGCAACTAAGCAACCAATGTATAACCGATGCATAGACGAGGGGTCGTAAGTCAGTTCCACCGTATGGGCAGGGTAGCAAAGTCTAAAATATTGAAATTATCGCCTCTCACAGAGGTAAAGGCACTAGCAAGATCCCCATATATGAATAGATCCCTAGAAATATCTCTGACGCTAGAAGGTATTGGGGGGATATACCTTCAACCAACCTTGCGAGACCTCATGATTAACTCTGCTGTGAGCAGTGCCTTCTGATATTACCAATTATACAATGGATATCTCCACTCCATTTGTCAGACACATATGTTGATTTAATAGCCTTGGAGAAGTTTACTCACAAAATCATATTCCAAGGCACTAAATCCTAAGATAGTTTCTTCACCCTAGAAAATAAAATCATGACTAATCAATTTTAAATTATAGCATTAATTTTAGTGGTCGTGCTTACTAAAAAAGGTATGGTAGTGAAACTCATGATGTTGTGACTCATCAAGTAAAGTAAATATGAATACAATGCAAACTCCTAACTTCAATTTTAAATGAATGATATTGTTGGCACAGGAGCAGACCCACGGTTCAACACTTCAACAACGCACCAACAAAACCCTAACTATCGATCCTTTAGGAAACACCTGCGAAGCAGATGAAGTCTCACCCGAGGTAGAAGCAGGGGTGGTTGCAGGACTCCAATGTCTACAACCTTAGCTGGGACAAAGATCTATGATTGTAACACCTTGATAGAGCACTTAGCAGTTATAGTTCATCAGTAAATAATCTCAATTAACAGCGCAGATAAACCCTAAATAACAGAACAACATGGTATTCACCCAGATCCAATATATTCAAGCACTAAGCGCATCAACATAGATCAGATATATCATTCATTCATACTATTCAACACTAAGATATCATATCAGATTCATCTAAGCATATATCAGTGTACTAAGCATTAATCACATAAACAATAAAACAACCATAATGCACAAAGCAACCACAACACAAGATATACGTGGTTCACCCCCAGCCTAGGGCTATGTCCACCAACTCTTCTTCTCTTTTATTGTCTATTGTCAATCTTCTACATGCACAGAGCCACAAAATCCTACTCCGCATAGGACAAGAGATCTATGGATGCTTCGCTAGATCCTTCTTCCCTGAGCTAAGTCGCATCACAAATCCTTTACACAGTCACTTGTACTTAGCTCTACAAGTTCTCAACACAACATGCACAAATCATTTACAATTACCACTTGCACTTAGCATAGAACTCAGCTATCGGCTACTAGCCACTTACTACTTATACTACTATTTGCATCACCTAGATGTCTATTTATACTTTACAAAAGGGCCTGAACATGGGTAAACCCCATAGGCTGACATCCCGTACCCGTTACATGAACCCAAAACCCAAAAATTCCTAAAAAGAGACAGGTTGTCAAAGTCCCAAAATAGGTCAAATCTAACTAAGGATCTCCAAAACTTGGTCAAGGGCCAACAGACCCCAAACACTCACCTGTGACTCGTCCCGGGTTACTCTGATTTGGGTAGCTCTGCTTCAAAATCCTCGAGCTGGGATGGAGCTGCTTCGACCTATTGTTGTGCCAAGGCCTCCTTCTCGGCGAACTCTTGAATGAATGCTTCGTTGACAAGTCCCTCTAAGTGTTGTTCTACTGTAGTGACGACTTGATCTAGATCTGCTCCTCAACCTTCAATATCCTCAAACAGTTGGCACGCTTCATCCTGGACTAGTTGGAGACTCTGAGTCACTTCCATGACTTTTCTCTGTATGGTGTGGACCTATTGTTGGACAATGAGTTGTTCCTGGAATCACTTCATCCTTTCAACTACTTATAGGAGATTCAACTACGCCTGTACTATCGTTGCCTGTTTCTTTTCCTCCTAGATTTGTGACTCCAATGCCTTTAGTTCAGGGTCTTCAGTAAGTCACTCATATTTCTGTGCACTTCTACTGCTAAGTTGTTTACATTCTAGAGTGAAATCTCTGATCCTCTCAACTGTGCTTCGGGAAATGGCTTTGCTTTGGTCTCGCACATCCTACGGGGTGATTGGCACTATATGTAGCTCTAAATATGATAGAATTTGTTGAAGTTGTTGGATATCTTCTGTGAACTATGCTACTTGATGCTCCACTATGTCTTCTGCCTTTAGCTCTAAGCCCGTCACAAAGCGAAGTGCTCTGTCGACTTCTTCTTTGACTCTGAGCTATTCTACGAGCAACTGCTCTTTTTCTTGCTTGATATGTGCTCTCTCTTCTTGCACTCGACGAAGGCGAGATTCTTCCTCTTCTTTAACTTGATGAAGGTGAGCTTCGATCGCATCAGCTATTCTGCGTAGTTGGGCATGCTCATTCCCCAACTCTGGTTCTTCTGATGGAAGGGGCATAGTGGACATTGTGTGGCTGGAGTGAAGGGCTTGTTGTACCCCTTTGATTTCTACCTCAATTTTATCATAGATGGTTTCTTTCTTGGCTTCATTGTTCTTCATAATATTCTGTGAAGCATCTAATATGGCTGCGATGATGAAGTCAAAGTCATCGATCATGAGCAAATTTTGCAACTTAGTCTTGGTGGCTCTGGATTTCTTCTGCTAGGTCTAGGAGTATCCTTCTCTTCGTGAGTGGTCTCAAGGCTACCAATTAGTTTAGGATCGAACATTTCTGTAGGGTCAGTAGGGATAAGGAGTTCTGCAAACCAGTCCTTAGTTATCTCTTTGAGGTCCTCCTATGTAAGCTTGTAGTATGACTGAAGCTCTTCTTTATGCTCGTCTGTGCACACAACGATATAAATGAAGTGTCGATCTGCACAAAACTTCATAAGGGGTATGAACCGTTGCAGGGTGTTTGATGTCATATGTCGAGGGATAGCCCCAATAGCCCTCTTTAACTAGAGATAGTATGTATGAAATACCGTGTTCGATTGCCACTGTTTCCCATATCGCTCGAGTACCAAAGTGTTGTGAACTTTGCAGCGAGTGGCTCGAATGGCTCAATGTCCGGGAAGGTTGCACCTTTCGGCATCTCCCAAGAATTAAATGAGATGAGGATTAAGAACCAGCTAAAGTGGAACTCATAGCCCTAATCTTGAGCTTCACGAAAATCCAATTCTAGCTAGTTGACTAAGTACTTCACCCAGTTCATATGGAGTCCTTCTACACATTTTTCGGCGAGGTAAAAAATGAACCCTTTGACCTGTGTAGGTCTATTCTTTCTCACTAGCTTTCCTACGATTAGTTTCCAGGCCAGGTGCACTATGCCATTCTGGATGGAATCTACCTTGTAGCCTCGCATCCCCTTTCTTACATCACCATAATTATCCTTAATTCTTTGTGCCAAGGCACAGTCTGCAGCCTTACCTGGGTAGAAGTCTTGTGGGTCGGGTCCCTGCATGCTCATTATGGTGATCCTATGGATTAGCATCGGATCGACTATGATGCATCTATCTAGCCATATATAAACGCCATGGTAGCATGACAACAGGATCTTAATACATGCGTTAACCTCCTGGTGTCTTCCAAAATGTGGAATATTTATCACATTCAGGTTGGTGGACTACGCGAGGTTCATAGTCCATGGTTGGGGGATTATTTTCAATTTCTTCCCCTTCATTCTAGTTAGGTACCTGTGAGGAGAAATTATACTATGGTTCTTGCGGTCCCCTAGGTTGAAGACATTGAATTTCAATGTCACGATCTTATCCTACTGCATTCTAACTGCACGTATCCCCTTCGGGAGGTACGCAGTAACCAGGGTGTAATCAAAGTCCCTCGGGACATTGTCACGACTCACCGCGTCGGCCAGAGGTGGGATGTAGTCAGGTAGGATAGTCAGGATTAACTTCACATTTACCAAGTCATCTCAGTGCTTGGTTATCTTCTCTAATGTAGCTCGGGATGGTTCGGATCCACAAGCATTCGACGAGGAGGATTTAACTCCTCATGTCGATGAGGCATGAATCCCTGTAGAAATTATTTTCTTGGCCATTAGATCAATTAGAACTTCTTCGACTGACTTCTCTATGGCACTGAGTTCATTCGACATACACACTCAAGATCGGATGACTCAGGTCGATGAACAATCAATGCAATATATCAGGTGGTGAAATCTTAGTAAACAACGTGGTAGCAATGATTTGGCTTGGATACAATTCACAAAAGTGTTCTCAGTGCAACATTCGATGGAATAAATAAACAATGATGTAATAGATCTCTCCAATGGACAAGAGGCCTTCATCAATGTAGTTATGTTTGTTGTGGCACGGTCCCAACGGTCTAAGGGTGAGCATTCTAGTCATAAATATTGTTCTAACCATTTAGAAGTGTTAGGCTAATGGTCATAATCCCCTCAATGGTTATATTTCTTCGCCATGGCGAAGTGCCATGTTGCGTTGTTCTTATATCTTGGCGAAGTTCCAGTTTTGCAAACCTTCCTTCTACGAAGTCCCCCCTGGAACCTTCTACAACTTTTCTATCTTTTCTCTCTTCTTATTGAGATTTCTATCCTTCTTCCTTGTGATCTTCATCTCGGTATTCCTCTTTCCATTCTGATTATTGTCTCCTTTTGTCATAGTAACTTCGCGTTATTGAGATTATTTCATAGGGTTCAAGGGAAATACTTCTTCTCTATCTAGGGTAGATGCTCCACTCTTCTATGAGTCTTCTTGTGTTCTCTCAACTTTGACATCCAAGTTTTTGTTTCTAAACATCTTCGATCTGTTCTCCTATTCTTCAATCAAGTGTGTTGTCCTCCTAGTCATGAAATCTTTTAATTATTGCTTCTTTTGTTCTAGGGCTTCCTCTTTATTTCTTCTGGTCTAATCCTTCTCAATCTAGGTTTTTCCTAGTAACATAGCAAATAGGGCATTGTTCTCAATAAATTTAACAACATCAAAATCTTCCTCTGTCAAAGTTCCATGAGCACTCATAGATATCTGTGTGAGTCTTCCACACATGGTTATCAAATTTCCTCTAGATAATCCTATTCCTCCCAATGAAGGACTCGTAGCAGGAATTCCTAAAATTTCCCAAGTTCTTTCTATCATGATATTCACCAGTGTTTCCTCATCTAGAACACAGTCAATGTTGAAGTCTCCTATTCTTGTTTCTATGCATTCTTTTTCTTTGAATATCTCTGATAAGTTGACATTCTTTTGATTATTTAGGGTTTCTTTCATTTGTAGTAATACATTCTCTGATTCTTTATGGGGTTTTTCCAAGGTCTTAGTTTCTTGACCTTCATTAGGGTGTTCTTTTCTCATATTCATTCTTTCAACCTTAGCAATCATTCTAGGGAAATCCAAAACTTCATGGTCCATAGCTTTGCAACACATAAAACTAGGTCTTCTACCAGGTCATTCCTTGGCAAGATTTGCCAGTCTTCTGCAACTATAACAAAGGGTTAATCATCTTTTTCTTTTAAATGATCCCCAATCTTTCATGTACTGCACACTAGGATCATAGTAGCTAACCTGGAAAAAAAAACTTTCTAGGATCCTACATCCATTTGTTTGTCCAAACATTCTTTCTATGCATAGGAATAACATATCTTTCACTATTCTTATCAGATCTACTCATATCAAATCTTCTTTCTTCTAACTGTTCCCTACTAGGAAAAAATTTATCAAACAAAAATTTCCACTTTTCTTACCTTTATCTATACTTTTGAAACAAAATTTCCACTTATCTTACCTTTAACAAAGCACAAAGCCTCCAAATATTACCTCTTTAACCAAAAATTATAACTTTACCTTTCTCAGAGCACAAAGCTTTCAGATCTTACCTCTTTTCCTCAGATCAGACTTCTTTTCTTAGCACAGAGCTTCACAAGTTAAGTAGAATATTTTGCACTAGGAAAATAGATCTACGCATAGAGATTTCTTTTCTTCAGTTCACAGTTTCAGGTTAGATCTTCTCACAGAGATTCATTTTCTTCAATTCCCAACAATCGTAGTTTCAGGTCAGATCTTCGCACAAAGATTCCTTTTCTTCAGTTCCCAAAAATCATAGTTTCAGGTCCCAGCAACAGAACCATTTGTTGGCACAGGGGTAGACCCAAGTTTCAATGCTTCAACAACGCACCAACAAAACCCTAACTATTGACCCTTTCAACAACACCTGTGAAGCAGATGAAGTCTCACCCGAGGTAGAGGCATGGGTGGTTGTGTTAGCGTCGGAAGTCACTCCTGGATTGCTTGCAGGAGCAGAGCCCGACACCCATCAGTTTAATGTCACAGTTTGTTTAAAAGGATGATCAAATGGAGATAAAGACTCAAGGAAATATCATTCTAACTTAGGAACTGGGTCTGGTATGTAAAGAACAAAGGAGGTCTGGAATCCTAACTTCAGCCAGTGGGTTGATTAAAACATGATCAGGTGGAAGACTTAGTAAGAAAGGTGAGCAAACAACTTCGAGCAACAGGCTTTCAGCAGTTTGCAGAAGAAAGACTCTGAATGCAAGATCCGCTTGGTTCAGGGTCTCAAGGAACTGAAAGGGGACTTGACTGGATCCTCCAATTCCAAGTCACTCAGTGCTGGGGAAATCACAAGAACTGATTAGAGACAGTGCAACTATTACAGTGATCCATTACAACATCATCCTATAATAGCTACAGCTCGACTGGATCCTCCAATTCTGAGCTGCTCTAACACAGTGTAAACAAAGAGATGAAAGAAACTGGAATTCATAAGGCAAGAAGTCTCAAAAGTTCATACATAACCAGAGCAACAATGCTTCATTAAAACTTTACAACCGGGAGCTCTGCTCAACCATCAATCCTTTACAAAATACAACAACTGAGTCTATATACTCTGAAAAAATATCCTCATAGAGGCGTGCCCAGTCACCCAAGGCTTGGTGTCACTTCACTTCAGTCAAACTCGTACTGATATCTTCTTTTAAGCACCATCTTAACTGCGCATGGCTCCTGCGAGGAGGGTAGCTGATCCATTAAGTGTTGGGCTAGAGTGTGCATACTTCTCTGTCGAGCTGAGGACTTCGGCATGGCGTCTTTGAGAAAATCGATGCATATGACTTTCTCGAGTAGGTGGTTCGCCAGACCCTCCATCCCCTGCAATTAATGAGTGAGGTGAGGTTTCAACCACCCTCTCTCTTCTTCATTCACTCCGAGCAGGTACTGGGGTTGATATCAAGTTGAACTAGCACTTGGAGAACACAGTGATCCCTTCTGCAGCTAAACCTGGCACTTCGGCCTCCTGCATAGTTCTTTCTATCACCCCCAAGTGACCACGGGCTGTGACCCTGTGCCTATCTTCAAAGGCGCTTTTGGCATTTCACGTTTCATGAATGGAAGGAGCTAATCCTTGCTGATTGAAGTTGCAAGGGGCGAGGAGGTGAGGATCCTAATCATGCACCATGCGTCCGCTTCAGATGGACGGCTGAGATCTTCTCGTCAATGCTATGGGCCCAGGCTTTGGACGTCCTCGACACTTCACAACTCGCAGCTGGAAGAGGCTAGTTATTCTTCTTTAAAGTTGCGAGGGGTGAGGAGGGGATGGATCCCAATCGCGCACCACGTGTCCCTCAGAGATCTGATGGCTTTGAACTCACCCGATACCCTTGTGGGCCCGGGTCTGAATGCTCTCGGCGCTTCGCGACTCGTGAAGCCTAACACCAATACTTCGAGACTTCTCACGGTGAGATCCCGAGGCTTCGTGCCACCTGTATTCCACTTGCTGACTCTGCTATGGCCCCCACTGCCTCCAGCTGTTGGGGTATCGCTCCTCGTAATCTCGCGATCCCCGCGCTCAAATTCTCGAGCGTTTTCTTGCGAGGCCCCGATACACGATCCTACATGCGGATCCAATGGATCTCCTCGATCCAGATCCAACGGTTATTCACCTTCTCTCTTCTCGCGTCCTCGTGACTTGGGATACCCAATGTTTGGGCCTTTACCCTGCGAACTCCCGAGTTCGCGAGATCATCGATCTTGGATGATGCCGACGACACTTTGCCCGCTCACTTGACTTGCTGATTGAAATCAAAATCCTTCCATTGCTGTGTTCGGGCGCATCTCATGTAACTTGCAGACCCGAATGATTTTGAGCCCAAGACAAGAATTATCGCTAACATTATGCTCCATGGGGGATAGAGTCATCCCTGTGATGCTCTAAGAACTCCTTCTGCAGTTCCAGTTGCCTTTTTGTTGGGCTATGGAGTCAAGCTCGAAACAGCCTACTGAAAATACATGCCGATAAGTAAAAATGAACAAATAAACATACGTGCTCAAAGGAGCTTATTTATGCACAGTCTAATACTAATATACTTTGTACATGAGGCTAGGTGAAAGAAAATTTCGACCATAGCCAATCATGTAACCTCCTGAATGGAAGCTCCTTCCTTCTGTCGATGATTTCAAATAGGTGGTGTAACCATGACAGCAGAATGGTTACACTCTTCAACTCCTCCTTACAGGCTGGAGTTGAGATGAAATAGGGCGGCTCTAAAGCATAAGGGAAATTCCACACCATGTATTCGCTAACAGGGTCATCAAATGAGTGGCCAATTCCAGAAAATTGGTGACAGACGACCTCTACTGCTACACAGTTGTTCACCTGAGGCCGAATATCTCTAATAAGCACAGGCAGGTGAAAAATTGAAAAGGGCTCGCTGATCTCAGGTGGTGGCTTCTCACTGACTGGCTTTGCGCAGTATGTAAACTACATCTTTGACTGCTCCTCTGGTTCTTCTGGTGCCTCTTCTTGGCTCTCCCAAGGGTCAGAGTCGTAATCATCATAGATAGGACCTGTGGGAAAGCTCTGCTTTTCAATTGGCTGCTCAGGGGGGCTGATTTCCTCGCATTGTCTTTCATTTGTGAATAGAGGAGAAGGCTCTGTATTCTTCTCTTGGAAGTTCTGGGTGTCCAGCTCAGAACTTGATTCATAGCTATCATACGTGGGCTAGCTGCTACCCAGGTCATCAATCTGTGATGTGGGGCTCTTTTTCTCTTCAACTAAATAGTCGTTAAAGCTGGGTGAGCACCAGACTTCTTCATCTTGCAAAAAAGGAACGATCTCCAGATCCTCCTTTCCAATCCCAAATGTAAATACATCATGGGAAATCTCATGAAGTAAAAGAGAATAGTCCTCTTCCCCAACTACCACTTCATCATTTTGTTCTGAGACAATGAGCTCATCGGGGACAGATGTTAATGCGCTTACGAGGTCTTCAATATTCTCCTCGAGAGAGCCATCTAGAACATCTTCCTCAGAGACTGGAAAATCCTCCCCATTGTCCTCAGATTTTAACCTTTCATGTTGGGCGATGAGAGATATCATTAATTCACTCAGAGCAACTTCCTCCCCCAGTCTTCTATCCTTACAGTCCTCATCAGACATAATCATGTCTGGGAGGATTTCTTCTTCTTGGCTCTCCCATGGGTCAGATTTATAATGACCAGAAACAGGTCCCGTGGGAAAGATTTTTTCATAATCGCCCTCAGTAGAGCTGCTAAGGGCCTCTGCTTCAAAGGATGGGAAATCCTCAGTGTATTATTTAGCTTCCCACCTGTCAAATCTGGCAGTGATCAATTTTATCAGTTCCATAACTCTGCCCGAAGCGTCTTCTCCTTCCCTGGGATCTTTATAATCATTCATTGTAGAGATACCACAATCATTTTTTTCAAAGGGTGGAAAACCTTCTGCACATCGCTCAGCTTCCCGCCTATCCAGTTGGGCAGAGAGAGATTTTATCAATTCCATAACTTCACCCGAAGTAGACAAATGGGAAGGAGAAATGACTGATTCCTGATCCAGGTCATCAGGATCCTCCCCACAGCTTACGTCTGAAACAACTTTCTCTTCTATAGATTTGTGGTATCCCTCACAAAAATTATGACAAATTAACTCAGGGGAATACAACCTCTGACAATAGGCAGTGAAAGCTACGTGGAATTCACCGAGTGAAGAAATGCTAGCAGGGGTAAAGAATGATACCATTTACGCACATCCCCTGCTAACGAGAACATGAACATTTTCAGTAATACATCCTCATGATGTATCTCCCAATGATGCATGAGTTCATGAAACTCGTTGAGGTGCTGAGCAGGGTTGTCCTCTTCACGCTCTCTAAATCTGGGAAAATAATCACCCCATTCATCCATAGAGGGGACAACATTAGGAAAACCAGGAATAGCAGAAAAATTAAACGGAGCAAACCTTCGAGCCAGGATTTCCTCCATATCGAACCAGTGGAGTCGCCAATTGATCCTCGAATCATGGAGTCGCCAGGTGAAAGATGCGCAACTTCGAATGTGTCTGGTCCTTGTTCACCATCAAAGACCAGATCTTAACATTATTGTTACCCCAGGAAACTTCTCGAGCTGAGAAAGCAGCCGCTGAAACCTTCTCGAGAAAGCTCCTCTGGGTCAGCTTTCAGGTGTTCCAACAGTGGCCACAACTGAAACAGTAAAGTGGAAATAATGGAGTCGCCACAGTGGAGTCGCCAGGTGCACAATAGCAATCTGAATAATTCTGATTTTTGATGCACCTTCAGAATCAGTTGATCGTTGTCATTCTGCCCAAGGAAAATCTTCAACTTCGTCCCCATCAACGGCGCCAGAAATGTTAGCGTCGGAATTCACTCCTCGATTGCTTGCAGGAGTAGAGCCCGACACCCATTAGTTTAATGTCACAGTTTGTTTAAAAGGATGATCAAATGGAGATAAAGACTCAAGGAAATATCATTTTAACTCAGGAACTGGGTCTGGTATGTAAAGAACAAAGGAGGTCTGGAATCCTAAATTCAGCCAGTGGGTTGATTAAAAGATGATCAGGTGGAAGACTTAGTAAGAAAGGTGAGCAAACAACTTCGAGCAATAGGCTTTTAGCAGTTTGCAGAAGAAAGACTCTGAATGCAAGATCCGCTTGGTTCAGGGTCTCAAGGAACTGAAAGGGGACTTGACTGGATCCTCCAATTCCAAGTCACTCAGTGTTGGGGAAATCACAAGGACTGATTAGAGACAGTGCAACTATTACAGTGATCCATTACAACATCATCCTATAATAGCTACAACTCGACTGGATCCTCCAATTTCGAGCTGCTCTAACACAGTGTAAACAAAGAGATGAAAGAAACTAGCATTCATAAGGCAAGAAGTCTCAAAAGTTCATACATAACCAGAGAAACAATGCTTCATTAAAACTTTACAACCGGGAGCTCTGCTCAACCATCGATCCTTTACAAAATACAACAACTGAGTTTATATACTCAGAAAAAATCTCCTCACAGAGGCGTGCCCAGTCACCCAAGGCTTGGTGTCACTTCACTTTAGTCAAACTCGTACTAATATCTTCTTTTAAGCGCCATCTTAGTTGCGCATGGCTCCTGCGAGGAGGCTAGCTGATCCATTAAGTGTTGGGCTAGCATTCACAGACTTCTCTATCGAGCTGAGGACTTCGGCATGGCGTCTTTGAGAAAATCGATGCATGAGATCTGTGATTGTAACACCTTGACAGAGCACTTAGAAGTTATATTTCATCAGTAAATAATCTCTACTTACAACACAGATAAACCCTAAATAATAAATCAACATGGTATTCACCCAGATCTAATATATTCAAGAACTAATCACATCAACATAGCTCAGATCTAGCATTCATTCATACTATTCAGCACTAAGCTATCATATCAGATTCATCTAAGCATATATCATTGTACTAAGCATTAATCACATAAACAGTAAAACAACCATAATGCATAAAGAAGCCACAACACAGGATATACGTGGTTCACCCTAGCCTGGGGCTACATCCACCAACTCTTTTTCTCCTTTATTTCCTGTTGTCAATCTTTTACATGCACAGAGCCACAAAATCCTACTTCACATAGGACAGGAGATTTGCGCACACTTCGCTAGATCCTCCTTCCCTGAGCTAGGTCACAGCAAAAATCCTTTACACGGTCTCTTACAGGCACTTTCACTTAGCTCTGCAAGTTCTCAACACAGCATGCACAAAGCATTTACAATCACCACTTGTACTTATCATAACACTCAGTTATCAGCTACTGGCCACTTACTACTTCTACTACTATTTGAATCGCCTAGATGTCTATTTATACTTTACAAAAGGGCCTAAACATGGGTAAACCCCATGGGCCGACATCCCATACATGTTACATGAACCCAAAACCCAAAAATTCCTAAAAAAGGGACCGAGATCCCGTGGTCTCCGCTTCGACTTGTGCTCCACCTTCGACAGGTTGTCGAAGTTCCAAAATAGGTCAAACTTGACCAAGGATCTTGAAAACTTGGTCAAGGGCCAACATATATGCTTCTTAAAACAAATGCAATTTCCAATTTCAACTCTGCAATTCTGAAGTAAAAATGCAATCTTTATTTACATGCACTAAGCTAATGACAAAGACTCCAAAGATCAAAATGCCAACCAATGCAAAAATGGATAATATTTTTGTATTTTCAATATAAGGAAAATGAAAATGAATGGAATGAACAACAACTTGATATATAAAAAATCTACCATGTATAGAAATAGACAATTCAAGTAGGATACCAAGGAGAAAAACACCTAGCCCAATGTACAAGGACAATCAAAATGAAAAGATGATGAGAAAGACTCTACCTAGAAATTCAACCAAGGACAGGTTTCCTGTCATCCCAAAGACACTTAGCAGTCATTACAGAGACCCAAGAAGACTCAGCAATCATCAAAACCCACCCATCAGCAACCAAACCCAACAAACAAGCATAAGAGTTTGATGTACATGGCTATTCAAGGAAACATAGTGTATGTACACAACCTGCAGAAGGACATCACGTGTATATACGCGACTGTCAAGACAAAAACCACGTATATGTTTCAAAAACAAAGCTACGCAAGGGAGAAGGATGAAAAACTCATACCCAGAGTGAATAAACATTGTCAAGCAATGATACAACAAGAAACGCAATAAGAACGAGAGCAATCTAAGGAGAAAAACATTCCAAACCCCAAGAAATAAGATTCAATCCCCAGTATGGTCGCTAATTTTGTTACGAGGAAAATCTCTCTGTGGCTAGGAGAAAACCACAATAGACGGAAATGGCTGCAGAAATCAACTTTATTCTCAAGTATGCTATATAAACAAATATGCTAGCAAGACAAGATAAAAATCCTACCTCGTCCAGGCATTCGATGAATTCCACCATTGAGCACTCGACCCAAAGCAATATACCTGCAACTAGTCCTCAACAACCAAGAAAATCAAGCATATGGTGATAGTATATGATTTTATCACATTCAATAGAATAATTCATTAATAAACATGACAATTATGTCGATGGAATAATAATTCAAATATTTGCAAAATATCAATTGGATGGGAAAAGAGTATTTCTATTAATATATGATCAACAGAAGTGAAAATGTTACAGACTTATGTGTGAGCACAGTTCGGAACTGAGAAACTAAGTTCCTTCCATCTGGGCCTCCACCACTTCAATCCTCCACCAAAGGCAAGCTCATAGAAGAGAAACAATGAAATTCTCAATCAATAAAGGAAGAGCCCGGGGGATGAGCACTATGTTCAGACTTAAAGGACAAAGGGATGCAGACTCAATATGAAGTAAATAATTTCTCAAGAGTAACTTTGCTCTCAAACTTGAATTATTTATTCTCCTTTCCATAGCTCGGAATTGGCCCATTTATAACCTTCAAATGGAACTGAAGGGCCAAGTTAGAATGTTTCAAGTATATGGAATGCCAAGGATCATATATCTCTTGTCGTGACATGGAAACCCGACACCATTTTTCATTTTTGGGCACAAATTCCGATGTACACGGGTTGTAGTGGTGCATCCTGCATATATGCATGATGTATAGTAGGCAAGGTGCATACATGTGGAAAAAATGTATTTTTTAGCTCTGGGATTTTGCAAAAAGGGATGAAAAGTATGGATAGGGAAATGGAAAAAGGACCTCTATGCAAGATTGCATAGGGTGATGAAAATATTTCTATAACAATCAGCAAAGAGTTGAAAGTATCTCAGAAATTTTTTTTGCCAACTTTCCCCATTCAAGTTGGCATGTTCACATTATTAGATTTTGGTCACTCTAAAGTCGAGGCCGCAGCCTAGGAGGATGTCAAATTATTTGACATTGAATTCAATAAGCATGATCCAAATAATATAGTGGGAAATCATCTAGCTCAGTTTAACATGAAGTGATACATCCATGGGAATTCTCCTTATGACGAAATGTTCAAGGGAGTTAGATATTATGAGGAATTCTGAAGCAGATTCCAGACTCTACCCCCTGACCAACAAGATGGTTTCCTCAGCTTTCAGAAACACATATTAAATAGTTTACCAAATATATTTCAAGGATATTCAATAACCACACGTCGTTCACAGGAAACTAGGCCTACAGGATTTGAGCCAAGTTTCTTCGCTAAGCACAAAGTTGAGGAAATACCAAAAATTCCAGAAGTGTTATTTCACAAAATAAGAGTGTCATTGTCAGGACTAAATGATCCACCGGTATTAGCTCAGTTCAAATATTTCATGAATCCAAGACATATTGTCCCTCATTCAACACTGGCTACTCCTACTCGCACCCCGAATACAGCAGGACAAGAACCTTCCACAAAAATTATGTCCCCTATCACATCATTAACCCCTCTACAGACTAGCTTCAGAAATCCTAGTTCCGAACTCACTTTCGTAGGTTATCTTACTCCTATATTGCCTGAAGATATGCCTCCCTTGGATTTTTTTTAGCAATAAATGAAAAGATATCGTGAAAAGAGAATCTCACCAAAACTATGGATTTATCACGAAAAGGCAAAGATTGGTGTATGACGAGAAAGACCGTGATCGTTCAAAGTTTGCAAAAGAATTTGCAGGTTCGTAAGGGGATTTTTCCATTGCCAATCAATGGTCAGTGGATAATTTAACCGAACAACTACGACATAAATTCCTCTTGGTAGAACAATTGCAAAATGAGATATATAGTACAGAGAAAATTGTCAGAAGCAGGATGAACCAGGACTTTGAGCAAATCAGGGCTAGTCATCAACATCAAATTAAGCAGTTATAGGATAACCTTGAGTTTCTCTACTAGAGTTCACAGAAAATAAAAGGACTGATCACTCAGCGTGACAACTTGATTGAACACCTGCAAGCCAGACTGACCCTAACAGAGAACACAACGATATACATTTTTTCCTTCAAAACAAAAGCATCAGAATTCAATGAGAGGTTGGAATTTGCCCAACAAGGACTCTATCTAAAAGTAGATGTTATCTAGAAATTCTATCAGGTAGTAGATCTTTCCCTTAAACATATTTATGTCAAGGAAAAAGAGGCATTCTCAACCCGATCTATGTTTCAAGAAGTTCTCATAAGGAAGTAGAGAGTTAATACCCATGGTCTTCCCCTTCTCTCTCATTCTGAACAAGAGGCAAAATGGCCCTAAAATCCTGAGAAACAAATCTGGAAGAAGGAAATAAACTTGCTATAGATGTAAAAGAGGCTTGTCTAGAGGCATTATCTTCAATAAATAAAAATTTGATTGAGTTTGAAGGGAATAGAATCTCAAAGGCCTTGGGGCATATTGAGATATAAATTAACTAGCAAAGCTCCAGGAAGAACAAGGAAAACACTCCAGCAACCATCCAAGAGATGAGCCAAATTGATTTTCTTAAAATCAATGAATGGTTGGTTAATCTAAGTTCACAGTTTCAGGTCACAGTCCAATAGGTGAAAAATATTCAGGAGAAGCTTTCACAAATACAGAAGAAGATGTTTTCTTTTGAACTAAATGAAAGGATTGAGCCTTCAAGATTTGTGGTAGCATTAATGGACAGGTGCACCCAATGCATTGAATAGGGAAAAGTGAGTGTAGTTGGGAGAAAATGAAAAATCATGCACAACATCCACGTTCTCCACCCACTCTACCTTTCACCCTCCAACAGTCACTTACCCTGTCTATACCTACCACCCACATTATTGCATCCACTCATACCACCTCCTTATTGGACACTTGTTCCCCCATCATTCTTTTCATGAACAATTACTCTTCCGTGTAACTTCTATCCATCCCTTAACGAGCCAACGCTAAGTTATTCATCTAATTATTCCCCCCATGTCTTCAACTGCAATTCCTTATCCCATTGAACGCCAATGAAGAGACAGATGGCAATGAGATCAAATGGAAAAGATAGTAATTCAAATGATTGTGGTGGCCCTAATGGACATGTGTACCCGACTCAAAGATCAAAGGAAAATGAGTGCATATACCAACAAAAGAAGAGACCGAGGTAGCGCTAGAAAAACTCAACAAAATTTGCATGTTGTTGTTTTATTCAGATATATTCTATTTTTAGTCAAATATTGAGATAAATCCAACAGTTTTCAGTTGTGACAGATTTTGTATAAATACATAGATTTTAGATCTATTTGAGGTTGCTTCTTGCCGAATGTAAAAGAGAAACTCTTTTTGAGTATTAATACAAGTGCAGACATAGATTCTAAGTTTTGTTTAATTTGAGTTATATGTTCCCACTGTGTTTCCATTTCTCTAAAATTCTTTCTGTAATTCTTGAAGAGTGATTGACTGCAATTTAGTACTACATCTACTGTGATCAAAATATATTAGTGTTCATTCAGTAACAACTTTTCCTCTGTTATTACTGTGAGTAAAACAAGACCTGTGATCTGTGTGAATTACTACATTTTTATATCATGTTCAAGGGTGCATCTTCTAATGTTCTTCTACTGTAAACAAGGTGAGACTTATCTGTAATTGATACCTAACTTTGTTTTAACAGTTTTGTAAATATTTCTACATCATTTGACATTATAAGTGCGACTCGGATAACAAGATACAACCTCTATATTGTCTTATCATTAATTTCATTTAAAGATTATTTCTCAGGAAACTGAAGGTAGAAATAAGCACTCACAAAACACTTCTTTTAAAACCTTTGATGTCTGACATTACTCTCTGAGCCTTAGAATAAATCTCAGGAACAACATATTTTTGGCATCATTGTCGGGGATGAAGAAACGAAATCATTTTCCCTGGGAGAATGACAAAGTTAAATTTTGGTCTTTGATGGTGAACAAAGATTGAATACATGAATAAGGCTTACTTTATATTTCACCTGGCGACTCCACCGTAGAAAAACCTGTTATTTGGTCAAAAGAATACCAGGAAAAACCTAGACAAAAAGAAGACTACGCCAGTTCCAAATACCGAAAAATTGTTGAAACCAAAGGGATATCTCAGACAAAGTTTTTCATCGACAGGTAAGGTCCATCAACCTTGAATTACGCTTAATGTTAAGATTCCAACATAAGAACTAACTCTTAAAGAAAATTTTAAACAAGTTCATTCTACAGAGGCATCAACAAGAAAACCTGAAATTAAGCTTGAAACTCCAGAGGTAATTATTCCTGAAATAAAATTTGAGATTGACTAGACCATCCTTGTTTCATTGATAGATAATTTTACCAGTGAGAACAAAGGATCCATTTCAATCCTCACTATCATTAATACTCATCCAATTATTTCTCCTCCTGAAGTAAAAGTTTTTGTTTCCCAAAACCCTAAAGATTATTTTCTATACTCAGATTCATCCCCCATCACTTCTCCTGTCTATACATAAGACAAACCTGAGCAACCGAGCCCAATTTTTCCTTTTCCCCCTCATCTAAATATTCTGTCTTCTCACGATCATTTTCCCAAACTTCATTGACAACATCCCGAAGTAGTCGAAAGATCAGTAGATCAGTCTTTCAAAATTTTTGAAAATCTCCTTTTTAGTCTCTGAACTTCATCTCCTAGACTTTCAATGGCCAGTGCTGGAGGTGTTGGTGTTGGAGGTGCCGGAGGTGCAGGGGCTGGTGGACAAGCTCAACCCCTATGATATTTTGAAAGTTCACTGCTAGATATGCTCACTTAGTCCTCCCTGTTGTTCTACATGATTTACTCAAAAATTACATGAAGAGCCTCCCTAAATTCATGGGAGAAGAGGATATAACAGTGAAATAACATATAGCCTTTTTCGATCAATTTGTTGATATTCTTGGAATTGAGCACGAAGATGTTTACAAAATATTGTTATTACAAACTTTTGAAGGACATGTAATAACTTGGTTTAGAGGACTTTCAGTAGGTTTTATATGATCATATAACGATCTAGAGTCTTCCTTCCTGTTAGGACCCTACAATGTACCTTTTTTCTCACACTTTTTGCTACCATTACATCCTTTTTCCACTCACATTTAAAATTATATTATCACCTTACCCTATCTCTCCAAAGGTATACAACGTCTCTTCTCTTTACTATATGTTTAATCTGTTTTGCATATAATTTTACATTACTCTCGTACTTAACCATTGATCAGAAATATATAAGTGCTGAAACAGTTTGAATTGCAGATTAGCATTGAGGCCTGTTGCTAAAACAATCAAAGCATGCAAACCCTATGGATGAAACAGTCTGTGGTCTACGATGCTAAAACAACAACTCACATAGAAGAAGCAGTTATACTCTTCGTTGTCTACGATGTTGAAACAACAACTCACACAAAGCTATTACACTCTCTGTGGTCTATGATGTTGAAACAACAATGAAGTTATTACACTGACCACAACAGCCGCACCTCGAGCCAGAATTAACCACCGCTGCTGCGTGAGACCACGTTGCTGAAACAGTCAGAACGCAAATCCCGTTGCTGAAACAGTCCACGATTTGCGATGCTGAAATAGCATACAACAGCAGTAACAAGAAGATAAATAAGGAAGTTGTTATTCCAGTCGCAACAACAACCATCACTCAGCACCTTTTCAACTATTGTAATATCATTCTATTACGGGAGACTAGGATATCCTATTCCAGTATAGAGAGTCGATCTGACTAAGAATAGGACTCAGATGTACACATGTAATTGAATGATCAAATTGTATCGAGGGGATTCTCCTCTTTAAATAAGAGGAAATCATCATTAGAGAGGACCTTCTTTTTAGATAAGAAAGGATTTTACATATAAGGACGTGTTTTACTTTATATTGTAATATGATACAGTTGATAGATGAATAAAAGATTGTTCTGAGCATTTCTCTCTAGTTCCTTTCATTTCAGGGGAATCTTGTGAAAAGGGAGGGCCCACCTTCTTCAAAAGACTCACCCATTAGCTTTGTAGTGTGTTAAGTGTTATTTCTATTCATGCTTTGATTAAATTCTGTTTTGTTGAAACACTACTTTACTGAACTCTGTCTTGCTGAAACTCTGCTTTATCGATTGTTACATTGTTTTCATATGATTCATGCTTGGGTAACTGTTAATCATTCTAGTTAGCAATCCTGTTTGGTGAATTTATGAAAGTGTGTTAATTAGGGATAGGTGTTGAAGATTCCTGCTTGGGGAATAGGGTCCTGTTCTCTATTACAGAATAGTTGGCCTTTTCTTTTGCAGTATCATGAAAAGATTTCTTTCTTAAGTGGTTATTTCTTAATGTAATCCAGGATTCTTTGGATAATTATTTCTTGAAACATTGAACTCTGCAATAGGTAGATTGCTTTCCTGTAATTCAAGTTAGAACTTCAGTTTGTTCAAGGCAAGGTGTGATTAATATATTTTTATTACAACTCTAGTTTGCTTTTGAGATTGAGCATATATAGTGTGTGATTACCTTTGAAATAAACAAACTTCCCTGGGTTGACAATTTATGTAGCACTTGATTGTTTAGTTAAATAAGCAATTATAGTGACCAACATTTTGGCGTCGTTGTCGGGGAAGGTAATTATAGATTTCAAAAGAACTTATGATTTTCCAGATACAAAGATTACATGAGAGGACATAGAGACCCCAAAGACATTAACCCTACAGGTGGTAGGGGTAGAGGAAGGGGAGGAAGAAAGACTTATATTGATGAGATTATATCGAAATCTGAATCTGCTGCTCCTCAATGACCAAACTCTCAGAAACCAAAGTCCCAACCTTCCTTTCAAGCAAACTTTGAAACGGGGAAATAAGTTTGGAGTCCTGAGACAGTCGAGAAACCAGCTGGAAACATTGAGGACAGAGCAAGCATAGCAGGGGAGCAAACAGAAGAAAACATGGATGAGTACAATGAAGAATTGCATCATGAAGAACAGGCAGGTCCTGAAAGAGAGGTAAATGATGAAAAATCTTTCTCCACATTAGGATTTCCTATTGGTTATCTTCCTATAGGGGTAGCTCCCATGAAGAACATTCCACTCTCAGCACTACCTAACTTTCATGGTTTGTCTTCAGAGGATCCTGATGAATTCCTTTTTGATTTTGATATATTATGCAAAAGTTATGATTACATTTCCAATGCTCAAAAATTAAAGCTATTTCCAGCAACATTGAAAGGAAATGCACTAAGATGGTTCATGAGTCTTGGAGGCCATGTAATCACAACATGGGATCAGATGAAATAGAAATTCCTGCATAAATACCAGGACTATTTCTGAACAAGAGAAAAAAGGGAAGAACTATTTAAGATGATACAGAAAGAGGATGAAAATCTGGAGGACTTTATACAAAGGATACATTATAATCTACAAAGATCCTGTCACCATGATGTAAGTAAGGATATTCTTAAAACAATATTATTAAAAGGAGTAAGGGATGACTATCTAGATATGCTGAATATGCTTGGAAAAGGGGACATATCTAAAGAATCATACGATGAAATTGTTAACCTATGTAAAAGATGTTCAAGAGGAGATTCAAGGAATAGATCAAATAGCAGGGATACCACATTCTCAAGAGTTCAAAATCAGCCAGTGGGGGAGCAACAAGAGCCGAAATAGGTAATTTACTTGAAGGTTTTAAAACTGAAATGTTAAGCTCTTTTGCCTCACAAATTGATACCCTGCAGATCCAAAAGAAACAAGCCGAAGCAGAAGTAACTCTGTCCATATTTTGTTCTAAATGCAGAGACAAGCACCCATGAAGGGAATGCCCATTGGACAAAAAGCCAATCTGCACCATCTGTGATAAAGATCATGAAAATCAACAATGTCCTTCTTTACCAGGGATCAAGGTAGCATTACAACCAACTGATGAAGAAGTTGAAGATGTCTATCTATTGACACAGAGAAGGTAATGGAAACCACGGGGAAAAGGTATGAATCCTAACATGCCATTTACATCTTCTAATCGATGGAATAACTATCCTTCTTTTAATCAAATGAATTACCCTCCCTATAATCAAATGCAATACCTAAATCAAATGAATTACCCACCCATGCAACAAACTAACCGACCCTTTGTTGATCCGTCAATATGGACTCCTTGGCCTCCACAACAAAAACAACCATATCAGAACCAATGGAATCCAAATTGGAGAGGACAACAACCCCCCTTCCCAAATCAATTACCTCAATCATAATTTCTGCAACCACTCTCCTTACCATCAGGTACCCCACCAAACAATCAAATAATGAGGCCCCAACTACCTATACAACCTAACTCTAACCCCAATAATAAAGCTATACAGTGCATTGATATTCATAACCAGCCTACATTCTCTCTTCTCCCTGCGTAATGCAATGACATTCATTTATGATCTAGGAGAATAGTAGAACCTATCATAGTTGATGTTACCTCTTCTGATAAAGAGGAAACAAAAGAGCATAATGTACCTGAAGAGGTACAATCATCCTCTACCATTGCTGCTGAAACAACAAAACCACCATTTCTTGAGCGTCTAGCTTTGACTAAAATGCCTGAGTCACTGGCTTTCAATCTTCTAGTGGAATTGAAAAATCTTTATGTCAAAATTCCTCTACTACAAGCACTTTGAGATGTACCAATTTATGCCAGGACTATGCGAGACATTTGTGTTAAGAAACCTAGTAGGAAAATTAAAGATCCCCTTACAGTTCATGTCATGGGTGACTTGTCTACACTAATGTCAGGTAAAGTTCCCCCAGTTAAATATAGTGATCTTGGCCACCCTACCATCTCAATACAAATTGGAAAAATGATAATCCCTCGAGTCCTGGTAGACTTAGGTGCCGCTATAAATATTATGACTCTGGAAACCTCACAACTGTTACAACTGCAAAATGAAATCAAAGACACCCCAACTATCCTAGAATTAGTTGACCATTCCACAATAAAACTAGAGGGAGTCATTGAATACCTAATCATCTTAGTGGAATCCTCGAATTATCTAGATGACTTTGTGGTATTACAACCTAAAAAAAAGTTGGGGAGCCACCCTCTAATTTTGGGCAGGCCTTGGCTAGCCACAGCAGATGCTTTTATCAGCTGTAGATCAGGTTCAATGACAATTTCCAATGGTTACGAGACTAAACAGCTTACCCTCTACCCTCACGCTACACCCTTGATTAATAATGATAATTCGGCATGGGTAGACTTTGATGATCAACTTACTCAACCCATATTGACTATCGAATAAGCCTTAAGCCTTAAAGATGCCACTGAGGATGAAGTAATTAATAATTTTATTTGTGAACCCTCCTCTGTGACTCTAGAAACTCATAACCAACTAGTTGCACTATTGGAGTCAGATAATCAGGAAAACCTTAACTTTGAAAACCCACCTCAAACATCTGCCACCATCTCTTCTAAAAGCATACTAGTAGAAATTGAACCTGGTAGAACACTGAACATAAACCCTAACCTGACAGATGCTGAAACACAACAATTAATGAAGTTACTTCTTGAACATAAAGAAGAATTCACATGGGACTATACAAATATGAAAGGAATCTGTCCCGAATTATGTACTCATCGAATATATATTAAGGAAGATTGTCGATCGATCTGCCAATCTCAATGCCGAATGAACCCGAATTTAAGAGAAATCATTAAAGAAGAACTTCAAAAATTGCTCAACGCAGGGTTTATATATCCTATATCATGCAGTGAATGGGTTTCCCTGTAGGTAATAGTTCCTAAGAAAAACGGGAAATGGAGAGTATGTGTGGATTATAGAGCCTTAAATAAAGATACTAAAAAAGATCACTTTCCATTACCATTCATTGATCAGGTGTTAGACAATTTGTCAGGGAAGAATTTTTTCTCCCTTTTAGATGGTTTCAGTGGGTATAACCAGATCAAAATTGCACCCCAAGATCAAGATAAAACCACTTTTACTAGCCCTTGGGGAACCTTTGCTTATAGAGTTCTCCCATTTGGACTATGTAATGCACCAGCAACCTTCCAAAGAGCAGTTATAGGAATCTTTTCTGATATGCTTAATGACTCTATGGAAATTTTTATGGATGACTTTACTCCTTATGGTGTTACTTTTCAGGAAGCACTACAAAACCTTGAGAAAGTGATTAAATGATGTATACAAGCCCACCTCTCCTTAAGTACAGAAAAATGTCATATGATGATGAGTGAAGAAATAGTGCTTGGAATTTTTATCTCATCTCAAGGAATTCAGGTGGATCCATCCAAGATACAAGTCATTAAAGATCTTCCTACTCCCAAAACCCAAGCAGAGGTAAGAAGTTTTCTAGGACATGCTGGATACTACAGAAGATTTATCAAAAACTTCTCCAAAATAGCTTCTCCCCTATTTGTGTTACTGATGAAAAATGTTGAATTCAAATGGACTAATTCTTGCCAGGAAGCATTTAATACACTTAAACATCAGTTATCTACAGCTCCTATTCTTAGAGGACCTGATTGGACACTTCCCTTTCATATATCCTTTGATGCTTCAGATACTGCAATAGGAGTTGTCTTGGGACAAGAAGAAAACCATCTCCCTTATGTTATTTACTTCATTAGCAAGAATATGACTCCTACTGAACTTAACTATACAGTTACTGAAAAGGAATTTTTAGCAGTTATCTATGCTATTAATAAATTTTGACATTACATCACTGGCTACTCTACTCTTGTCCATGTTGATCACTCAGCTATCAAGTATCTAATGAACAAACCTATCACAAATGCTCGAGTTACCAAATGGTTACTATTATTGCAAGAATTTGATATTACAATTATAGATAGACTAGGAAAAGAAAATGTAGTTGTTGATTTCCTTTCTCGGTTAACACCTGATGATGATACCCCAGTAGATGATTCCTTTCCCGATGAATATCTATTTGCAGTATCTGCTCACTCACCTTGGTATGCAGACATTGCTAACTACTTGGTTGCAGGGAAGTTACCACCACACCTATCCCACCGGGAGAAAAGAAGAATCATTCAACAAAGTGCTCGGTATAGCTGGATAAGTGGGTGTCTTTTCCACACAGGACTTGATCAAGAAATCCAAAGGTGCATTAGAGAAGATGAGGTTTATGATCTACTAAAAGCTTGTCATGATGGCCCTTGTGGAGGGCATTTTGCTGATAAAAGAACAGCACATAAAATTCTCAGGATGGGGTATTATTGGCCTTCACTTTTTAAAGATGCAAAGAAATATGTCCGGGCCTGTGATAGCTGTCAAATAATGGGCCAACCTAATCATAGAAATGAAATTCCATTAAACCCCCAGATAGTACTTGAACCATTCGAAAGATGGGCCTTAGACTTTGTACAACCCATCAACCCCCCATCCAATCAAAAAGTTTACATAGTGGTCTGCATAGACTATATGACCAAATGGGTGGAAGCTAAAACACTCCATAGAGTGACTGAATAAGTAGTTCTAGATTTCCTATTTGAAGACATCTTCATCAGATTTGGAGTGCCAAGAGAATTGGTTACAGATGGGGGACCTCCTTTCACTTCTTACGGTTTTAAAGCCACCCTTCAAGAATATCATATTCAGCATAGAATAACTACATCATACCACCCCCAAGCCAATGGACAGGTGGAAAGCACAAATAAAGCAATAGAAGCCATTCTCACAAAAAAAGTGAAGGAAAACAGAAAGGACTGGTCTCACAGGCTCCCTGAAGCATTATGGACCTACAGAACTACCTGGAGAAATACTACAGGATTCTCTCCCTATGAATTAGTTTACGGAAAGAGTGTTGTCTTTCTTGTGGAATTTGAAATCAAAACCTTAAGGACTTCTTTAGCTGTCAACCTTGATTTGACCAATGCACAGACAGCCAAGTTGCAGTAGCTTAATGAATTGGATGAAAAAAGACTGGATGCCATTCATCAGACAACTATGATTCAACAACAAAGATCAAAATGGCATGACAAAACTATCAAACATAAGCAATTCCAAAAAGGTAATTGGGCCCTACTGTATGATTCTCGGTTTAAAGAATTTCAAGGGAAACTATGCACAAGATGGCTTGGACCTTACGAAGTAGACACTGTTTTCCCCAATGGAATAGTAAGTCTCCTCACAATCGATGACTCTAAAACACCATTACTTGTAAATGGTCATCGGCTCTGTCTGTACCAGTGCCCTATTTCCACAGAAGATTTTAAGGCCACATGTGTGGCACACTCTCATTACCTCTTTTTAGAGGGGACTCCTACCCCTCATTGCAATTAATTCTTTTTAATTTAATTTCTTTAGCATTAGATTAGATTTCGTTTACTAATAATCCCTGTCAAGAAATGGCATGTTACAATTGATTTTTGCAGATTCTCGATCAAAGCAAAGGCCTACTAAGAAAGGATGATCCTACTTCAAGAAGAGCCAAGAATCCCCATGGCTGAAACACCACTGTTCAACAACTTTCTACATTTTCCCCATTGTTGAAACACCATTGTTCAACAATTTTCTACATTTTCCCATTGTTGAAACACCCTTGTTCCGCAACTTTCCACATTTTCCCCATTGCCGAAACACCACTGTTCCACAATTTCTCACCTTTCTTTTCCCATTGCTGAAACACCACTGTTCAACAATTTTTTTTTTTTCACATTCTTCCCCATTGCTGAAACACCACTGTTCAACAATTTTCCACATTTTTCCCCATTGCCGAAACACCACTGTCCAACAATTTTTCACATTTTCCCCATTGCTGAAACACCACTGCTCAGCAATTTTTCACATTTTCCCATTGCTAAAACACCACCGTTCAACAATTTTTTTCTCTTATTTCTATGGCTAAAACACCACTTCCTCAACAGTATTCTACAACATCACCCTTCAGCAAACATTTCTCCATTCTTTCCCTATTGCTGAAACACCAACTTTTCAACATTCTCTGTCAATAAGCTTTTGCGCTCTCATACTACATTTTGTCCTTCCAGTAAACAAATCCTTGATACAATTCCTCTAACAAATCAAAAGTCTCTACCACGGCCACTGCAAAATTATTATGGACAAGCACTATATTTTGTTTGAAGCACGAATCAAAAGGTAAAGATGAGGTATGTAAATTTTATATGTAAATACAATTGAGCTATAGTTAATGAGAAGATCCCAAATCATAATTACCACTCATGTAAAATCATTATTTCAGCTGTACTTGAAGGGGGGGGGATATCGAAATCTTATACCATCATTTCACACGAACCAACCACCGTCATTCTCTTTTTACCACCCTTTCGTTATTTTACCACCATTTGCATGCCTTCACCCGAAAAACTCTCTCTGCATAGAAGCAGTTACTCGACTCTCTGTCGGTGCATTTTACTGAGAGGTTAGCTATGGGAGGCCCTATTATATGGCATGAACTCGCCACGACATCCTTGTTAGAACTATATCCAGAAGTCTATCAAATTTTTCTGCAGGAAGGATGGCTGGGTTATTTTCAGAGGCTCCAGGGATTTGATCAACAACAGGTTCTTCAATTTGCTCGAAATCTTTAGGAAGATCATTCCATTGTTCAAGGGGTTTAGATTCCAGTTACAAAGGAGGATATAGCACAGGTTTCAGGTCTCCCTACCAATGGCATTTGCTGGTTCAGCCGCAAGCATATCATTCTTAATGCCCAGCAGGATTTCCTCTTGCGAGGGGGAACAAATTGAACCTAAAGGTTGGGGTGTCCGACTTAGCTCATTGCCGCCTCCATGGCCGAAAGTTGCAAAGTTTGTCAAGCACTACCTTACCTGTGAAGGTCGATACCAGGTAGTCTACCAGTATGATTTTGTCCTGTTGTCTCATTTACGGCATGCTAGATTGGTAAACATTCCTTATTATCTGCTCGAATGTCTTAAAAATATGTTACACTACTGTAAAAAAGCTAAAAATCCCACCCTTTCCCTCACCCATCATCATCTCACTCAACTTCTTATCCAAAAGGGTTTTGCCCAACAAAACCCTCCACTAAATAACCCACCCATAGACCCCCAAGAAGCTGTTGAAATTCCTGAACATCTTCAGGAACAGTAACCACAAAACCATCCAGACCCTCCAGAAGTACCTAACAGTCCGCCTATAGACCCAATCAATCCAATTAACCCCCCTACCATACCAAGCCCACCCCACATTTTACCAGAATCATCCACTCCTGCCATTCATATCCTTAGCGATGATTCTGAACTAGACAATTCTCTCTATCCCATCATTGAGGAAAATCCCCCATGAAAACGAAAGCAAATTCCTTTATTTCCACCCTTTTTACAAAGAAAATGAACAAGGGCCTCAACAAGGGGAGCCACTACTGCCACTGCCCTAAATCCCCAGCCCATCCAGTTAAAACCCTGTGCACCTCCAACCTCCCAAATTCTGGAATCTTTACCTATTCCACCCATAGGCACTGAAACACAAGAACCAGCGGCCCAGTATGTTGTGACATCATCCTTTTCAAATCAAGTAGCTGAAACACAAGAACTAGCTACTCATTTAGTAGCTGAGACACAAGAACCAACTACTCATTCAGTAGCTGAAACACAAGAACCAACTACTCATCAAGTAGCTGAATCACAAGAACCAGCTACTGATCAAGTAGCTGAAACACAAGAACCAACTACTCATTCAGTAGTTGAAACACAAGAACCAGCTACTCATTCAGTAGCTGAAACACAAGAACCAACTATAGCTGTCACACAAGAACCAGCTATAGCTAAAACACAAGAACCAGCTGCTGATTTTGTTACCGAGACACAGGAATCAGATGCCCAGGGTGCTGCAACATTACTTTCTTTACATCAAGAAGCTAAAACACAAGAATTAGCTACCCATCCTGTAGCTTCTCCAAAAAAACCAGCTAATGTGGTTATGACTGCTACATAAGAACTAGTCACCCCTCAACCAGAACCAACAATGGCCTCTGTCTTACAAGAAAATGAGTTCCTAAGGTCTGAACTGGAATCCTACAAGAAAGAGCCAGCCATGGAAAAGGAAGCCTATGAGAAGGAACTTAAATTGTACACCCTAGCTCGCATAGCGACTATGACAGAGGAAAATACAACAGAGAATCTGTGTAGAGAGTATATGTGCAGTCAATGTGGGGACATCTATTATCAAGCAGGCTACAAAGTAATTCAAATTCCAATGCCAGGAGCTTCCCCTGCACCTACGACTTTTGCAGTCAAAGAAGAATGCCCTGTTGTTACACAAGAACCAGCAGGACCTTCCAAAATTAAAACTGAACACTAGCCTACAACAGTTGTCAAATCTGAAGCCCCTGTTTTTGTTAATAAAGATGTACAAACACTGCCTATTGATGAATCTGCCCCTCCTAGCCAGATCAATACCCACACCTTTGTGGACCAAGCCACTCAGACCCTACCTCAGCCTACCACAAGCAATGCTGAAACACAAACTCAACCATGGGATGAGCAGGCAATAGTAGACAAATGGAAAAAAGAGTTTGTTGTTACACAGGCCAAAAGCCTGCAGGAACACAGACTAATCTGGCTAAATCATATCTACTCAAATTGGGAATATTTGGAGCAAAAACACCAGGAATCTCGTGCCCATAAGAAATAAAATAAAGAGCTAAAAGGCAGATTGCTCCTGATATTTGACTTGGCACAAAATTCATTGGCTGCAAGGAAACCATCTTGCAATTACTCTCTGTTCCTCATGGAACGACTTACATTGTTTCAGATTAAATCAATCAAAGAAGGCAGACCCCATGCAGTGTTAAATCCAACAGATTTTTTTAAGACCTTTGCAGAAGCCTCTGCTATGGATCAGCACCTCCACTGTGAGGTATATTTTCATAATGAGGCCATCCCTAAGAATCGATAGCTTAACCTTAACCCTCTTGTCGGTGACATCTAGATTTAGGCACTCACCTCCTTCCTTAACAATCAGATTATATGGCAGGATGACTTCCTAGCTGCCAAGCATAACGAGGATAACCGCCTTCTCTGGATACGGCCAGAACCACAAAATGTTGCCACCTTTGTTACAGAATATTATCAGTTTTTGAAGAAACCAGGGATGACTCAATACATTCAGCAACTACAGACAACAGTGCTTCAGGATTGTCAACAGTTCATTAAATCCACAGAGATTGCTGCCCTACAAGAAAATAACATGTTTTGGCAACAATCTACTGGGAAAATATAGGAATACAATCCCTTTAGCCCCACTAATCTTGAAATAGCAATTTCCAGGGTACCTAGCTACATCAAGTGTGTTCAGCAATGTGCTGAAAGCTGGATAGGTTATCAGTTTCATTTTCCTATCCTGTGGATGCCAGTAGAGAAATATCAAGTTCATTATAAGTTTCCCAAGAAGACCGAAACAACAGCTTGGCAAAGGCTACAATGCGTTCAAGGATTTAGAGCTCCAACAAACAACACTTTCCACAGCTACTGCCTAAGTAACTTGCACGCTCAGAGTCGGTATCCAGATTCTGATTCAGATTGAAGTTGCCTGAGGACATGCAACATTTTAAGTTGGGGGGGATGTTAGGACCCTACAATGTACCTTTTTTCTCACACTTTTTTCTACCATTACATCATTTTTCCACTCACATTTAAACTCATATTATCACCTTACCCTATCTCTCCAAAGGTATACAACGTCTCTTCTCTTTACTATATGTTTAATCTATTTTTCATATAATTTTACATTACTCTTGTACTTAACCGTTGATCAGAAATATATAAGTGTTGAAACAGTTCGAACTACAGATTAGCATTGAGGCTTGTTGCTGAAACAGTCAAAGAATGCAAACCATGTGGCTGAAATAGTCTGTGGTCTACGATGTTGAAACAACAACTCACACAGAAGAAGCAGTTATACTCTCCGTTGTCTACAATGCTGAAACAACAACTCACACAAAGTTGTTACACTCTCCGTGGTCTACGATGCTGAAACAACAATGAAGCTATTACACTGACCACAACAGCCACACCTCGAGCCAGAATTAACCACCGCTGCTGCGTAAGACCACGTTGCTGAAACAGTCAGAACACAAATCCCATTGCTGAAACAGCCCGCGATTTGCGATGCTGAAACAACATACAACAACAGTAACAAGAAGATAAATAAGGAAGTTGTTATTCCAGCCACAACAACAACCCTCACTCAACACCTTTTCAGCTATTGTAATAGCATTCTATTACAAGAGACTAGGATATCCTATTCCAGTATAGAGAGTCGATCTGACTAAGAATAGGACTCAGATGTACACATGTAATTGGATGATCAAATTGTATCGAGGGGATTCTCCTCTTTAAATAAGAGGAAATCATCATTAGAGAGGACCTTCTTTTTAGCTAAGAAAGAATTTTACAGAGAAGGACGTGTTTTACTTCAGATTGTAATATGATACAGTTGACAGATGAATAAAAGATTGTTCTGAGCATTTCTCTCTAGTTCCTTTCATTTCAAGGGAATCTTGTGAGAAGGGAGGGCCCACATTCTTCACAAGGTTCACCCATTAGCTTTGTAGTGTGTTAAGTGTTATTTCTATTCATGCTTTGATTAAATTATGTTTTGTTGAAACACTACTTTACTGAACTCTGTCTTGCTGAAACTCTGCTTTACCGATTGTTACATTGTTTTCATATGATTCATTCTTGGGTAACTGTTAATCATTCTAGTTAGAAATCCTGTTTGGTGAATTTATGAAAACGTGTTAATCAGGGACAGGTGCTGAAGAATCCTGCTTGGGGAATAGGGTCCTATTCTCTGTTAAGAAATAGCTAGACTTCAGTATGTGTCAATCATTTCAATTAGTAATGAGTTCATGAAAGTGTGATGATCAGAAACAGGTGCTGAAGATTCCTACTTGGGGAATAGGGTCCTGTTCTCTGTTACAGAATAGTTGGTCATTCCTTTTGCAGTATCATGAAAAGATTTCTTTCTTAAGTTTTTATTTCTTAATGTAATCCAGGATTCTTTGGATAATTATTTCTTGAAACATTGAAATCTGTAATAGGTAGATTGCTTTCCTGTAATTCAAGTTAGAACTTCATTTTGTTCAAGGCAAGGTGTGATTAATATATTTTTACTACAACTCTAGGTTGCTTTTGAGATTGAGCATATATAGTGTGTGATTACCTTTGAAATAAACAGACTTCCCTGGGTTGACAATTTATGTAGCACTTGATTGTTTAGTTAAATAAGAAATTATAGTGACCAACACTTCCTAAGGCAATGGGGCAAGAAAAAAATTAATCTTTATTACTTAACTAAATTCGGAGCCTTGAGAAAGAATACTTTTGAATCAGTGCTATAATTTATCCAAATATTTAATAAGCTTTATCACAAAATCCCAGCCAAAGTTAAACCTTCTCAGCCAGCTGCAAAAGTCACTTTTGCATAGGCTTTTGATTCTGATTTTGCTCTACTTCTGAGAGAAAGAAGATCCACTACTTTAGTGGGGATGCAAGATGATGCTATAGAGATTGAATACAATATGATGGCATCTGGGAAGTTGAAAACTAAAGTTTATATGGGAAAAAGAGAACTTGGTGTTTTAAAGAACATACAGGGCCCTGTGGATCTGGAAAGTCTGCGGAGAAAAAAATGGATGAGATGGCCAAAATTGTTAAATATTTATCGAACAAAAATTGCAGGATGGAAATAGAGAAAGACAAACCTGATCCATATGTTAGGAATCAATTCAGGAGAAACCCTAATCCTCATAACCAACAGAGGCAAATAAAAAATGAGGATCAAAATATTTAAGCTCCGTTCAAAACTGATAAATTCATACAAAGAGATGAGTTACAATATTATGAAGAATTAGAGTAAGATCTAAACAACCTCAGCGATGATGATATTGAGCCTCACCTAACCAACCAGGATTATGAGAAGTCTGTATATCTGGAATCTATGTTTAATCATGATGAAAACATCAACAATCTGGGGGACTCCACATACAAAGGTCTCGCTGACTCAATAATGGCTGAGCTTCAACATAAATATGATTTGAGGCCAAGAGAAAAAAGTTCTACAAATATTCCACCAAAAAATATTTTATCACGAAACAAAGCAAATGAGACAACAGTTGCAAAACCATCAACTGAGACACAAGCTACCCGAACAAAGCAAGTTGAGACGAAAGTAGTACAAACTAAGAAGCCAGAAAATACAGATGTTGAGCTTCAGACCAGGGAAATTAAAAACCAATTGGGACTTTCAATTTACAGAATAAACTTAATAAAATTAAAATTCCAATGCCTATGATTGAACTTTCTAGGAACCCGATCTATAAAAAACAAATCTCTAAAGCAATAAATTTTTCTGATGCTAAATGTCAAGATGGTGTTATCAATTTGCAAGATGAAAAACCTACCATCATGTTCGGACCACACATTGAAAACAATAAGGATTATCTTGGTTTGTTTTATATTACATTGACTGTGCATGATCTTTTACTTCACAATTGCATGTTAGACTTAGGGGACTCGTATAATTTAATCCCTAATATTATCATGGAAAAATTGGGCCTTGAAATTACCAGACCTTATCAAGATTTGTACTCATTTGACTCTAGAAAGGTTAAGTGTCTGGGTATGATTAAATATTTAGTGGTAAATCTTGCTTAGGTTCTTGTGAAAAGTATTCTTGTGGATTTAGTTGTTGATGGAGTTCCTACCAAGTATGGTATGCTTATATCTAGATCTTGGGATGCCAATCGAGGAGGATCGGTTCAGCTAGACATGACCTATGCTACAATTCCAATTTTTGGTGGACAATTTACTCACATGTACTGGGAAAATAGACTGGCATATACTGTAAGTGACCCTCAAAACCTCAATAACTACCCATTCTACGTTGTTGATCAAGATTTAGGAAATTTTATATTGTCCATAGATGACAATTTTGAAGAATGCATAGAAGAAGAATGTGGAAAATGTTCTTTGACAGTGCTTCACCCTGCAAAGGAGCAGGAGATGGAGTTTTATTCGTGGCACCAGGCGATGAGTATGTTATTCCTTTCTCTTATAGATTACAATGGGAGGTCGATTATACCAATAATGTCTATGAATATGAATATTTAGTTTTGGGATTAGAAGTTGTAAGAAAATTAAAAATTGAACATCTGATAGTTTATGGTGATGCAGAGCTCATTGTAAACCAAGTAAAACAACAATATCAAGCTAATCATCCAAGATTGAGATCATATATAAATTGTGCTTGGGATCTTATAGAGAATTTGTTCTCATCCTTTAATATTCACTCTATCTCTAGAATGCATAATCAACAAGATGATTCTTTGGCCAAAGTTGTTGCAATGTTCATACCACCTACGTTTTTTAAGTTGAAATATAGTATTGAGATGAGACATAGACCTTCGATCCCAAAAAATGTTTAACACTAGAAAGTGTTTGAAGATGATGAACAAATCAAACAATTCTTGGAAATGGTTGATGAGTTTTCTAAGACCCACGTAGATCAAGAAAATCAGAACGATCCTGCTTGGATTTTGCAGGAAGGAGAAAACCTAGAAAAGTTCCAAGATAAGATTGCAAATCACCGCATGCTCTTACTTAAAAACAATCAAATACCTAGAGTCTTGATCCCCTTAGAAAGGTTGTTTGGCCAGGATGATATACCTTTGAAGTCTACTTTGCAACCTCAACCCGAAGAAGTTGAAGATTGTAACGTAGAAACTAATGAAAACCCCAAAATGGTCAAAACATCAAAGTATCTTCTGGCACAAGTAAAGAGTAAATACAATGAATTACTTAAACATTATAAAGATGTTTTTGCATGGTCTTATGATGATTTAAAAACTTATGATACTTCTATTATTGAACACAAGATTCCATTAAAACATGGTATTAAACCTTTCAGGCAGAATCTTAGACAGATAAACCCAACTAAACCCAATTCTTCTGTCAGTAATAGAAAAGGAGGTTAAGAAACTCCATGCAAAAATCATTGTTCCTCGTGGATACTCTGAATGGGTAGCCAATTTGGCCCTTGTTAGAAAAAAGAATGGTGAAATAAGACTCTGCGTTGATTTTAGGAACTTTAATCGGTCTTCCCTTAAATATAACTACACGCTCCCAAAGATACTCCTTCAAAATAATGAAAAGGGATTCGAACAACCAATAGCCTTTTTCAAAAAAAGCCTCAGAGATGAAAAGCTAAGATATGATATTCTTGAAAAACAAGATTATGCAATGGTAAAGGCTCTCAAGGCTTTCAGAACATATGTCTTGCACTCCAAAATAATTTTGTATGTACCAACAAATGCAATTAAAGATATCTTGGTTTATCTAGACAATGATGGACGAAGAGGTAGATGGTTGACTAAAACTCAAGAGTTTGATCTAGAAGTGAAACCAACCAAGCCAGTGAAAGGTCAAGGTCTGAAAAGGCTATTGGCTAAATCAAATTTCATATAACTTGGAACAAATAACTTCGAATAACATGATTTTCTTCTAGATATAGAGGAAATAGACGATCAAGCACCTATAATTCAAATTGAAGATAAGTTTTCTTCCTCTGCCTGGTACTATGATATTGTTACATACCTCCTTACTCTTAAATGCCCAAATGACATGACTCCTTCTAAAGAAATAACTTTAAAGATACATGCAATTAAGTATTTCATCGTTGATGGCAAGTTATATTGGAAAGACCTTCTCGGTTTCTTATTATGTTTCCTGACAAAATCTGAAACAAAAGGTGTCATTGATGAATTTCATGAAGGAATATGCGGAGGAAATCATGCTTGGAGAGAAAAATCTTACAATATTTTAAGGGCAATATATTATTGGCCAAAGTTATTCATTGATGTAAATGCAAGGGTCAAAGCTTTCAGTTCATGCCAATTGTTAGCTGGTAAGCAAAATCTCCCTGCCTTACCTTTAATTCCATTAAAAGTTGAAGCTCCTTTCCAACAATGGGGCCTAGACTTCATTGGATAAATTCATCCTCAATCAAGTGCTCAACATAGATGGATTCTAACCGCTACCGATTACTTCACAAAATGGATTGAAGCCATTCCAAATCGGAATGCTACAGATTTGGTAGTAATAAACTTTCTAGAAGAAAACATCCTAGCAAGATTTGGTTGTCCCAGAAAAATAGTTACTAATAATGCTCGGGATTTTAAATCTATGGAAATGATCAATTTCTGTCAAAAATACAATATTGTTTTAGGTCATTTTATAGGTTATTACCCTCACGGAAATGGGTTGGTTTAATCATCTAACAAGAGCTTGATGACTATAATCAAGAAAGTTTTGACTGAAAATAAAAAATCTTGACATGTTCACTTAAAGTACGCTTTATGGGAAACCTGAATTGGCACCAAGAAATGTATAGGTATGTCTCCTTTCGAATTAGTTTATGGTATTGACATTTTCTTTCCTATTAATCTTTCTCTTCCCGTGACGAAACTCTAGAAGGACGCAAATGAAGAGCCAAACGACGTTACAAGAAGAATGAATCAAATCATCGAAGTTCAACAGAACAGAGTGGAAGTGGATGATAAGCTTAAAAAATATTTGGATAATATGAAATCCCTTTTTGATAAAAAAATGCAAAGACATGGAAAATGCAAAGACATGGAAAATGGAAAGACATGGAAAATCCTTTCTAAAATGGGAAGCTAGAAAGGAAGATGCAGGGAAACATGGAAAATTTGACCATCTTTGGTTTGGACCTTTCAAAATTGTAGTTGCTGAGGGAAAAAATTCATTCTCACTGAAGAATATTGATGGAGATATTCTTGACACTCCTATCAATGGGCGTTATTTAAAACATTTCATGCAGTAGTCACTTTTTCAATTTCCATTGTATATATTGGATTGGATTGACACTGGCATTTTGATTTTCAATTTTCCTTTTCCTTTTGTAAATTATCCAAGTCATTTGATAGTTTGATGTAAATATTCTCAATAACTTTATGATTGATTGACATCATTAAAATGAAAAGTAAAAACATATGTAGCACATATCATCTCTATTCTTTGGGATTTTCTGACTTTTTTCATTTTGTTCCTCTCGCATAATAGATCTTGTTGAACATGAGATGAGGCTGAATAAAGATTCGACACTCGTTTTTCAAATATTTGATTTCTATCAAAATAGGTGGTAAATTAATAATCTTCCTTACTAAAAGTTCAAAAGGAAAATAAGGTATGAGTTCCTATTCTTCTAGTTCAAATAAAATCTTAAGAAAATTCTTTTTGAAATGAATGTGATGGAAGTTTTTCGCATTATAATGCTATCACCCGACCTAAAAATCAGAGAGGTATAAAATTACAACTTAAAGTGTCATGTTGATAAATTCTAAAGCCATCTCTGAAGTAAAAGTAAAATAAAAATAAATAAACACGAAGGAAGTATGAACTAAATACACAGACTTTGTAGGATTAGGATATTTTGTTTCAGGTCCTTTGAATCTTCGATTTGGTTATTTTTTCCTATCCATAAGTTATTGTCCACTTCATATTTTCTTTATCCTATCTTAGTCTTCATAGAAAGAAAGAAACATACATTGATTGTGAAAACTTAAAAACATATTTTCAAAACAAGATTAGGCAAAAATCTTTATGTTCATTGTATTTTAATTGACAAAAGTATGTCTAGGCTAATCCTGATAATTTTAGCTCTTCTATCAGACTTTAAAATGACTAATTAGCTCAATGTTGATCCCTGAAAGATTAAGATTCCCATAAAACAAAATTCCTATAGGCAAAGGTGTATTGAAAATTGGAAGAAAGTTAGTTTCAGAGTATTCTTAAATTTGTTGACAAACCTTCTCTTCAAAAAAATTTAAACAGATATCATCCCTTGTATGTTACATACAGATTGATTTCCCCCACTTCAAAATATTAAAATACAAGACATATGGTGAAAGGAAATTCATAATTTGATTTCCCCCATCTTGTCCAAAAGAGATGATGAAAGGAAATTCATATATCGATTTCCCTCATCTCAGCAAAATACAAAAGTGTTAATTGAAGTGGTGAAAGGAAATTCAATGGGAGAAGTAAATAACTTCATTGGGGTACTGAACAGGCTCCCTGGAAGTGAAGAAATATCTATGATATTTGTAAGGATATCATACATATCCATATATCATACTCTTTCATCTGGTTCTCTTTTTGGTGATATTTACATCCTGAACCAACTAGGGATCCCCTAAATAAGTTTTTACATCTGCTTAACCTTGAAGCAAACAAAGTTGTTAAAGACTGATACTTTAGTTAAATTTATTTTGATTATCTTAAATAATTATAAAATCAATTTTAGGAAAAGGAAATTTTAATTAGCATAACTTGAGATCAGTCATTAAGAATGTTTTGAAGGTTTTTTGAGATTTGGTCAAGTTCGTTTTTCTATGTATGACTTTTTCTTAAATAAAACTAGAACATGTTTTTCAAAAAGAAATAATGACTCCATTTACCCAATAAAGGCAGTTGGTATATTGTTCTTTCATGCCTCACAAGGAGCCACAATCCCCATATGGAGCCTATGTTAGAATATACATATTTTTGAGCTTTTGAGCTTTGTATATTTTACCTCTTAAAAATTAAATTTTACCCAAAACAAAAAAAAACCCTAGAAAGCGGCCTTTTAAAAACAAAATAAATCTGTGGGCTGTTATTTATCAATAAGGAGCTTATGGTATCTATCATCAAGAATTAACTCTAACTTGATTGAACGGTCCTAATGACCTCCAAAGTTTTGAAGCCTTCAATGGTCGCTTCCCAGCTCTGTGCTTCGGGTATTCTAGCAAACCCAAACAACGAAAAACCTGAAACTCGAAAACCCGAAGATAACTACTTGTGACTTTTCCTAAATAAATCAGGAACATGAATCATAGGACACATGTCCTTTAAAAAAACTTTTCTTGGGTTGACACGTGGCACTTACTTTCGACATTCATGTCGAATGATTTGCATGTTTTCAAGTGACACGTGGCAGCTCTCTTTTCTTGACACATCATCAAAATGATGTCATCCCTACCACGTCACTCCGAGAGATTACTCTTCAGGAGTTTTTTATTTCAAAACCCCCAGATTATCAAAGTGTTGAAGTAAATTGATTACAAAAAGTAAAAATGGTTTTCAAGGAATTAATAAAATGGTTAATGAATTTAATTAGTCATGATTAAGAGTTAATTAATCACTTTGTAGTTTCCGATTTCGAGAAATTTCTCTCGCGCTATATTCAAAACTTCCAAAGTCCTAACTACCAAAATACGTAAATTTAATACAATGTTTTAAACATGATTAATTAATATTTAAACACGATTACTCAAAGATTAACTCCTCCGCAAATTTGGACTTCAGGAGATTTCCACCCTGTCACATCCAAAACTCCCAAACGTGAACCATCGAAGTATTAATGAAATTTATGATTGATTAAGGTTAATGATTTCAACTAAGGATTGTGAATCACCAGGTAATGAATTCCATTAATTTTAACAAATTCTTCATCAGTAAAGCTATATGAAGACCAATAGACCTTTTGAATAAAGAACTTCGAATTTCAAAGTCATTTTTACCATTTGCACTTAGCAATTTTTATCCAGTGAAGATCTTACAGAATTCTACTATAATAGGTAATATAACTATGTTTCCTTGATGATTATGTCACCACTAAAAGCTTCAAAGAATCTTGATGCATCAGTTGATGATTCAAATTCGAATGCAGATGTTCTATCAGACACAACTCCGCAAGTTGCGGACGCCATTAAAACTTGGACGCAGGTTTTTGATGTCTTAAAGCATGAGATCATTAACTATCCAGACAACTCTGTTGAAGAAGATGAAGATTCCTTTATAGATAAGCTTAGAAATGTAGCACAGTCGAAACTGCATAAGATTTATGCATGTCCAAGAATCATAACCTATAACGATATGATAAGTTGGGCTTTGGAACATGTCGACATCCAAACCAGGAGCATCATCAACCACCACTAGGTCGTCGTCAGTTATTTCCAACCAGAGAACCTACAAGTAATGTACAAGATTTCCCCTACCCCTAAATACACTTACAATGTCGCATTTCTTCTAGAATTTGAGAGAAAGGAATGCACCCAATACACTAGAAATGGTCATGATATCGTCAAGTCCTAGTGGGGACATCCGGAAAAATTCAGAGCCGATGCTTATGGTATGTATGCCACAACATCTTTAGATGCTCATATGTTGTATGTATCCATGATGCTTTGTCGCCTATTTGGGAAGAAGAACCCTACACATTTCTTAGTTTATTGGGTATCCATCATGAACAAGGTAGCCAAGGGTTATACCTTCAATTGGGCCAAAATGTTATCTGATAATTTGGCCAAGGAAATCACTGAGTATAAATCAGCAAAATCAAAATGGTATCATTCCCCTTTTTACATGTCATCTTATGTTATGGATGCCATTTGTTTCATGACCCCTTTTCCCTTGATGAACTGGAGTTGGACCCCAACCAGTTTTGAGCCAATTCATTTTTATTACTCCAAATTATGGGAGGAGAACGCCAAAGATTTCTTTTACAAAATCTGTCACAACATTGTAGTGCATGTTCATATATCTATTTATGGTCACACATTGCCCAGGATTTCAGAAAGGATTATGGGGAACTTAGGAAATATTGCAGACTGGTTCATTGAGAAGAATTTTTCCTATATTCGATTATTTGGTTGTTTCATTCCTCCTCATTCCCTCCCACAGTGTTTACCCGACAGGATGGTGTGCATAGAAGTGGCATACTAGACAGTAGCAGGAGGTATCAGCAAGGAGTTGAAAGTAGATTAGAAAAAGGTTTGGCCAACTTTCCCCATTCAAGTTGGTATGTTCACATTATTATATTTCGATCACTCTAAAGTCGAGGCCGCATCCCTGGAGGATGTCAAATTAGTTGACATCAAATTCAAGAAGCATGATCCACATAAGATAATGGAAAATAATCTCGCTCAGTTTAACATGAAGCGATACATCCATGAGAATTATCCTTATGATGAAATGTTTAGGGGAGTTATATCTTATGAGGAAGTCTGAAGCAGATTCTAGACTCTGCCCCATGACCAACAAGTTGGTTTCCTTAGCTTTCAGAAACACAAACGAAACAATTTACCAAAGATATTGCAAGGAGAGTCAATACCCATGCCTCCTTCATAAGAAACTAGGCCTACAGGATCTTTGCCAAGTTTCTCCACTAAGCACAAAGTTGAGGAAATCCCAAAAAGCCTAGAAGTGTTATTTCACAAAATAAGAGCATCACTGTCAGGACTGAATGATCCACAGGTATTATCTCGGTTTGAAGCTTTCATGAATCTGGGACAAGTTGTACCTCATTCAACACTAACTAATCTTATTAGAACCTCGAATACAGCAGTACAAGAACCTTCCACATAAAATATGTCTCCTATCACATCATTAACCCCTCTACAGACCATCTTCGAAAATCCTAGTTCCAAAGTCACTTTTGTAGGTGATATTACTCCTATCTTTCCTGAAGAGATGCCTCCGTCATATTTATTTCTGAGCAAGAAATGAAAATATATTGTGAAGAGAGAATCTCACCAAAAGGATGGAGTTATCACGAAAAGGAAAATATTGGTGTATGACGGGAAAGACCATGATGGTCCAGAGTTTTCAAAAGAAGTTGCAGGTTCGTTAGGGGATTTTCCCACTAAAAATCAATGGTCACTGGACAATTTAACCGAATAATTGCGACATAAATGCCTCTTGGTAGAAAAATTGCAAAATGAGATATATAGTACAGAGCACACTGTCAAAAGAAGAATGAACCAGGACTTTGAGCAAATCAGGGCAAGTCATCAGCATCAAATTTAGGAATTACAGGGTAACCTTGAGTTTCTCTACCAGAGTTCACAAAAAAGTAAAGGATTGATCACTCAGTGTGACAAATTGATTGAGTATCTACAAGCTAGACTAATCCTAACAGAGAACACAACGATAGACATTCCGGCCTTCAAAACACAAGCATCAAAAGTCAATGAGAGAATGAAAGTTTCCCAGCAAGAACTCTATCTAAAAGTAGATGTTATCCATAAATGCTATCAAGTAGTAGACCTTTCCCTAAGAGATATTTATGTCAAGGAAAAAGAGGCCTGCTCATCCCGGTCTAAGTTTCAAGAAGTTCTCATATGGAAGCAGAGAGCTAATACCCCTGGTCTTCCTCTTTTCTCTCACTCTGAACAAGTAAGAGGTGAAATGGCCCTAAAATCCTGGGAAACAAATCTGGAAGAAGGCAAGAAACTTTCCATAGATGTAAAAGAGGCTTTTCTATAGGCATTATCTTCAATAAATAAAAATTTGATTGAGTTTGAAGGGAATAGTATCTCAGAGGCCTTGGGTCGGATTGAGATAGAAATGAATTAGCAAAGGTCTAGGAAGAGAAAGGAAAACACTCAGGAATCCATCCAAGAGATGAGCCATATTGATTTTCTTAAAATCAATGAATGGTTGGTTAATCTGAGTTCACAATTTCAAGTCACAATCCAAGAGGTGAACAAGATCCAGGAGAAGTTACCACAAATACAGAAGAAGATGTTTTCTTTTGAACTAAATGAAAGGATTAAGCCTTCAAGATTCTTGGTAGCATTAATGGACAGGTGCACCCAATGCATTGAATAGGGAAAAGTGAGTGTAGATGGGAGAAAATGAAAAAGCATGCACAACATCCACTTTCTCCACCCACTCTACCTTTCACCCTCCAACAGTCACTTACCCCGTCTATCCCTACCACCCGTATTCTTGCATCCACTCATCCAACCTCCTTATTGGACACTTGTTCCCCCATCATTCTTTTTTGTGAACAATTACTCTTCCCTGT
>JZKD02S1673057.1:680202-691357 GCA_000966675.3 Picea glauca | reverse complement strand
AAGGGACAGATGGAAATGAGATAAAATGGAAAAGACAATAATTCGAATGATTGTGGTGGCCCTAATGGACATGTGTACCCAACTCTAAGATCAAAGGAAAATGAGTACATCTACCAGTGGACAAAGAGACAGAGGAAGCGCCAGCAAAACTCAACAATATTTGCATGTTTTTGTTTTATTCATATTTATTTTATTTTTAGTCAAATATTGTGAGAAGTCCAATGGTTTTCAGATGTGAAAGATTTTGTATAAATACATAGATTTTAGATCTATTCAAAGCCGCTTCTTTCTGAATGTAAAAGAGAAACTCTTTTTTAGTATTAATACAAGTGCAAACATAGATTCTAAGTTTCATTCAATTTGAGTTATGTGTTCCCATTGTGTTTCCATTTCTCTGAATTTCTTTCTTTAATTCTTGAAGAGTGATTAATTGCAATTTAGTACTACATCTACTGTGATCAAAATATATCAGGGTTCATTTAGTAACAACTTTTCCTCTGTTATTACTGTGAGTAAAACACAACCTGTGATCTGTGTGAATTACTACATTTTTATATCTTGTTCGAGGGTTCATCTTCTATTGTTCTTCTACTATAAACAAGGTGAGACTTATCTGTAACTAATACCTAACTTTGTTTTAACAGTTTTGTAAATATTTCTACCTCATTTGACATTATAATTTTGACTTGGATAATGATATTCAGCCTCTGTATTATCTTATCATTAATTTCATTTAAAGATTATTTCTCAGGAAACTGAAGGTAGAAATAAGCACTCACAAAACACTTATTTTAAAACCTTTGATGTCTAGCATTATTCTCTGAGCCTTAGAATCAATCTTGGGAACAACAGGGGTATTGGGTGCTTTTTCTCCTTTATTTGCTCTATGTTTTCTTGATTTTCTATGTCTCATGTTGCTTGAAAACCTATATTTTGTTTTGTATCTAAGTTTCTTGGCCTAACCCCTGGCTAGGTAGTGTCTTATTTGGCATACACAGGTTTTCCCTTTACAGTCGTGTACATACGCGAGATGTCTATATTTAGGGCATGTATACACGCCTTTGTTCCCTGAACAATCACATACACTATGTTCTGAGTTTTTTTGGCTGAGTTTAGTGTTTGTTGGGTGAGGTTTGCTAGTGGCTGAGACTTCTTCTGTCCCATCCCTGACTGTTAATTAGTGCTTACAGAGTGATAGGAAGCCTCTTTATTGGTGAATATTTTGGGAGAACATCTTTCTTGTCATTTTTCTCATTTGTTGTCCTTGCTTTCTTGTCTAGGTAGTTGCTTCTTGGTATCCTACTTGGCTTGTCTCCTTTTGCCTTCAGTAGGGTTTGCCTATGAGGTTGTTATTCATTCCTTTCATTTTCATTTCATTATATCAAAAATACAAATAATTTTGATTTTTTGCATTTTACTTATAGCATTTACACTTAGAGTTTCTTTACATTAGTTTTGGCATCTTGGAAACAACATTTAGAAGCATACCATCTCTTTGAAAATCAAGACTAGTACTTAGCAATGTTTTTATATTTGCTTCATTTTTATATATGATGAGTCATAATACCATCATTTTCACAATAACACCTCTTGAGTAAGCAAAATCCATTAAAATTAACATTGAATAATTAAAATTGATTATAAATGATTTTATTTTTTAGGGTACACAAACAAGTGTAGGACCTAGGGCATTGGAATATGATTTTGTGAGTAAACTTCTCCAAGGCTATAAAACTCAATGTATGTGTCTGACGAGGGAGTGGTGAAATCCATTATATAATTGGTGTTCTTAGGAGGCTCTACTCACACAAGAGTTAAGCATGAGGTCACAAGAATTTGGTTGTAGAGATAGCCCTCTAATACCTTCTTAGCATCATAGATATTTCTAGGGTTATGTTTGTATCTAGGGGTCTCACTAGTGCCTTTACCTCCTTTAGAGGCGATGATTTCAAGATTTTGGGCTTTGCTAACCTACCCATATGGTGGACCAGACTTGCAACTGCTCACCTAAGAATTTTTTATATCATGGTGACTTTAGTTGCTTGACCTAGGTAGCCACATAGGTTGCTTGTAGAGGTTATTCTATAGGTACCCTAAGTCAAATAGGGATCAAACAACACACAAAATTTATGTAGTATTTTCCCTCCAGAGGAATCTGACCAACTGCGTTATGAAGCCTACAAGGGTCCTTATAACTGGTTTTGTTACCTCCACTCTATCGTTCAAGAGTCTCATACTCTCTTGGGAGAGGCATACCTTCTTTAGTCATCATATCTTGTTTAGATTTATTTGTGTGCATTGACCTTTAGTCATCATATCTTGTTTGTGTGCATTGACCTTTAGCTTTATTTAGGAGTGTGCTCTTCAATTGTTAGTCCTCCTTAAGATTTTTTATTGTGTCTCAAGTTCTGATTTATCATGGAGCAAGACCAACCTCCTTGCTGGTCTCTTTGTCTTTTGAATTTACCACCATGACTAGATCCTTTACCGAAGTCACCTCCTCAAAGGCGTAGATTTAATAAGCATGGTGTACATATATCTCCACCTCTTGGGCTTGTGATCATCCTACCATGAGCACTAAGTTAGATATGAATGTTTCAGGAATCCCTTCGAATCATATGTCCTCTATGATTAGTGGGGTCCCCTTGACTCATAATCGTTAGCGATTTGGATTCCGGAGGATTTCTCACCTAATTATACATAACCCATGGTCTCTGCTCAACCCATGGGATTGAATCCTTTTGTATTTTCAAGCAATATGTCAAATAGTACTCAGTCAATGGCTTCGACAACTAATCATTTCTCTTTTGGTATGCCATACATGACTTCACACTTCTCATCCTCTGTCTCGTCGTCTCATGTTAATCCTAGTTTTGGGTCTAGGGGCATGACGCCTCCTTATACTCCTTTTTATTTTGGTGGGGGTCACATCCCTCAACCATATCCTATGGTAGGAGGTTGGAATCCTCCTTCCTATGGACCCAATCCTAGCTACACTTTTCTAGGATCAAGTGCTCAAATGGGTGGTCCTTCTACTTCTTATATTCTATCCATCCATCCTTCTTCCTCTATGTTGGTTCCTACAAACTCTTTTATCATGACGAATCTCCCTCTGTCCTCTGGTGTTTCATCCAGAGAGAGTCATATTTATAGTATGGGCAACCCCCTACATGGATTTTCTTCATCTAGGGACAACATATATCCTCATATGAGTAATCTTTATCATGTCTCTTTCTCATCACAAGTGGCTTCCTCGGTAATGATGTCCTTACAACCTTTTATGAATCAATTGGAAGGAGGATACTATCTTACTATATAGGTTCATGGTATATACCAGAACCATGTTTGTCCTGCGATCTCTCAAAACTAGTGTTTCCCAAGAGCATGGGCTTAGATGCCACAACCCCGTCTCCCTTTTTTTCCCAAGTTAAATATATCAGACTTCTCAAAATTGATGAATGAACCAATGCATCACTATCCATCATGGTCCCCCATCCCCTCCAAGATTCCTTTTGACATTCCAAAGTTTGAGGGTAATAAAAGTGAGGACCCAGGTGATCATGTGTCTACATTTCACCTATGGTGCTCATTTAACTCCCTTAATGACAATTTTATTCATTTGACATTATTTCAATGCACCCTTACAGGGGTCGTTTCGAAGTGGTACATCGATCTACTTGGGAGAACCTATAGAAATTTCAATAAGATGGTCTTGGTTTTTCTCAATCACTTCCAATTGTTGGTTCGTTCCAATGCTGACATAGAACCTTTATCGGCTTTGTGTCAAGATAAAGCCATGCACATCTCATATCATATTCAAGAGTGGCATAGACAGAACAAGTTGATTAAAACCTACTTTCCTCCAAAGTTTTTGTTGGAATGGTTCCTCGAGTCTTTATTTCCTTACATTTCAAAGGATGTTTCTACATCTGAAGTGACATCTGAGGAAGAATCCATCTTCAAAGCCCAATGCTTGGACCTTATATATGCACAATATGGGATGATTTATGAATTTAACCCTAACACGCTGCGGTCAAATTACGATCCTAGACAAAATCTTAGGCCTCATGTCGACGACATCATAGGCTCCACAAATGCTATGAATATAGACTTGGTGATGAACCAGCTGAAATATTTGTCTCTTAACCAATCTATAGCAAGTTAAGCTTCAGCTTCATCCTCCACCATCCAATCGATGGATGTCCATTCTGTATAGTCATGGTCGAACCCAAACAGTAACCAACAACCTAAAGGTAACAAGAACAAAGGATGAGGTAATAATCGTAAGGATGGGAAGAATAATAATAATAAAGCTAAGGATGACAATAATAATGATAAATCTAATAATAATGTTGGTGAGGGAAAGAAAGAAAAGAGGAAGGTGAAGTTTCTCTGTAAACTTTGTAAAGATGATTACCTTACCCACTTGTGCCCCAAAATTAAGGAAGCCTCGAGACTCATTGTGCAATAGCTTGTTGTGTTGACTAACCCATTTTCACATAACCAAAACGTGACCTCAGGGACCTCGAACACCCAAAATTCATCGAGTGGGGGTCAAAACCCCTTGGCACATGATGGTGGCCATATATGTGTTAGGTAGAAATATTTTCATTTAATTCCATTGTAGTACTTTCCCAACTATTTAATTTGTCAATCCGAGGTTCGTAGGCTTATGAAGCACACACACTATATATCCAGGACTGAAGTAGAAGTAATCTAATCGAAACTGCTGAAATGAAATTAATCTAGGAAAGCATTAAAAGACTAACTAGGAAAGCAAGAAATTAATCTAGGAAAGCAATACAACATGTGAAGAGTTGAATGATAAAAGACATATTTGAGCTCACACAATATATCAATCTCAAATTATATTACAAGAGTCAAATGACAAAGCATGAAAGAATAACAAAGCTAAGAATCTCCTTCTCATAATTACAACACTAAATTATGAATTACATGATCTCTAACTCTCAAGCTAATCTCTTATGAATAACATGATGCCCCTCATGAAGATAGAACACTCTCTTATATAAATGAGAGTCTTGAAGAGTGTCATAATTACAGATCCACTATTCTCTCAACCATTCTCAACTACTTTCCTATTATTAGAATATATGATCCCTTGAAATCCTCCACACTTCTCTCACATATCTTAGATAAGATATGCCATCCAAATATTCCATGATCTTCTCCTTTGAATATGCTTGAATGATTGTCCCAAATATTCTTCAAATATTCAAAGCTTGAAGATGAAATTCGAATTTGAGGCTAGGTGGTAATATTTGAATTTGTTGAAATCTTCACATATGCCTGCACACATCATCAAACTCATCCAACCTTTATATATAAGGAAAATATGTTATTTTTCTAATATTTAATCACAAGTTCACTTATAATACTAAAATGAATACAATGGAAAATAATAAGGAGAAACCCAAGTATCATTATGGAAATGGTATGATGGAAGCTTAATGAGACGATGAAATGTAAGGAATAGTGAAGGAAAAAAAGGATATAAATGTGACATTTACGAGGCCGAACATGCCCCCCAACTCAACTTGTTGCATGTCCTCATGCAACCATGCATGGATATTATTAATAACTTTTGGCATTTAAACTCTGGATTTGATTGATGATGTCCTTTAACAATGAATATTTCCAGGATTTGAAATACAAGAGTAGAAACATGTAAAATACATGTGTAATAAGATGTAATATATGTGTAACAGCATGTGAAATATGTGTAGCAACATGTGAAATTTTCTTATGGTTGGTTCTTGTGTGACAACCATGAATACAAAAGATGTTGGTTCTTGTGTTAACAACATTCAGTTCACTTATTTATTTTCTTGCTACAATAATTTATCCATATACTCACTAGAAATAATAAGCTATGAATGTGCATAAGAAAGCATCACTGTGTATAAGAAAGTATTTTCGTTATCTTTATGAATCATGCCAATATGTGTATCAATCGAAATGCAACAAAGTTTTCGTTGGAAAATAAATGTTAGTGAATCATAAATGGAATGATGAGATGATAAAATGGAATAATGGTAATGAATATGTGGTGAAAGAGTCCCCCCCCCCCCAACTGAATTGGTTTCATGCCCTCATGCAACTTAGTGTAGGTCATGGAAGGAAAGAGAGCATGGTGAGGAAATTTTCCAAAATATTCAAGTAGGCATATAAGAAATTGTGTGATTGAAGCTTAGAAAAGAACATACCTCCACTTACCCAAAAAGTAGATGTAGTTGTTGCGGATGCTGGATCAGGAAAAAGTGACTGGCATTATAGCTACAACTATTGTAACTACTGGAGCAGAGAATATTAGGAAGGTGTCACTGCTGCAAGATCAGGAAAATGGAACTGCTAATGTTGTTGTTGTTGTAACTAGATCATGGGAAATGAAGGAATCTGAACTGTTACTGTTGAATCACGAGAAATGTGGAAGGCAGAGAATATGGAACCATGATACTCTCATAGATCTGAAATCAAATTGTTGCAACTACTGAGGGGATCATGAAAAAGTGTATAGTCTTCACCCGCTACAAAACTGATGGTACAATTCTCATCATGAGAATGAATGTGTGGATGTCGAGCATGAAGAAAAATCATTGGATTACCGACCATTGATGAATGTCGTTAACCAATGCGAGACAAACTCACCAGTGATGATAATGAGTGTCAAGGTGCCCGAGTACATCTTACGAAGTGTGAATATATGGGTTGATGTCGAGCCACTTGCAAGATCTGATGATCAAGGGACATTGATGCATTCCCATGATCATTAGCAAGAGAACTTTCCATTAAGGCATGCAAGCCTCTAGGTACTCAAAATGAACTCTATTCTATATCCCAGATAATGTGTCAAGGTCGATGGGGCAAGAATGTTAAAAGGTGGGCCTTAAGGAATCTCACATCAGTCAATGCGAGTTTATAAAAAGATTGGTAGGACTATAGATGTAAATATCTCAGTAGCAACAGGGTTTATGGCAAGGAAATGTAATCATGGAAAGGGTTTTTTTTTATTCAAAAGGAAAATTGGAAAGGAAAAAGAAGGTAAAAAGATAAAGGAATGTATGCAACTCAGAAAAATAGGCGTGTGTGAAGTCATCAAAGTTAAGGCAATGGAAGATGGCTTCAACACCAGGATCATTAATCATCTTTGAAGGAGAAATGGGATAGTGTCAGAGCATGAAATTTGGCAAAATGCGGAAGTAATAGTGTATCAGCATGGTCGTTGTGTAACAGCAAACATCAAGATGTGCAAAACTTTTCTATGTAGCAGCAAAATGTTGTTGCGTATCAGCAAAATATTTCTGTGTAAAACAACAAAATGTTGTTGTGCATCAACAAATGTCATGATGTTTCTGATGAGTAACAACTCCTGCAAGGCATGTATTCTTTGAAAAATGTTGTGATTCATGAAAATCACTGCAGCATGGGATGCGCTCGGCTGTGAACCTAAAAAGCTTAGTACAAATTCCTGCATAAAAATTGTGAGAATTTCGAAAAACATATCATGCAAAAATAAGTGTAAATGCAACAAATTAAAGAAAAAATCATGTTTATACTGTTTGTTGTTGTGCTCATGGTTCGTCATTGATTGTTGCATGAAGAATCATAAGACAGGAATAAGTACGGATACGAGAAACTCAAAGAAATAAAATGTGTTTTTATTTGATTGTTGTAACAGTGACTCATAAATCGTGAAAACAACTCATGAATTTTTAGAATGTCCATTTGCAAATTTTGATTTTTATAATGTTTTTGTGTGTTTCCATGTTTTTATAATTTTTATTGTTTAATTGAAACAATTTTTTGTATTATTCTCAAAAATAAAAATAAAAAACAAAGAATCCAAATGAATACTGTGATTATGCTTGTATAACCATTTTCTCCTTTGCTGATCAGAAAAATATACCTTACTTTATACAACAGTAACTGTGATGTTATTAGTGTGAATCTCACACTCTGATCAAAACTGGTATGATTCAACAACAAATTCAGCACAAGCATCACAAGGATCTATGGATTTAGCAACTATATCAATGACTCTTTATAAAATGCAAGCATTGCGTTCCAAATTCTCCATGTCCATCAAACATCCCGAAGTAAGAGCATGCAATCGAAAGGGAATTAAAATTTAATAGAAATAGAACTGGCCCAAAGAGAGCATGCAAAATATAGTTACCTGGACCTGAGCAAGAGTTTGATTGTGTATCTGCCATATTGGAAAATTGGCCATCCCGAAATCTGCCTTCTTCACGGTCCGAAAAAAATCAGAACTGCTCACAAACCAAGAAAAATGTTCAAAAACTCCTCATGAGTCAACTAAATGAGACCCTTCTGCACAAAACCCATGTCCCATATTTTTTAAATTCATCACGGTTTTCTTACAAATTGCAGCTGAAGATGACTTTCTGCAAAATGACATTAATTGATGGAAAATTTTAGATGCTCATTGCATGTGTGAGCTACGTGTCCATATGTAAAACCAAGTGTGTTGATTCCTTCAAATCCAGAGATGGAAACATTAATATTTTTATCTGGGTTGTATGGCTTAATAACAGAACAGGATGATTTTCTTGCCATCTCTCCCGAATGCCACATCATGTAAAACAACAAACAACTGATTAATTTCAAATTTGAAAGTAGATACAATCATCTTGAAGCGCGACTGGAGGGATAAGTACTAGTTGTTTATTAATACATGATGATGCGTTCGATCAAACGAATAAAATAGAGTTGCCAATAATAGGCAACCCAACTAATCATCCTTTTTTTAAGAAATTGTTTTGATTCGATTTGAAAGAATTTGTGGACTATCGTCAACTAAACTACAGAGATATATGCAGTTGAAATATTGACGTCGTTAAGATTTTGGCCCATATTTCTCCATTAACAACATATTCCAATTATAAATATGAAACCCGAATCAAATGCTAAAATTATGGAGAGAAATTTCGAGCTTTCCTATTATTGAAAAGATACAAACTGAATTCAAGCCCGAATGTTGATTCATTGGAGATGAGAATGTGCAACAGTAAACCATTGAATTCATTTTATTTCTAACGTGGATGCAGGAGAAGACTAATGACAGGATTGATTCATTTGTTTGTTTTGCAGGCTGTAATTCAAGGGGTGTTGTGGAAACTCAAACCAAGATATGCAAATTTATTCAATCATTGTTACAGCAAAAATGTCAGTGTTTCAGCAAGTAAAATTGTATTGTATCAGCATGTAGAATTTTGTTGTAACAGTATGTAAAAAAAAAAAATCATTGTAACAGCATGTAAAAAGAAATTTGATGTAATAGCATGTAAGATTTTCACTGTAAAAACATGTAAAATTTCGATGTTTCAGCGTCTGTCTGAGCATGTAAAAATTCCACTGTTTCAGCAACTGTCTCAGCATGTAAAAATTTCATTGTTCTAGCATAGAAAAAAAATTGGTTTTTTTTTTATTCGTTTAATGTTTTATTGTTTGCAGATATGGAAATTTATTCAATCACTGTTAGAGTAAAATTTCGTTGTAACAACATGTAAAATGTTGTTGTACCAGCGTGTTGAAACAACATGTACAATTTTTGTTGTATCAGCATGTTGTATCAACATGTTGTATCAGCATGCTGTAACAACATAAAAAAAAATATGTATCAGCATGCTATAACAACGAAAATTTTCGTTGTAATAGCATGTAAAATTTTCCCTGTGTTTTATTCGTCTACAAAAAAAAAAATTATTGTGTTTATTTGCAGGTCAAAGGATGGATGCAAATACATTCATTCCAAAAATCAAAATCATTCCTATTTTCTGATCCTCATGACCGCACGAAGCGCGGAGGAGAGCATACGTATTTTAGGTAAAACAAAAACTGAAAATTAAAACCTACCTACTCTATGCTAAATGGAATTAAAAATTAGTTATGTGTAGGAAAATTTCTAGTGGAGCCAAGCTTGCAACAGTAACAATAATATGTTCAGTGGTAATTTTTCAAATGAATAATGGAAATATTCGAGAGTGAATGAATCTAGTTGTTGTGACTGCAAAATTTCTAAATAAAAATAAAAAAAATGGAGCTAATCGAATACTTACCTGGAACCATTGCTCGATAATTCTTTCATAGGTGTGTTTTTCCTCTCTTGGATCTTGCTGCAACTCCTCATTGTCCTCCTCAAGTTCCTCAAATGTTGATTTCTCGTTTGTTTCTGGAGGATTATTTAAGCTCTAGGCTATTGTCAAGATCTCCTCTTCCCGAGAAGAAGAAATCCCAACTTTCACCAGGATTTGAGCGAGTTGTTCCAAGATGACACTCATGGTTAAATCATATTGCAAAAGGGGTTCTTACAGCACCCAAATCAAAATAAAAATAAAAAAAATGAAAATCACACTTGCTGAAACACATGAAAACCTCTTCACGGTTGCAAAAATCAAGCATACTTGCTGAATTGAAATCACTCTTACACTTGTAGGAATTGAAATCTACATTTACATGAAAAATCAAGCTAAACCTCAATCCATTGTGCTTCCCCGACAACGGCGCCAAAATGTTAGGCAAAAATATTGTCGTTTAATTCCGTTGTAGTACTTTCCCAACTATTTAATTTGTCAATCTGAGGTTCGTAGGCTTACGAAGAACACACACTATATATGCAGGACTAAAGTAGAAGTAATCTAATCTAAATTGTTGAAATGAAATTAATCTAGAAAAGCATTAAAAGACTAACTAGGAAAGCAGGAAATTAATCTAGGAAAGCAATACAACATGTGAAGAGTTGAATGATAAAAGACATATGTGAGCTCACACAATATATCAATCTCAAATTATATTACAAGAGTAAAATGACAAAGCATGAAAGAATAACATAGCTAAGAATCCCCTTCTCCTAATTACAAGACTAAATTATGAATTACATGATCTCTAACTCTCAAGCTAATCTCATATGAATAGCATGATGCCCCTCATGAAGAGAGAACACTCTCTTATATACATGAGAGTCTTGAAGAGTGTCATAATTACGGATCCACTATTCTTTCAACCATTCTCAACTACTTTCCTATTATTAGAAGATATGATCCCTTCAAATCCTCCACACATCTCTCACATATCTTAGATAAGATATGCCATCCAAATCTTCCATGATCTTCTC
>JZKD02S1673057.1:648050-676166 GCA_000966675.3 Picea glauca | reverse complement strand
CACAGCAAGTCCAAAGTTCTTCAAATGTCGGATACTCCTTTCTTGTGTTCATGCTTGCAGCAAATGCATCCCACGTCTTGGGAAGACCATTGAGTACTATGTTTACCAATTCCTTTTCTGAGATGATCTCTTCAATAGCTTGTAGTTTATCTCTTAACTAAGAGATCTTCACAAAGTATGATGTTATGCTTTCGTCATCCTTCATCTTCTTGTCACGGAGCTCATTCTTCAGACTCATTACTTGTCCAATGTTTCTGACTGAGAAGAGGTTTGTTAGGGCATCGTACATCTTCTTCGATGAGTCAATATGGGAGATGTAGGGTATCAAGTGGTATTTTATAGAATCCACTATGATACTTATGGCATTGATGTCAACGTCTTTGAACTTCTCCATAGCTGCAACGTCCTGTGGTTCCTTCTCTTTTCCTTCTTCAAACTCTGGTTTCATGATCTTTCCTGTCACAATATCCAACACTTTATTCTTGGCAAGGATGAGGTCAATCCTTTTCTTCCACACTATTAAGTTAGAGGCTCCATCTAACTTGTTCTCTAACTTCATAAAATAAGTCATGGCTACTTCGACTTGGTTAGACCCTAGATTTGAGCATAAACTCAAAACTTCACGTCTTGGCTTTCTGAGAGTACCAGAAGATGCACTGGGAGAGGGCACACTGATCTATCTAGAGATTAGGTCAATCCCTTCACTCTAGGTGCCTCAACAAGAGGATTAGGGTTTTTGCAGTTGCACTTGCTAGTAACCCTAGCTGCAGTGTCTTGGAAGCTGCTCTTGCTAGTAACCCTAGCGGCAGTTCCTCAATGAACTCAATATTCTAGCGGCTATGCTTCCTTCCAGCGTTTAGACTGAATGAAGGAGGTGTGGGCCCATAACCTGTTAGAATATAGAATATTATGCTCAATTTACCATTGAAAATATCATTATTGTCACCCAACCATAGGCCGAAGCCACCCTGTGAGCACCTTAACCTTGACTGAGAATTACTCCGGAAGAAAACCCTAGGCTAGATAGCCAAACAAGGTGTAGTGCATCTTCCTCCAAGGATAGCGCACCAACAATAGCTGATCAAATATTCCAAACCCTAGCCAAGATATAGTCCAAGACAAAACCGAAAACTGGTTGTTGCAGCAACTGCTATGGTAGCTCTTCTCCACACATGCGCAGAAGAATGGGCACTGCAGTGCACACAAGTTGTTGCTCTGCAATTCTGAGACTCCCTGCCAGAATGAGAATTGGCCTCCTGTATTTATATTACTTCTGGCAAACTGCCAGGGCTGACTTCTCATTCTGGGTATGTGTATGTTCAGTATATATTATTATTTATGGCCGACTTCTTCTCTTGGAGGCTAATAACCTAATATAAATTATCTTCTTGAGCCGACAAGTCTTCTAGGGTTATTATCCAACTCATTAGGGTTTCTTCTTGCTTCCCGGAGTACTCTATCCTCATCAATTTTACACGTGGAGGTAAATACCTCCCGCAGCTACCATAATATCAACACCTTCCCCTACTATGTTGTATGAAAGTCATACGCACATTGGGATGGTTATGCCACTGTCTTTAGTAGAAATTGCACATCAGGCTATACAAGAAGCTATTGTTGACCCAGATCGTTTCTCCTCGCGGACGAATGAGGTGGATCCCGTCTTAAGTCCCATATGGATCATGAAATCATATTGTTCACATGATTTCCTTGACAATACTTTACCCTCGGATGAATCCATCTTAGAGGCCATGTCTGGTCCTAACAGGCCTTGGGACGATATTCATCATCAATCCTATTTTCTCCCAGAGCTTGTGAGGATTGAACATGATGAGTTTAGGTCCACCCTGAGTGATATGGTCGATCATGTAGTGGTGTCGTTATATATGCATGGTATTTATGTCGAAGGAAACATAATGAACATTTATCCTACTGTCGCGATCAACATATCTCGAACCCCTGGTAAAATTTAAAACATATATATTGGTGTGGATTGTTCACCCAAGGAAATTCAAATCTACACCAATCTCTTCAAGGAATTCCGAGATGTATTTTATTCGTCGTACAAAGAGATTCCAGGGATCGACCCCAACATTGTTGAACATGAAATTAAAAATTATCCAAATGATAAACTTGTTCGAAAATGTCGTAGAGCTATTAATCTTAGGAAGGCCCCTACTATTAAGGAAGAGGTGGAGAAGTTGATTAATGTTGGCTTCATCTACCTGATTCCCATGACCAAATGGGTGTCTAAACCCCTTCTTGCAGATAAGAAGAAAGAAACCTTCCATGTATGTATGGATTTTAGGGACATGAACAAATCATGTCCTAAACATAACTTCCCCACTCCCTTTACTGACCAAATTATTGATGGGTGTGCAGGAAGCAAAATCTTTTCTTTTATTAATGGATTTCCTGGTTATAATAAAATTCAAATCAAACTTGAGGATCAACACAAGACGATGTTTATTTGTCCTTGGGGTACCTTTGCATACCGAAAAATGTCATTCAATCTTAAAAATGTCGGAGCAACCTTTCAACATGCCATGACTTTTGTGTTTCACGATCTTAAGAATATTGTTGAAGTTTATCTAAACGATCTTGTTTCTCACTCTCACAAGAGGACAGATCACTCAACTCACCTTTGACTAGTATTTGAAATATGTCACTATTATCGCATTTGGTTGAACCCTCACAAATTCATATTTTGCATTAGGTTTGGTTGTCTTTTAGGATTCATATTTTTTTAGCATGGGATCATGGTGGATTCTATGAAGGTTGAGGAAATACTTCGGTTGCCTCCCCCGCACAACATTCAACAACTTTAGGGTTTAGGGGAAATCTAACTTAATGCATCATTTTGTAGCCAACTATGCCAACATAACTAAAGGTTTCATGCATCTTTTGAAGAAGGACACTCCGTTCATATGGGATGAGCAAGCCCAAGAATCCTTGGATGCTCTTAAGAAATTCTTGGTATCAACACCTCTACCGAAACCCCCAGACTACAATAGAGATTTTTTTCTTTATATTTCCACATCCAAAGGGACAATTGGTATGCCTCTTGTTCAGGAGGATGACGAGATCCATGAACACATTATCTACTACCTTAGCCAAAATCTAGTTGGTCTTGAACTTAAGTACTCCCATGTAGAGAAGCTAGCCTTAGTCGTTGTACATGTGATTCAAATATTACGTCACTATATATTACTTTGCAAGACTACTGTGGTTACTGATATCAATCCATTTCAATACGTCTTTACAAAGTGTATCATAGGGGGGGAATACAATAAGTGGATTTTTATTTTGCAATAATTTGATCTCGATTTTTCCTCTGCGAAATCCAAGAAATAACTAGTTTTTGTGGAACTGATGCCAAACTTCCCTAGGCTGGATGAGGATATTTTTCACGATAATTCATTCATGTATAAACATATCTTCCTTATCTCATTTTTAGACCCCTGGTATGGTGATATTTTAATCTACCTGCAAACATTGAAGCTTCCTCAACATCTGTTGAGAGAAGATCGATGACATATATGTCATTAGGTTAAGAACTACCTTATTATCGCTATGTCATCAAGCTAAGAACTACCTTATTATCGGCAACACATTATATCGTCAAGGGGTAGATAATATGTTGCGTCGTTATTTGATTCACGAGGAGTTTGAGGTTTTTCTCAACGTGGGGTGGTCATTTATCTGGGCTTGCGACAACCCAAAAGATATTGTGAGTCAGTTATTTTTTTCCATCAATTTTTAAGATTATGTTGAAGCAGTCAAGAAGTGCCACCCTTGCCAGGTGTTCGCTTGCAAAATGTTCTCACACCCTACCCCTCTTCACCTAGTTGTTATCGTCAATCCCTTCACTAAGTGGGGGGTGGATTTCATGGATTCAAACCCAACCTCGGTTAGGGGGAACCACAATATTATGGTGGTCGTGGATGATTTTACTAAATGGGTTGAGGCCATGACTACCATTAAATCTAATGGTGAGACTGCTAAAATTTTCGCATTCAATCAGATTATAGCTCGGTTCAGAATCCCAAAAGACATTGTCACTTATCATGGCAGTCACTTCCAAAATGAGATCATGACAGAGTTAGCATCAAAACTGGGGTTTACACATGATCATTCTTCCCCTTATCATCCCCAGGAAAATGGACAAGTAGAGGTCGTGAATAAATCTCTAAAAACCATTTTGCAAAAAAATGTCAAGCAGAGTAATTCTAATTGGCATGTGATGTTGTACCCTACACTATGGGCACATATAGAACCATGGTAAAGACTTCCACCAGGTTCTCACTGTTTCAGCTAGTACATAGCATGGTGTCAATTCTTCCTACTGAATGTGAAATCCCTTTACTTAAGTTGGTGATCGAGCTCCTACCTAACATGATTGATCTCGAAGAATGCCTCATACACCTAGAGAACCTCGATGAGAAACGTTGGGATGCCTCTACAACCATTGAAGCAAATAAATGACGTGTTAAGGTCCAATATAATAAGTTTGTCTGTCCCCGACAGTACGCTGAGGGTGACTTGGTCCTTCTTTATGACCAAGCTAGAGAACCATTGGGGGCATGAAAGTTCAACCCCATGTGTCACGGTCCTTATATCATGCGACGTGTCCTAGAGAAAGGAGCCTATAAATTAGAATATTATGAGGGGAATGTGTTGGACGAACCTAGAAATGGGTTGTACCTTAAAAGTTATTATGCTTGATCCTTTAATCTAAGGCATGACCTTTGTATATCAGTGTATTTCAGTGTATATACTTCTTTTTCCTTTTGCATCATCGACTTGCTTATTGATTTTTCCCTTGGTTGGAATATGTCAAAGGAATCTTTGGTGTATTTAGGATTCAAAGACGGTGCCAGTCATCATACCTGAAACTTGGCTTCCACCACTTGGATTATCTATTCACCTGAGAGACAATTGGTGCCTTCAGGTGGTCTTTGTATGGATCCATTAACGAATAATGTGGTTGAGTATAGCATCGTTATAGAGCTATTACACAATGCCATTTCACATGGTGTTTGATCTTTAGAAGTCTGCCTAGACTCCCAATTAGTTGTATGTCAATTGAACATAAGTTACCGAGTGCGAGATCCTACTTTACTACGATGATTCTTACACGTATGAATTTTGGAATGATATTTTGATTTTCTTACTTATAATCACATCCCTAGAAGTTCTAATCAAGTATCTAATGCATATGCTAATTACATTTTAGATTGCCATTTGTCACATAACTGAGTAAAGAAAACACACATTCATACATTTATCCATTGTAAGATATACAAGTAAAGTCGAAGACCAATTTTTTTTAATATTTCATCCTCTAAAGTCCAAAAAATATGGTGCCATAGTACAAAATTGGGCTCATGCCCTCAAAATACATATACGATCGGTACATCGCATAACCATGGCATCTAATGCTTTGGTGTTGGATGCATGTCATGATAGCACACTACGACATTTTCAAGAGGTCTAAATAGTCTCACCCACACATAGGGTACACCCACCACTTGCCTCTGCATCACCTCTGGAAGATCCTCCACCTGGACCATAGGAATCTTGTTCGTCAAACGAGACAGGTTTCCCTGCACATTCTGGAGAACTCTTTATGCATCCCTACCTACCATCTCATCTCCTTGGCCACTACGCTGATGTCATGGATACTCGTTTGGTCATTGTGAACCTACTTCTGCATAATAAAATAACCATTAATACATGATACCATACCAAAAATATTTGTGTTTTTGTCAGCATTTATCAAATTAAAAAATACAAAAAAATTGAAATATATAAAAATCAATTCTCACCGATCTCTCCATAGGCGGATATTGGGGGAAATAGAATGTCACATTCCCCTCAGTAGTTAATTCCCTCATAGGGATAGTCATCGATGTCTATGACTTGTCGTCACCACTAGTGAAAAAACTCATCGTTGTAGGGGATTGGAACCCTACCACCTCCCAACCACCTCATCACCTCGGTCCACTGTGACATGGCTGGATCACATATTCCATTTGGAGTGATATTTACTCTAGGGATCAGAGCTAGAACCCTCTCAAAGAAAAAACTACACAATATGGATGAAAACCCAAATTTCATCATTATCTTGAGTTTGCAGTCCGTTAAGTGGCTCTTCATGTTGGCCAGTAGTGAGGTGCACCAATTATAAATTATGGGTCTCAAACACTCAATTGCATAGAACATGAGTAGCCTCGACACTTGGTGCAATGAGGTTGACCCTGATATCTGTGTGAGTACTAAGACAATGATCTTTAGACTCATTTTCTTAATCGCCCTGGTAGGGAGTTTGCTCCCTACTTTTGATGTGCCTGCAACATAGTAGGTGGTGATGTACTCCTCCATCATCCTCCCACCTCCAACCCCTCGAGCCTTGATATTTACCATCTCACCTCGGCAAGACAATACTATGATAAAGTATATATCGTCCACTTCAATTCTCAATGGTTTCCCATTGAGATTGAATGCTTTAGTCTCCAGATCCCAATAGTTTATCAATATCTGGAGCAACCTCACTTGAGCCCTCATTCCTTTTATGGACCAAAATTTTTAGATCCCACATCTTTGCAAATCTTGATGGGCTCTCATATCTCTTTCCACTGCAGCATCAACCTCCTTGCACTCCCTTCCTCTCCATTTGATAACCATCATGCAAAGGAAACATCAAATTTTGAGTCAACTTTCATTAAAAACCTTGTGTGTGGAGTTGCACGTGAGCTACACTTATGATAGTCGCATATAGGGATTAATGTACGCATGCAGGCTTCACTTTTCCAATGTACATTGGGTCATGTACATGACTCGATAAACCATAGCCCGTGTACACCCTAGTTTCTAAGTTACGACCTCTTGAACTTAAAATTTGAACACTAAAACTAATGATTAAACCATGGAAATTGAAGAGAATAGGATAGGCACTTACTTGGTCCAGATGATTTCTTTTTTTTTTTATCATAGCTCCTGTAATAATCACTAGAAGATTGTGGGTAAAATTTCCTCAAAAGCACTATGTGGGTGAGTTTATGGTAAAAAAATCTTATTTTTACTATTAGTAGATAATTTTTACCCACTTTATATAGTTTTACCCTATCTTTCCTATTTTTGACCATGTGGACTAATACTGCAATGAAAAACCTAGTTTGAAGTGGTTTTGTGAAGGGTTTTTATGGATTTTCAGCGTCTTGTCACTCATTTGTGCCTCTGACAGGTATATTCCATCACTCACATATATAATAGGTTCTCACCCCGCTTTGCATTCTTCCATTGTCCTATGACTATGATTCACATTCCATAGGTATGAACCCATTTCTTAGTGACACAGAACCTTTCTGCTGCTACTAGAAGTGTCATTATTAAGTGGTAGAGACTTACCAAACATGGGTACCCTAGTTAGAACACTTTTTCCATTTGGTGCCCATGCAGAAGTTACTCCATAGGTCCAGGATTTCCTTATAGTCCCAATATGACTTTGCATTTGAACCCCACTTTCTTACTCAATATAATTATGAAGACTACCTATGGGACTCTTGTTGAGTCTTAGTTAAGCTCTTTTCCAACTCCTGAAAAAATGAAAAGATTGTCAAGTGAACTTGTCTCTTTCACACTCGTTAAATGGATTTGAAAGGACGTCTATTTTGATATAAGTTTAACACTTTTCCAGACCAAGTAAACTACTTATGAAAAATGAATACTCTAGTCACCATTGGCTAGAAAAGTTCTCCTGTGCATTATTTTATACTTTTTTGGGCCTAGAGGACTAACATCTATGAAACATGACACTTTATGGGTTAAGTTGTAATTGCATCCCATTATCCTACTTGAATTTTTTATCCTAATGTCATCTCCCTCTTTCTCGTTATAAACCTCTTGCTCCAACAATTCTTAGCATTAGCCGAGAAGTGCATTTCATATATACTTTGCAGCTTGATAACCTTTACCCGCGGAGGAAACATCCCCCCGAGTGTCCATGTCCTGCATGTGGTCCCTTGCATTGAGAATAGGTATGTTCCACTGCTTAGAACTAGTTTCTTATTTGCGACACTCGTTTCCTCTCCTGTATCATAGCATTTCTTTAACTATGGAAAAAAAAACGAGCAAGAAAAAAATATTATCTCATATCGGAAACAATCATGTCACTTTTGAATAGAGCACAAACTCTTGAGTCCATTTCATCCAAGGTTTGAATTTAGCATGACCTTAGGAATTTGTACTCATTACTTAGATTATGCTCCTTCGATTGGTTATTCCTTCAATCCCTGTGGAGAGTTTTTTGATGTCTCATGCATCGCAAAATTTTGTCAATGAGCAATGTTAAGTCTATGTTTTTTGAGTTATTCATTTGTTTCATGCTCATGTTCAAAGGAAGTATAAGTCTGTGTCGGTCATTCCTTAGAACTCTTGACTTTTCATGTCGATCATCCCTTTACAAGTGAATCTCATAATCACATGTAATTGTTGTCCTACTTTGAACCTTGGGCCTGCGTTTATCATTGGTAGGTGACCTTGAACCCAGCAGATGACATCTCCTCATTGATCATTGATTGGATGGTTTCCTTTGTGTTCAATGGTAAGAAATATATTCTCACAATGGAATTCATGCAGTGTCTTGGATTCCATTAGCCCTATTGGTGGTTTCCTCACCTTTATCGGCAATTTTCCTCATTAGTTGTTATTCAGAGGGTCTCTCTTGTGTACTAATTTCATTTGGTGCATGTAAAAGATGCACATGGTTGTTGGTTCATGAACATCCTATTCATCTGATCTCCTCCTAATCATCAAGCTATTGATTTATACTTTTCACTAGATGATGAGAGATGCCTTAATGTTCTCCTTTCAGCGGGTCTCCTTCCATCAAATTCAGCTCATCTATTCTGGAATCGAGATCTAGAGTGCTATGAGTACCTAGAGGCTTGCAGTGATCAATGGCAGGTTCTCCCACCATCGACAGTTGGGAATACATCAATATCTCATGATCGATGGATTCTTCAAGTGTTCGACCTCAACATCCTTATTCACACTTGTTGAATCTACTCGGTACATTGACACCTACTTTCATTATCGGTGGGTTGTCTCATGTTTGTTAACGTTATACCTTAATGATCGATAATCAAATGAAGCCTCATTGTGTTCAACTTCAAATCCTTTGTTCACATAATGTAGACTTTCACTTTCGACAGATAGTGTAGAAGACCTCCAGTTTATAGTAGCAACACCCCATATCTATTGTTGTCTTTCATCGAACCAATACCTATATGAATTCAGTGATCATGGAAGATCAAATTGTACCACATTGTATACAGATATCTTCAGTCGATTTTGAGACTGGACTCCACTGTGTCTTGTTCATGACTATGATAGCCTATGGAATATGTCCACTTTGTATTGCCTATTCATGGCCATGAACAATGATTTGATATAAATCCACATGGATCTGCAGTGTAATTCAAATTGGCAGCCATGTGTACAGAGTCAATATGAATTTTAATATTCTCATGAGTAGCTAATACTTCCAGTTGAGTCTCCATTACTCCACTTATGGGAATTATAATGTATTTCAGCCATCGCGGATACTCCTCTGACCTCACACATTAAGAGGCCTCTGATATAGCAATTTTTTCCTCACTCCATGCATATTTCTTTTTTGGCCTTCCATTTCCCTTTGCAAACATAAATTCCCCTTGTTCCTCACTACAAAGTAAAAAATACATATTTTTTCCATATATGAGAGTCACAATTAGAAAACTCCCATATATGGAAGTTTCTCCATTAAAGCCCGCGTACATCGGGTTTTTTGATCAAAAATTAAAAAAATGTCATATTTCCATGCCATGTCACAAGATCCATGATCCTTGACCTTCCATATAATGGAAATTCTCTAACCCGCCTCTTCAATTCCATTTGGAGGCTATAAATTGAGCCATATACAAGCCTTGAGGACAATTCATCATTAAGAGAAAAGACACTCTGGAAAAATTCCACCTCATATTGAGTTTGCATCTCTTTATCCTTGAAATTTTGAACTTCTTGTGTTCATCCCCCAAGCTCTTCGTATCTTGATATGGATGGTGCAGACCTGCTGCCCTCGGGCCAAGATCAATGCAGGATCTTTTCCAAACCATGCCAAGAGTTAATTAAACCGTTTTGTTTAAGCCTGTGAAATATTTTAGGTTTCGCAAGTTGGAGCTTCTCGATGCAATGCCACAACACTTTGCAATAGCCAAAATGCAAAATGTCAACAAAGGTTGACTCCTCCAAAGTGACAAGCACACGCCACCTGTCACCCACTAGTTTCCATCTTTCGGGACTTGAGCGAACAACCAACAGTCGTTCCTCTTCCCCTATGATTCCCCGACTCTGAAATTGCACCTTTGATGAGATCAATGATTGTGAGCCTCCCTCGATCCAATGGCTCACGTTGTATTGGGATTTCTCCAACCGGGAATCCACAACACTTGACCCAAACCAATGATCACTCCATTCCCTGAACTCTGATGTGATAGTTCACATGCGAGGTCAACGACTCTCGTTGATCCATATCTGACGGTCACTATCTTTTGTTGGGAAAAACACCCTACGGACTAGCAAATTAGGGTCAGACTTTGCATGCAGATTTGACCGAATAGAAACTACTTTTTTACCTACATCCCAATATTTAAATCCATTTTCCTCGGTAAATGCATGGAAAAGGACCACCTACCTCATTACCAGCATTTCATGTCGATCCTCCATTGTGCTTGACTACTTGCTCGTAATGCTCCTTCCAAAGATGACCTGCACTCAAGACAAACAACAACTATGCATGCATGCTACTTCTATACTCAAGGGTTAGAAATAAAACATAAACTAATCAAACCATAGACAATTTATAATTTGGGATGGGAAAAGCATTATTTTTAGTACTTAAAGTGAATCAACTTACAAAAGCTGAGACCGGCCACCGCTCCTTGAACCTGATCTTGTGCTCCTCTTCTTCTGTCCTTCAACTAATTTGCGTTAAATCTCCTTTGGCATGAGGAAAGGCTAAAGGGTTGGGACAATGGAATACGTAAATGGGCAGAGTTTCTTTGCTATATTTTTTCCTCCTCCAAATGGTACCCCTACCCCTTCTTTTATAGGCTAGAAGGAGCTAGGGTTTTGGACGAACCCTTGGCCATGCATTGCTGGGAGTTTCAGTTAACTCACCCATAGATTTTTGTTCCGTCGACAACTTTCTTATTTTTGTGCTTTTGTAGGTACATGTGGGTTGTTGTAAGTCAACCAGCATGTACATGCGTGTAGTAATGGGTTAGGGCACGTGGGCCTTTACACAAGAGGTTTTTCAAAGAGTTGTTCAGTAGTGTTTTGGCAAAGAAGGGATATGAGTTGGCCTGATGCCAGGTAAGCATGTGTGGTACAATTTAGGGTTATAACAAATGCCCCCTAATGTGTGAGGTCAGAAGAGCATCTGATGGATGAAATACATTACCAATCTTTACTGATGTGCCGAACGATTGAGCCCAAGGATCAGGAACCAGGAGGTGTCGTCTGCAAAATAACAAATGTCTCACTGAGTCAGGCATACCCATGCTCGGGATAAAATAGAACCATGGCTACGAATCAAATACACTGTATATCCATGTCAAATAACTATAAAGAGTAGCCGTGAATAATACATAGTGGAGATACATCTCGAAATCAGAAAGATATAGAGTATCCATCTTCCAGAAGTTGATTCGGCCTAATGGCTGGACTTCAGAGCTCGAGAAACAACTTCAAAATCTTATAAAACTTGGGTAGGAGTGTAATATGAATGTACAACTGCACTACCTAGAGGTCTTCGATGGCTCGTCGGTCATGGACTTGATAATCTTGATGATCGGACTGAAGGCTTCAGTGATTTCGAAAAAGGACTTGATTGGACGTTCAAGATGGCTAGGTATGTGGACAAGAGACATATTGCAGAGGGGCCGACTCAGGCTTAGTGACAAACTTCCCTTGGAAAATAACACGACAAGTGATGAGACTCAGGCAGCATATATGTTGATCATAAGTCTACGAAGCAGGAGGAAACGCAAACTCTCCATATGTTTGGAAGAATAACCAAACGGTGGAGGACACAACTCTATATAGCGAGAAAATATTCCTAAGGTCATACTACATCCCATAGTCTGATGAACAAATAGACAAATGTGCTTTATCCAAGGGTGACTCATTATGCTGCCAATAAAGAAAATACTTTTCCCATCCTCTTTTTGTGGTATATTTGATTTTTTTGTTCTTTTCGATAATTTTGGAAAAAGAATAAAGGAATATTACGTTACAATGGAGGAATGAGTATTGCAAACATACAAGCTCAAGGCACAAGGACAAGACTGATGTTCTGGTAAAATGATACTCGGGGAAAATCCTCCGGTGGCCAAAAGTGTTAAGACGCAGAAGCAAACTGTCACAAGGTTGGTGGATAAGGTATGCAAATGCGGTTGATAGAACACACAATGGTAACGTCCTTCGATGTAAGTTTAACGAGCCCAGAGAAGGTAAGCTCAGTGGTTTTTCATATTTAGAGAGTTTGAAAAAGCATAAAAGGAGACTCTGTTGGGGTACCTTTTTCAACAATAGTCTAGTCGGTTCAAAAAAGGGGTAAACTAGCACCGATTAGACGTCAATTCAAAACCATTTTAATGAGTGTGACAAGGACAAGATCACACGGCCATTTTTTCACTTTTAAGGAGTCTGAAAAAATCTTAACTATGGACTGCGTCAGGAATATTCTTCTGGACCATTTTAACGAGTGTGAAAGAATAAGGTCACTTGGTGATCTTTTCAATTTTAGTGAGTCTGAAAAGAGCTTAACTATGGACTCCGTGGGGGTTTGTTTTTCGTAAATTTAGTCCCTCAAGCCTGAAAAAGGAATAAAATTATACCTGAGAGTACTCTTCTAAAGAATGGGAACTCGATAGAGTATACCTTTGTTCGTACAGTTGACCGTACAGACCGAAAAAGGGGTAAACTACCGCCGGACAGACGTGACTTCAAATTTCAATTTAACGAGCGTGAAAGGCCACAAGATCGCTCGAAAATATTTTCATTTTTAGAGGGTCTGAAAAGGGCTTAAAAGGAGATCCGTTATTTTTGGGAGTCCTGAGGGTGAGACAAAGAGAGAAAAATAATCATGCAAATGAGGCTCAAACTCATATTCGGGAAAGACTATATGGACTCTCGAGCCTGCAGTGTTTTTAGAAACGGCATGGACACCATAATGCAACCAGGACCTACCTAGGGCATCCATGTTCTGGTAAGATCTACCACCAAGTTGTGACACTTCTAAAGCAAATATGATGGTTCCATGCCACAACCTAATGGGATCGATCCTATAGCAGAGGAAAAAAACAACGCGATGCAAAATTCAGGGTGGTAACCTAACCTATATGCTCAAGTTGATTTTTGAAATTTTTTATGGACCGTCAATATTTTCTCAAAACTCAAAAAAAATGTCCCAATACTCGATCAAATCCCTCCCATATAACTCCTAAATCACTCTAAATGGTTTTTGGTATAAAGAAATTGATAAGGGAGGCCAAAAAAGTGACAAAAAGAGGCCAAAAAGTCTATAAATAGAAGCTGGCAGCTCATTATCACCATTGCTGATTTGGAAATTGACTCTGGAGCCAAAAGACCCCCTTTGCCAAAAATAGTGATTTCGGGAGCTATAGTGGACAAAACGAACTTCTGCTTGGACCAAGCAAGTACAAACTCCCTTATCTAGCTATTCAATACTTCAATTTCATTTTTTAGTTTGTTTGTTGGGTGGGCGTCGACCTTAAAAAGGTCGGCCCTAGGTACACGCAGGTTGTCTCTGGAGAGTAAAGTCTGCCCGCGTGTACACATGACTGTGGCCTCTACAGCCTACGTGTATCCCCACTTTTGTAGTGAAAAGAAAACCAAAAGCAAGTACTGACCCTCCTTCACCTTGTTGTGTTGGCAGGATGTATGTCCAATGGAGAGAAAGGGAGCATGAGGCAATCAGTGAGTTGGTTGCAGCAGATCCGAATGTCATGGCCGTGTTAATGCAATGTGGTTTACTAAAATTCTTTCTATGCCCATTTATGCACACACAACCAAGTCTACTGAATGCCTTGATTGACTACTGGCACCCTGATGCAGAGGATTTTATGATAGAGGGGAAATCACTGGTGCCCACCACCAAGGATATCTACTTTCTGACTAGCCTCTCAAGGAGAGGGGAACCAGTCAACTTTCAGACGTTTCCTACGGGACCGAGCAAGATCTCAGAACTGATAACCGAGCATTGTGAGGTTGGGAATGACCATGTGGGCTCCCAGGTACCTATTAGTAAGATTACTAGCTCAGCGCTGCAGACTATATTGTTACTGATTGGGCAGATTACCGGCTTAGCAGCCTTGCATCAGGCGTCTCCTACACAGATGAACTGTGCCATCCAGTGATTGAATGCACAGATTTTTGACTGGAGTACCACACTGCTCAAGTGCATGAAGAGGAAATTGACAGATTGCCGACAGTGGACATAGAGGAACTTTGGGTTCAAGACCATCTTGGGTTCATTCTTTTTTGAGAGAGTTCTGATTTTTAGTCCTCGGGTTGTAGTATGAGGACATCAGGCCACATTCCCTGCAGTGTGTATATGGGTAGTATTACTGCCGCGACAGGGTGGTGGAAGGACTGTTGAGTCCTTCGACGATGATTTCTTTGTGTGGCTTTCATGACAGATCCCTGTGATTGAGGACTACCCATATGCAGGGATAGATTTTTCTAGAGATTCTGAGATACCTGTGCCTCCTAGTAAGGAGCGAGGGGAGATGGGTAAGTCACCACCTTTGTAGTTTTTTTTTTTTTGTTTGCATATGTAATTTTTATGTCATTTTTTTTATATATATCATTTTTTTGTATGCCAGAGTATTTGACAGATAAACGTTTGTTGCATGCAGATGTGGGACTCGTGCGACCTGCCGATTATGCACGGAACAGGCGTTGTCCACGGCCAGAAGCCGCGGTTGCCGCCGCTGGGGGAGCAACAGTAGAAGGGAACCTTCCAGCCGGAGAGGCCGAGAGGGTCCTTAGATGAGTTGAGCAGAACTTCATTGTGCTCACTCACACAGTCCCGATGGCAGAGATAGAGGACCTGCCGCCATCCATGCAGCCTCATGTAGTGGGGGCACCTCGGACATAGGTCTGATTGTTTAGCCATTTAGCCTGTGTTGTGGATGATTATAACAGGGCCCATAGGACCTGAACCTACTTAGACTTTTTATGTGCCACGAGCACCTACTTGTATATATTTTTTGAGGACATAAGCCCGGTGACTCGTTACTATTCCCATTTTTTAGGCACTTGCGTCCATCTATGTACTCTGGTTATTTTATGATGTTATATATGGTTTTTATCTTTTGTGTCTTATGGATTCTGTGTGCAAAAATGTATTTACATGTTTATGTCAATGTTCTTTCATATGTGTGCAAGATGCTAATCTAAAATTTGATTAGCTAGAGTATCTGTAATTTGGTTTAATCTCCTAGGAACATGAAAATATGTAATATAATCAAAGTTTCATTCTAAGAGACGTACCCTAAAGAATCGTCAGTGTAAATTTGGATCATGAACTCGGTATACTCTGTTTAGCTGCGACAAAACCAGTTGAGCGTCGAGATAGATCTGGAGATGAGAGATACCCAATGACAAGGTGTCACGAAGCAACTCAATAACTGCACTATACTCAGCGACATTATTTGTGGTGTCACCTAAGCATATACCTCTGGAAGATAACAACTGGCCCTGAGGTGTAAAGATTACCCAAGCTGCAGAGGCAAGCCTCTGCATGTGTCGACTAGCACCGTCTGCATACCCAACGAACACCTCGGAATCACTTGACATCTGCCATATTGATGAAAGATAACATCAATGACACGTCCATAACACTTAAAAGAAACTTAAAAAGTAATAGTACAAAGACTATACATATGTTACAGAAAGTTATCCACAGTGACCTGTCTATGAGTAATACTTCTTGAGGTAGAGCCCATTTCTAGGCTCTACCAAAGCATTCCCTTCAAAATCAACCAAACGATAAGCGCCCTTTTTTAATAACTCTTTTATAATGAAGGGTCCGAACCACATGGGTTTAAACATTCCTACCCCCAGGGGGTCCTTATCTTGGTCATAGACCAGGACAAGGTCGCCCTCAGAGAAAATTCGAGGATGAACAGACCTATCATATTGACACTTGACCTTATGTTTGTGAGCCTCGTTGGCCAGGGCCACATCACGACACTACTCATCGAGCTACTCAAGGTGTACTAACCATTATTCAAGCTAAGAAGTGTCTGGCAATAATTGTACTGCCAATTTTAGAGATGGGATCTAACATTCAATGGGAAAGACTGCCTCTAGTCCGTAAACAAGTTGAAAAGGCAAGAAACCAGTTGTAGTCTTAACAGATGTTCGGTAAGCCCATAATGGCAAGTATAACATCAAATGCCAATTTGACTTGGTTGAGTTGATAGTTCGCTGTAGAATAGTCTTAAGAGTTTTGTTTACAACTTCCACCTGCCCATTGGCTTGGGAGTAGTAAGGTGATGAATGCTCCTGCCATAACCCAACATTTGATGTTAATTCGACCATCATTTGGTTCTGAAAGTGACTGCCATGGTCAGTGACAATCTCTCTCGGGACACTGAACCTTGCTATGATCTGGTTGAATAAGAAGAGAGTTGCAGTCTCTCCATCATCTTTAAACGTTGGCATAGCTTCGACCCACTTAGTGAAGTAGTCGACAACTACGATGATATAGCGGTGCCCCCTTGCTGACGGGGGGTTGCATGTAGTGTAATCAATCCCCCACTTAGTGAAGGGACCAACTGTGATGACAGGAAACATAGCAGCGGGATGTGCCCTCATCTTTCGAGAGAATATTTGGCACGGATGGCACTTCTTGACCGATTTGATACAATCTTTGATAAGTGTCAGCTAGAAGTAATCTGCTCGTAGAATCTTTTGGTCTATTGCCAACCTAGATAAATGACCGCCACAAGCTCCATTATGGCAATCATTGAGCACAATGATGGCCTCCTCATGAGTGAGACATCGACGTAAGATGTAGTCTACACCTCTCTGATACAATGTATCATCAAGTATGAGATAATTCTTAGCCTGATGGCGTATCCGCCGACGCTCGTCACGAGAAGAAGAGGTGGGGCATTTCAAAGTCTAGAGATAGATAAGTATATCTCCGTACCAGGGGTCTGAAGATGCAATCAAAAACATATCTCCCTGGATAGGCGATTCCTCCAACACAACGTCACCTGACTCAACCGGAAGTTCCGAAATAAGCTCTGCGAAGACCAATGACTTCTTGGACTTTGCTGAAACGAAGTCTAAGTCAAATTCTTAGAGGATGACTATCCATCAGCTGATTTTTCCGCCTATAACTCGTCGTGTCAACATGTATTGGAATGGATTCATGACAACAATGACGGTGGTATTGCGAAATAGAACATAGTGACGGAACCGTTGAATAGCATGAACTGTTGCCAACGCAAGTTTTTTGATATGACAATAATTGAGTTCAGGTCCTATGAGGCCTCGGCTCAAGTAATAGATCATGTATTCTGAGAACGAATCGTCTTCTTGAACTAAAACCATGCCAATGGTTGACTCTACGGCAGCCAGATATAATAGGAAATCTTAGTTATAGTTAGGTGGCCATAGCAGAGGTGTGGTTGTGAGGGCATGTTTTAATGCGTCGAAAGAGCGTTCAGCGGCTTCGTCTCAGAAAAAAGGAACGTCTTTCTTTAGTAAATGCATAAAGCCCTTGGTGATTTCAGCATAGTTGGCAATGAAGCGTCGTAAGAAGTTCACCTTGCCTTGTAGACTCTGAAGTTGTAGGATTGTGAATGGGGGGGGGAAACTGGATTATTGCCTCCACCTTAAGAGGATTGACCGTGATCCCTGTTGTTGATACGATGAAACCTAACAAACTTCCTGACGTTACGTAGAATCTGGACTTGTTTGGATTCAAGCGAATCCTAAAGTAGCGACAACGTTCAAAGATTAGTCTAAGGTGTGTGGGATGATCCGTTCTCTTGCGAGAGCGTGATGATAAATCATCTAGATAGGCCTCGACTATATGCTTGAGGTCATGAAAAGAAAAAGACATGGCCCACTGGAATGTGGCTCAAGCATTTTTAAGGCCAAAAGGCATCTTACGATATGCGAATGTACCCCATGAACAAATGAATGTCTTTTTGTGTTGGTCTTCAGGTTTGATTTGGATTTGATTATATCACAAAAAACCATCCATGAAAGAAAAGGCTTCACAACCAGCACATTCATCAATGATCTAGTCAATGAATGGTGTTGGAAAATTATCTTTGGGACATGCCTTGTTCAAATCATGAAAATCGGTACATACACGAATCGTGCCTTGTTTTTTATTGACTAGCAGAAGATTTGACACCCATTGAGTCAAATGGATAGGATAAATAAAACCTGCCTTTAGCAATTTCTCAACCTCAATCTTAATGGCTGCTGCTTTGTTGGGATTGACTGGATGAATTTTTTGTCGAATAGGATTGGCAACAGGATACGTTGTGATTTCATGTTCAACTATTTTCGGATCGATACATGGCATTTCCTCATAAGACCAGGCAAAAACATCGTGGAATTCTTTGAAAAGATCCGTGTAAATTTCAATTTCTTCGAGGTAGAAATCCACTCCGAAAAAGACATTCTCCACGACGCCAGGGTTTCGAGAGATGTTGATGGGTATAGTTTCAGTGATAGTCACCATATTGCCCTCAGCATAAATTTCCTGCATAGCTAAGAGATTAATAGGACATGGTTGATCTCCCATCATGGTAATGGTGAATTCTCCTGCTTCGATTCAGCTTAACTCTTGGAGAAAATATGATCTGTGATGAATATGTTCCCAAGGTTTGTCCAGACTAGTCATTGCTTCGATTACTACTTCGTCAGAAGGCAAGACTAAGTCTAACGAATCGACGTTAACAAGAGAACCCTGAGCCCAAATAGGCTCTAGAAGTGGATCTAACTCTTGTGCAGGAGTCAGATCAGGGTTAGCTGAAGCTTGCTAGACTAAAGAGTACACTACCTCAGCGGTAGACAAGGGCATGGACATGTCGAGGTGCCCTGTCTCATCCATCATGGCTGATGGGGAAGGAAGAATCCAAGGATCCTCAAAGTAAGTCGTGCGAAACGACGAAACTTGAAAAATATGAACCTTATGGCGATTAGATTTAAATTTGATATCATTGTGAGGAGGTGGGTAATCGAAGGTACCCATCAAGGATGGGCACAAACCAAATCCTACGTTAACGACACCTGGTTGAGGATTATCAATCATCGGGACTGTGGATGCCCCCAAAACTGGGTCAGGTCTGGAGAAAGATAGTTGATCAATGGTCACTATCCGACCCTCGTGTGGAAACAACAAGACTCGAAAAATTGTAGCAACCATAGCTTGCATAGCATAAGTCCAACTCCATCCTAACAAGAGATTATAGTCGAGGGGAGCATCGACTACCTCTACTTCGACACACATGGTTTTCCCTCCTAACTGCACATGGAAAGAAGGAACGATGCCATGTGTTCAGAACGAACGACAGTTGAAATCAGTGAGGAGAGTAGGTGATGGAGACAAAACGAGCTGGCCAATGGCCTTCCAGCATGCTAACGACATAATGTATGTCGAGGTGCCCTCGTCGACCACTGTGCGGAAGATATTCTGAGCAAAAGTTTTCATGGGATGAGCCACTACTATCTGAAATGCTACATGGTAAGCCAGATGAGGTTTTAAGTCGGTTGTATCTAACATGATGGTGCCCAGATTACAAGTCTCAGTAGAGCCCAAAGTGGTTAATAAGGCTTTCCTCTGAGTAGGGCATCTTTGGAAGACCTCCAAAGCAGACATCGCACAAGGGGTTTGTGATAAATCTTCCACCACAGAGTAATTCTGGGTGGCCCTTGCGTTTGGGTTGTAAGAAGCTTTTTTAAATGCACCCTTTGGAATGCGTGTCATTGTTTCTCCCAACGTCTTCTCAATATGTAGAGGAAGAGATGGGAGATCAACTTCTTTAACCTTCTCAAAAGCGCTTGGTTTACTATAGTCGTGCGCTCTAGTTGATATGAAAGCATCACCCCTAACCATATATATGTTCGCGGATGAGGGATTGTTTGGAGGCGGGAAGGTTTCTTGGCTGCCCCCTTCTGTGCTTGTAGAAGCTTGAGTTAGATTTTGCCCATGTTGAAAGGGATTAGTCAACACTACTTGATGTTGCTGTGTGACAAACTTTTGGGCCTCTGCAAGTCGAGGACAAAGATGGGTTGGGTGGTCTTCCGTGCACAAGTTGCATGGATACCTCACCTTCCATTTTTCTGTGTTGTCCCCGCCAGCATTATCAGTGGGTTTTTTATCCCCCTTACCCTTCTTTCATTGTTTTCTCTTCCCTTCAGGCTGTTGGGTGGCCTTTGGGTTAGTCGACTGCACGGTGTGTACTTCTGACGTTTGGGTAGGGGGAGCATCCAAAGCAATAGTTTGTCTGGCCGTTGTGTGTTGTATGGATAACTGTTGCAACTATTTTGTTAATTGCTCAGCGGGCTTGGTTTGTGCTGAACCAACAATACCATCGGCATGTGGTCTAGCTCTCTATCTAGTTTTATCCAGTATCGAACGTGGTGCATCTGGCAAGATGTTGTATAATAAACCAGACTAAGAATAGATGAGCTCAAACTGTTGATCCCTCATGATGGCATCTTCCTCGAAGAAAACTCTAGATGTCACGACATCTTTGGATAACTGTGGGACCAAAGACTTAAGGAACCACTCAAGAAGGAATGCTGGTGGGACTGGTACCTTTATTAAACTCTTTCGACATCTCCACTCTCGGATATGATCATAGATATGGTCCGCTATTGTCTGTTCGAAATTGGCGAGCAGCTTTGTGCCAGCGTCGTATCTCACAGGTAACTGGAAATGGTTAAGGAAGGCCATCGTTAGTTCGCCAAAAGAAGAGTATCATGAGCAATCGAGCTCGATGTACCATTTCGCGGCACTCCCAATAAGAGTACGTTGAAACAATCGCAACTGTACAGATTCATCTTTCAATGAGTTAGATGAGCACCCAAGATGAAAGGTAGTCACATGATCACCTGGATCTTCATTAGGCTTGGCCTCAAACTTTGGAATGTCTGAAGGAAACTTCATTGGCATAGGAGGCCAATGTGGATCATGACAAATAGGATCATTTAACAACCTTGTCAAATCTGGCAAGTGTAAAGTCGCCAAGAATGGTAGTTTGGGTTGCTGCTGATAACCTGGGAAAAAGGGTCCTGGAGTTTGACTGGCACCAGGTTGCCAGAAAAATTTTGGTTGCTCGCCCAGATTCTGATAGAAACCATGGCCCTGACCAGTGTAAATATTTTTCATCTGTGGAGACATCATCGGCCGATTTCCCAAAAAGGACATAGAGTGTTGGGCATGCATTGTATTCGAAGGACTTTGGGAAGGATTACCCCATGCCGGTCCTGCGGGGAGAGGCATAGTAGTCTGTCCGACGTTCCATTGACTGTGGAAAGAATTACCCTAGAACGACATTCTAGAGGAGGGAACAGATCCTTGTCCTGAGATCCAAGGTCCTGCTATGTGTGCCCCCTGTGCAGGAATAGTACCCTGCGCAGGAGTAGATTGCCCAAAAATGGGGTTGCCCCCAATTGGGAAAGCGGCTGATGAGAAAGTGTTGTTACCAAATGTCCCATTCCAAGAAATTGGTGTCAAACCTACTGGCATATTGTGAGAAGGTGTTCCTTGACTCCCTGCTCCAAATAAACTAGTGTGTGTAGGTTGCCCGGCGGACTGCTGATGCAGACCACCAAGCGAAGGGGATGAAGGAGGGATATGACCTCCTGTGTAAGGAAAAGAATTAAAAGGGATAGGAGTTCCCCCAAGGTGACCTTACAGAGGAGAATTAGAGCTCCCTGCCCCCAGACCCAAAGTCTGTAAAGTAGAGTAGGTTAGTACAGGACTTGTACCCGAACTAGGCATACCGTATGAGAACAGAGGGCCTATCACACTAGGTGTGAAGGGGGTTGTGGCTTCCACCATAGATGGGTTTGGTCCACTGTGCGACGTAGTTATGGCCAAGACCATGGTGGCTCTAACCAATGACGATAGGTTAGGAGATGACTCTCCTGTGGTGACAACTGTGGTGGGAATTGACGAATTCCCAGAAGGAGTAACAACATTTGTTTCCATTGCTGTGTGAGGCACTGTCCGACGTTTGTGAAATTGGATTGGTACAATAAATGGTGCCAAGATATCATTGGTTGGGGTTTCAACCGAGCCAAGAGTGGCTACTTCAAGGTCCAAAATTGTTGATTCCTCCGGGAGTTGTTCAGGCACAAAGGTTTGTAACCCAGTTGCTTCAAAACACCCTTGTTGGTCTAGCTTCTGCCTTAATGGTGGCGGGGGTGGCTCCAGTGTAACCAGCGACAGGCCAAGAAGCCTTCATGACTGAAAGAGCTCGAGATCCTCCACTGTGTGAGAAGATCCAAGACATGCTAAGGTATTCTAAACATTCAAAAGTAACACACACTAAAAAGAAGCCCCTACGAGATAAGACAAGCAATCACTAAACTATTTGGAAGAACAATTACAACAAGCAACACTAGAGCAACTTACCGGTGCAAGTGCAACTCGAACATGGAAGCACCCTCCAGGTATACTCTGCAAAGCGTGGCCTGATGTATGTCCTAGGTACTGCGGTATGCCCCCGCAGTCACCTGTGTATTTCCCTAAAAATATTGGCAACTAGGTTTCCAGCACGCGAACAGTCACCAGGCGGGTACAGTCAAAAGTCGGGTAGACCAAAATAAGCAGGGTATCGAGCCCGAAACCTATCAAGGGTATCGAGAGAAAATGGTCCGAAAGACAACTGAGGACCTCAAATGGATTCGAGACCCACGAAGCCCCGTGGCAAATGCAAACAACGGAATCCCAAAACAAGCCCTTTATATGTGTTCTCCACTACAATTGGTCCGACTTTGGAGGGGTTATCTCCGCTACATTTCCTCACGCAACCTCGTGTTTATCCCCTGTGTTAGAGGGGGGTACCAGATAAATTCCATGCAACTGGCCTTAGACACTCCCTATCTCGGACTCTAATGTTTGGTTTTGAATGGCCTTGAAGAGTTTCCTCTCCAACCTAATCTAAGGCCCTAGTCCTGAACTAGTTTGTGAACCCTACAAACATAAAAGTCTAGTAGATTTTAAAATTAGTGTTGTTTTTATGGGTTTGTCTTACTTCAAGGGGTATGAGGGTGAAATTGATGATGTGTAAAAGATGAAAGAAAAAATGAATGAAAAAGCTGGAAACAAAAACTTTTACTCAATGCAAAATTTCAACAACTTTTCACAAAGAAATATTTTTAATTTCTCTAAGATTTTGAACAGCAAACTCAAAGGAATTTAGCTCGACTATGAGCTACTTATGACCTAAATGAACTGCAAAAAACTTACGAAATAAAATAATTTTCCCTAGTTAATGATGCAGAAACACACTCTTCAACCAAAGAAGAAAAACGAAAAGAGATTTTTTTTTATTTAAGTTCTAGTAAAGCAAAAAAGGGAAAATACCGACAAGCAAAAAACCAAGAAAAACAATTCTGGCTTAAAGCACATATCACAAAGAATTAGATTGAAGAATCACACAAAGGAAATTGAACAAACAATGACTCTCACGCTTGTCTAAAAACCATAAAACAAAATAATTTTTTTAATTTTTCTGTCAACTATTAACTGAGAAAAAGCAGGATAAGGGTAAGATGAATCTTAAGCTACTGACTATTCAAACATAGATTCAAACACCTGAGAGGAATACTTCTTATCAAAGGAAGGGATGGCTGCCCCACCCTGAACAAAAAGTAGCCTGTACAGGCACGTGAATGTCACTCAAACAACACGCGTGAAAACACGTTCTGAACAGAGACAAAGAGTATGTACACGCGGGCTGACCTTGTACAAGCCGCGTGTATATCTAAATTCTAAGGAAAAATATGAAAACAGGCAGTCCAGACCAGGAAGAGGCCTCTGGTATTGATAACCAGGATCCCTTGAAGGCTTGGATACTCTTTCTAATAGAAAAAACAGATAATGCAAGGAAAAATAATAAGGCAAAAAAAGCAATCTGAGATAGGACTGTTAACAAGCAAGACTCAGACAGGATTCCAAAAAACCCCCTGAGAATGTGTGATTCTGATAGGGAAGAGGAGGACTACCTCTAAGGTTCTCTGAACTCCTACATGCTACTGCTATCTCTACATCTAGCGTTCACATGCGGGCTGTTAGAGGATAGGGCGCGGGTACACACGTTCAGGCCTTCTGCAGGCCGCGTGTACCTCTGTGTGTTCCGAAAAATACAGTCAAGCAAAAGTCAGAGAAAGATGGTATGGAAAACCAGACTCCCTACTAGCTCAGACCTTATAGAAAAATAAAAGACTCGCAAAGAAAAAATAGAAAACCTAGTCTTTAAAATACCCAAAAACTTAAATAAATCCAGGAGCCCTAAAGAGTATTCTCCCCAGTATGGTCGCCAATTCTATTGTTGGGAAAAACACCCTATGGACTAGCAAATTAGGGTCAAACTTTGCATGAAGATTTGACCGAATAGAAACTACTTTTTTACCTACATCCCAAGATTTAAATCCCTTTTCCTCGGTAAATTCATGGAAAAGGACCACCTACCTTATTACCGACGTTCAATGTCGATCCTCCATTGTGCTTGACTACTTGCTTGCAATGCTCCTTCCAAAGATGACCTGCACTCAAGACAAACAACAACTATGTATGCATGCTACTTCTATACTCAAGGGTTAAAAATAAAACGTAAACTAATCAAACCATAGACAATTTATAATTTGGGACAGGAAAAGCATTTTTTTTATTACTTAAAGTGAATCAACTTACAAAAGTTGAGACCGACCACCACTCCTTGAACCTGATCCTAGGCTCCTCTTCTTCTGTCCTTCAACTGCTTTGCATTAAATCTCCTTTGGCATGAGGAAAGGCTAAAGGGTTGGGACAATGGAATACATAAATGGGCATATTTTCTTTGCTATATTTTTTCCTCCTCCAAATTTTACCCCTACCCCTTCTTTTATAGGCTAGAAGGAGCTAGGGTTTTGGACAAACCCTTGACCATGCATGGCTGGGAGTTTCAGTTAACTCACCCCTAGATTTTAGTTTCGTCGAAAAATTTCCTTTTTTCGTGCTTTTGTAGGTACACGCGAGATGTTGTGAGTCAGCCAACGTGTATACGCGTGCAGTAATGGGTTAGGGCGCGTGGGCCTTTACACAAGAGGATTTTCAAAGAGTTGTTCAACAAAGTTTTGTCAAAGAAGGGATATGAGTTGGCCTGATGCTAGGTAAGCATGTGTGGTGCAATTTAGGGTTATAACACTATCCCTTCTAAGCTTAAGGGTGTTGAAATTCACTTAGTCTTAATCCCTTCACTATTACATGAAATCCAACGGCTCACAGGATTTTGACGCTTCTCTTGCAGCAACTCCTCCGTCTGATTTACCTCCTCAAGGAATTCTAGCCAAACTAATAGGTGTCCTTCCCTCATGAACTTGACTTCTACGAAACGAGTTCGACCTTTGTCTCCCTTTGACCACTTCAAAGATTAAATCCCTCCTAAGCATTCGCTTGTAAACTCAAGCTTCTAGAAGGATCCCTGCACGCACTCCTTACGACACACTTTCAAATAACCTCTAGTTGTTTGAGTCTTTGACCCTATGCACTCTTTGCAACAGTAGTCTCTCAATATTCCTCCTAGATTTGAAAAATCCAAGACTTTACTTGGCCTGCACACACCTTGCACGGCTCTTGTGTCTGTAAAAACGCAATATGAATCTCTTCTGAGAGTTCTGAGATGAAACTTAGAGTCTGGTCGACGCACTCCTTGCGGACCCTCCACTGCGCTCTTTGTAGGAGTTCTCAGAAAGAGAGACAATTGAAACTCATTCTTCCCTTACCCGGAATTCAAACATTCAATTGAGAATTCCAGAACCTACAAACACATAGAGCATTGAAAGAAATGCATACAGAGAATACAAACAAGACTGCAACATACCATTTAACAGGTGGTTCCAACAACCATAACAAAACACATAGGTTGAAATCAAAGGTCTCTTCTATTCATTCCAGTGCTCCTGTACATGGTAAATATCAACAACTAAAAAATGCATAAAATTCTTTGTTCTCCTCTATTCTCTTATGCGGCTCTATAGCTTATGAATTCTGAATAATAATACAATGGTACAAGGCTGAGGGTGTCTATCATCCATTTTCCCTCCTACACTTCTAAACTGTCTAATATAACATTCATATCTACCTACTTGCATTAAACAAACATAAATGTCTATTACATCTAGCAGATAGGAACATATGCTCCAAAATCAGTTTAGATCTGTAGACATAAATGCAACTGCACTTTTCTTACTATCTATTACATTAATGCTTCAGATTTCAAAATTCAAAACATTTTCACAAAAACATGTCCTATTTACGTCTACACGTCCAGTTGTCTCTTTGGCTTTCTACGATGCTCCTGCATCATACTCCCTCGCTTGAAAATTTTCATGAACTCTTGTTCATGAGCTCTTGTATGGTCTATCCATGCTTTTGAATTGTTGTTTCATCTTCCCAACTGGCATCTTCAACTGGATGTCCTTTCCATTTGACCAAGTATTCAAAATACTCTTTTCTCCTGGTCCTTCTGCTAATCCTTTTGTCAATTATGTTAATATTATGGTAACTGCGGGAGGTATTTACCTCTACATGTGAACCTGATGGGAATAGAAGACTCTGGGAGGTAAGAGAAACCCTAATGAATTGGCTAATAACCCTAGAAGCCTTGTTGTCTCAAGAATATAATTTATATTAAGCTATTAGCCTCCAAGAGAAGAAGTCGACCAGAATTAATAATAATATACTGAACAGACACATACCCAGAAAGAGAAGTCGGCCCCAACAAACTGGCAGGATTACTATAAATATAGGGCACCGGTTCTCATTTGACACATCTCAGGACTATAGTTTTCCCAGTTGGTGCGCACTGCAGTTGCAGTTGGTGCGCAGGTTTGGAGGAGGGTTGCAGGTGCAGCTGCAGCAGCAACAAGTTTCAGTATTTGGTTTGGATATCTCTTGGCTAAGTTTTGGGACTATCTGATCAGTCTTTTGGGTTGCACTATCCTTGGGGAGAGATGTGCTACCCTTTGTTTGGCTATCTAGCCTAGGGTTTGCTTCCGGAGGAATTCTCAGGTCAAGGTTAAGGTGCTCGGAGGGGGGCTTCGGCCTGTGGTTGGGTGACGAGGGTATCGTCAATGGTAAAACGACCACACCATCTTCTATATTCTAACAGGTTATGGGCCCACACGCCTTCAGTCAGCTTAAAACGCTAGAAGGAAACATAGCCGCTAGATATTGAGCTCGTTGAGGTACTGTCGCTAGGGTTACTAGCAGGAGCAGTTTCCAAAAGCATTGCAGCTAGGGTTACTACCAGAAGCAGTTGCAGAAACCCTAAACCTATTATCGAGGAACCTTAATTGATGAGATTGACCTAATTTCTAGATAGATCAGTGCGCCCTAGCCCAGCGCATCTCCTGGTACACTCAAAAGGCCAAGACATGAAGTTTGGATTTCTGGTCAAATCTAGGGTTTGACCAAGTCAAGCAAGCCATGATGAACTCTATGAAGTATGAGAACAAGTTAGAAGGAGCCTCCAACTTCAGAGCATGGAAGACAAGGATTGACCTCATCCTTGCTAAGAATAAAGTGTTTGACATTGTGAAAGGAAAGATCGTGAAGCCAAAGTTTAAAGAAGGAGAAGAGAAGGAACCGCAGAACGTTGTAGCTATGGAGAAGTTCAAATACATTGACATTAATGCCATGAGTATCATAGTGGATTCCATAAAAGACCACTTGATACCCTACATCTCCCATCTTGACTCATCGAAGAAGATGTATGATGCCCTAACTAATCTCTTCTC
>JZKD02S1673057.1:627034-643805 GCA_000966675.3 Picea glauca | reverse complement strand
TTAACCACTGGATTGTAGTTGTGTACTACTATGAATAGACACAGGTGTGTTCTATCCTTGTTCTAATTGTCTTGAAGACTATCAACAGATTATTGGAGATGATCATTCAGATGAACGATGAACATAGATTTTCCAGATGGAAAACAGTTCAAAGCTTTTACCCCTCTTGTATCACTCTATGGTGAGAGTGACTTATCCAGCATCATATCTAACTACTCAGATGAAGTATGGTTTTGAGAGATGATGCAGCTGATGGTGATGGTGATGCTCATGATCTAGTCATGAAATATTCTAGATGACTATATTGATGCTACCGAGTAAATGGTGTGTTTTGTGCTCAAGTCCATTGCCTGTAAATACCTCTCTAGCTAGGAGGGAGTGTTAATATTATGGTAGCTGCGGGAGGTATTTACCTCTAAGTGTGAACTTGACGAGAATAGAAGACTCCGGGAAGCAAGAGAAACCCTAATGAATTGGCTAATAACCCTAGAAGCCTTGTCGGCTCAAGAATATAGTTTATATTAAGCTATTAGCCTCCAAGAGAAGAAGTCGACCAGAATTAATAATAATATACTGAACAGACACATACCCAGAAAGAGAAGCCGGCCCCAGCAAACTGGCAGGATTACTATAAATACTTGGCGCCAGTTCTCATTTGACACATCTCAGGACTGCAGTTTTCCCAGTTGGTGTGCACTGTAGTTGCAGTTGGTGCGCAGGTTTGGAGGAGAGTTGCAGGTGCAGCTGCAGCAGCATCAAGTTTTAGTATTTGGTTTGGATATCTCTTGGCTAGGGTTTGGGACTATCTGATCAGTATTTTGTGTTGCGCTATCCTTGGGGAAAGATGTGCTGCCCTTTGTTTGGCTATCTAGCCTAGGGTTTGCTTTCATAGGAATTCTCAGGTCAAGGATAAGGTGCTCGGAGGGAGGCTTCGACCTATGGTTGGGTGACGAGGGTATCGTCAATGGTAAAACGAGCACACCATCTTCTATATTCTAACAAATTGTGCTTTCCATCTGTGGCTTTTCAGCTACAGGCAGTTTTTTTGTCCATTGAATTTTATTTTGTTCCTCCTCTGCTCTGGTTTCTTTAGTTTTGTCAGGGTACAAATCCGCAACGTTGAATATCAGTGAGATTTCGACCCCATCAGGTAATTCAATCTCATATGTGTTTGCCCCAAATTTCCTTATGACTTTGCATGGTCCAATCCTTTTCATCTTCAGCTTGTTATACGTTCCCCTTGGGAACCTCTCCTTCCTTAAATGTGCAAGAATCAAATCACCAACTTCAAATTGAAGTTCTCACCTGTGTTGATATGCTCTATGCTTGTATTCTTGACTTGAACTCTGCAACTACTCCTTGATTCGGCTATGAAACTCCTTCATTCCTTTCGCAAAGTCCTTTGCACTAGCACTCCTGAATTCATCTTGCTCTGCATCTTTCAATTCAGAAACTCCCCTTGGTTGCATTCCATATACAATTTGGAATGGACTTTGCCCTGTGCTTCTATTGAGTGAATCACTGTAAGTGAATTCCGTCTGTGGAAAAATGTGATCCCATTGACTGTGGTTTTCATTCACTAAGCTCCTTAGCAAATGTCCCAAGCTCCTGTTTATGACCATTGTCTATCCATCCATATGAGGATGATACGCTGAGCTAAAAGACAAGTTTGTCCCCAGCTTCTTCCATAAGGTCCTCCATAAATGTCCCACGAACTTGGTATCTCAATCAGAAATGATACTCCTTGGCAAGTCATGAAGTCTGACAACTTCCTTGAAAAACAGGCTCGCAATATGAGTTCCGTCGTTAGTTTTCTGGCATGGTATGAAATGTGCCATATTTGAAAATCTGTCGACTACCACAAAGATTGAATCACATCCTCTTTGTTTCATTGGCAGTCCCAATATGAAATCCATGCTCACTGCATCCCATGGCCTTTCAGGTATGGGTAATGGTTGATATAATCCTGCGTTCTGCCTTTTTCCTTTCGCGTGCTGATAAATTTTGCACTTGTCCACAAACTTATTCACATCTGTCCTCATCCCTGGCCAACAATATGAGCTATTCAACTTTGATAACATTTTTCCATGACCGAAGTGTCCGACCAATCCTTCGCTGTGATTTTCCTTCAATAGGTTCTCCCTCATGGAGCATTTTGGAATACATAGTTGATTGCCCCTAAATAATAATCCATCCTGGATCATATACTCGGTCCATTGGCTTCTGTCCCTGAGAATTAGATTCTCAAATGCCTCATATGCTTCCTTAAAATCTGGGTCATCCCTATACATTTCTTTCAGGTTATCAAAACCCAAAGTCTTGACTTTGAATTCCTACATAAGCAAACATTTCCTACTCAAAGCATCAACAACTTTGTTAGCAGTTCCAGAAATATGTTTAATCACAAAAGTAAAATTCTGCATGAATTCAACCCATTTAGCATGCTTTATGTTCAACTTCTCCTGTCAAGTCACGAATTGCAAAGCGTGATTATCATTGTATAAAACAAACTCCTTGGGAACCAAATAGTGTCTCCATTTCTTTAGCACTTGTATGGTTGCGTAGAATTCTTTGTCATATGTGGAGTACTTAATCTTCACCTCATTTAGTTTTTCACTGAAATACGTGACCGGCCTGTCGTCTTGGCTTAAGACTGCTCCAATTGCGAATCCACTCGCGTCACACCTAACCTGGAATGTCTTGTTGAAATCTAGCAAAACTAGAATTAATTGTTCATTGATCTTCTTCAGCAGGTTCAAACTCTTCTCCGCTTCCTCTGTCCAATGAAAATATTTATGTCTTTTCTTCATTGTATCCATCATCGGTGTGCTAATTCCACTGAAGTTTCGGATGAATTTCCTGTAGAAGATAGCCAAACCATGGAAGCTTCGTACTTCAAACACGCTCTTCGGAAATGGCCAATCCTTAATTGCCTTTATCTTTTCTGGATCCATTTTCAGTTCATTTGCAAAGATAACAAAACCCAAATAAATGAGTTATGTTCTCATAAATGACGATTTCTTCATATTGATCAGCAATTTCTCTTGCTGTAATCTTTTCATTACTATAGCTAAATACTTTAAGTGCTCTGCTTCAGTTTTGCTGAAAATTAATATATCATCAAGATATACAATGACGAATTTCCCAATGAAATCCTTCAGGACTTCGTTCATCAATCTCATAAAAGTACTGGGCACATTTGTTAATCCAAATGGCATGACAAGCCATTCATATAGCCCTTCATTCATCTTGAATTTTTTCTTCCATTCATCACCTTCTCTCATTCTAATTTGATGATATCCTCTTTTCAAATCAATCTTTGAAAAAAACCTTGCTCCACTCAAACAATCCATCAAGTCGTCCATCCTTGACAATGGGAATCTGTACCTGATGGTAATTTTGTTTATTTCCCTTGAGTCTATACATATTCTCCAACCACCATCCTTTCTTGGGCTGAGCACTTTCGGAACTACGCATGGACTCAAGCTCTCCTGAATCAATCCTTTGTCCATTAAGTCCTAGACCTGTCTCTTAACTTCTTCATTTTCCTGCGACGTCAACTGATATGCTACTTTGTTTGGTAAACTGGCTCCAGTTATAATATCAATATGATGACTTATACTCCTGATAGGTGGCAACGAACAAGGTAGTCCATCCACTACTATATCAGCGAACTCTCCCAACAACCCCTGGATTTCTTCTGGTAAATCATCCATTCTCGTACTGGTCAAAAACAAATTGGGCTTCCTGACCACAATAAATTATGTGTCTTCCTTCTTCTTAACCTCATCAAGAAGTTCCTTCCCACTCATGAGAAGTATAGTGTTTCTCATCTTTGTTTTCACCTCTTTATCCATAATCGACAACAACATGTGCGTCCTACCATTTTTCGCAAGGGTGTACATGTTCTTTCTCCCATCATGAACCACGTTTCTGTCATATTTCCATGGTCTACCCAACAATAGATGAAAAAAGTCCATGGGAATGATATCACATAATATTTCATCTTTATATCCTCCTATTTTAAATTCAACTAAACATTGTTTAGTGACATTTACCTGATGTCCCTTTTGTAGCCATGAAACTCTGTATGGGCTTGGATGTGCAACAGTCTCCAGCTCTAGATTTTCTACCATCTCTATAGATACAAGATTATCTGTTCTACCACTGTCCACTATGACCTTGCATAATCTATCCTTAGTTTTACAGGCAGTCCTAAATAGACTGTTTCTTTGGGCTAGGTTCTCTGCCTCCCTCTCTAGCTTCAAGAGAACTTTCTGCATCATCAAAGATCTTCCGCCCTCAGTGTCTTCTACCTCAACATTCTGTCTTTGAGCTTCGGCAATTTGAGTTTCACCACCATATTTCTTCCTATCTGGACACTCATAAGACTTATGTCTGATTTTTCCACAGACAAAGAATTTCACTTCACCTGCTCTACCTCTTCCTCTTCCTCTGGTTCGAGGAAAAGTGTTTCTATCAGCATACTGCCTTCCCTGTGAGCTTCCTCCTCTCTCAAGTTGAGTTTGAGGTTTCTTCTCCTCTTCCTTAGGCCTCTGGACTCTATCTTGGGCAATTGTCTTGCCTCTGCTTGAACTTCTACCTTAGCCTCTTTGACCTTGCTTCTGACTCAGCTTCTCTTCAGCTTTCAGAGCCATCTGATAAGAATATTCCACATTTTGAATGGTCATCATGATCATCTCATATTGAATGCCATATCACAGACCATTCATGTACCTATAAACTTTTTCATCATCGGTTTCCCAATGACCTTCTCTAATGTTTATCCTGTAGAATTCTTCACTGTATTCTTTCACTGACATCAGCTTCTGTCTCAAATTCTGCATCCTCCAAAACAGAGTGATTTGATAATCCCTGGGTATGAATTTGGCTTTCATCTTTGCAACCATTCTATCCCAGCTCTTGATTTTATGTTTTCCTTTGCAGCATCTGTCAGCTTGCAGTTCATCCCACCACAGTGTTGCATGCCCTTTAAGTCTGGTAATGGCATGTTTGACTTTCTTATCTTCCTCGACATCCTCATAGTCGAAGTATTTGTCTAGAGCTCTAATCCAGTCTAGAATCTCTTCAACATCTAAGTTTCCCTCATACATGGGAATGTCCATTTTTTCCCTAGCACCTATCCTTGCAACATCCCTAAATAGGCGTTCTTCCGCAACATCTTCGAATGAAACTTCTTCTCCTTTGTTTCTGGCTTCATTTTCACTTTCAGCTTCGCTGATATCCCCAGCGTCAATTGTGTGCCTCTGTGTTGTCTCCATAGCATCAAGCCTGGCAAGTAATTCATGCATTTCTCTTTCCACTATTGGATCAGGTATATGCCTGTCTCTTCTTCTCGGCGGCATGGCTGTCAAATTACTCTTTTTTTTTCTTTTCTATGGAAAGAAAATAATTTTTTCTATGCTCTGATACCACAACTGGCGCAGACCCCCTGCCCTCGGGCCAAGATTAGCACAGGATCTTTTCCAAACCATGCCAAGAGTTAATTAAACCCTTTTGTTTAAGCCCACGAAAGATTTCATGTTTCGCGAGTTGGAGGTTCTCGATGCAATGCCACAACTCTTTGCAATAGTCAAAATGTGAAATGTCAACAAAGGTTGACTCCTCCAAAGTGACGAGCACACGCCACCTGTCACCCACTAGTTTCCAGCTTTCGGGACTCGAGCAAACAGCCAACAGTCATTCCTCTTCCCCTATGATTCCCCGACTCTGAAATTGCACATTTGATGAGATCGATGGTTGTGAGCCTCCTTCGATCCAATGGATCACGTTCTATCGGGATTTCTCCAACTGGGAATCCACAACACTTGACCAAAACCACTGGTCACTCCATTCCTCGAACTCCGATGTGTGAATTCACATGCGATGTCAATGGCTCTCTTTGATCCAGATCTGATGGTCACTATCCCTTCTGAGCTTAAGGGTGTTGAAAGTCACTTAGTCTTAATCCCTTCATGTAGAATTCATGCAGAAACCCCGATAGATCTAGAATTCTAGTTAAATTGAACACAAACAATTTGCTGATATTCAAGAGATGAGAGAAAGTTTTTGCTCCATAAATCAGAGAATTATATTAATCAAAAATGAATATACATGAGCAACTATCCTCAAAAAAGAAGAGAGGAGGTGAATATAAAGAATTTCCAACATAGAAATTCTAGTAAAAAAAAGCTAGAAATAGCTAAAATAGGTGTCATAAGCTAAGGGAGACCACATAGTTTGACCTAGACCACTAAATATAAATGTCACACACTTATCAATTTCCACAAGATTCAATTGATGCACATTATCTCACTTAAGCTCACTTAACTGACAAGAGAAGCAGTTCCAACTCAGTTAACTGGCTCAAAATAACAGTTACTAATAATAGTAAAGGAATAAATCATTAATTAAGGAATAAATCTCTCACTTAAAGAGGAGGTGCACATTCCCCAATAATGGATGACTTTTTCATGGGGGAGTTGGAATAAATCAAGACTAAATCAAGAATAAAACAAGAAAAATCAAGAAAATCAAGAACCGGGAGTTGAGTCTTGATCTAAAATTAGCAGTTTTCCCTAAAATCTAGGGATGAGGTGCCCTTCTTCTCTATGTGGCCAAATTAGGTAAAAAAAAGTGTAAATAAATGTATTAACCAAGATCTAGGAGTCTAAGCTAGGTATAAACTAATGTAAGTTAGGGATATGCTCCAACACCCCCCCCTAAGCCTAGCTGTAATGACAAAAAAATTTGAGTCCCGACAACTTGGCCATTTTAGGTACTCATTACATAAAAGAATTCCTCATGAAAAGAGGAAAGAGGGAAAACATCATGGGAAATCCCCCCCCCCCACCCAAAAGAGGAAAAAAATGTTGAGTGGCCAAAAGTGACCTACTCAATTGTCTCCACCACTCCAAGCATAGCTCTCATTTCTGAAAATTTATTTTCAGTGAAGGACTTGGTGAAGATGTCTACAACCTGCTGCTCTGTGGGGTAGTACTGCAGTAAAATGACTCTATCATGGATCATCTCGTGGATTTAATGCATGTGATAAACTTCCCATTTGTGAGAAGCGACAATGGCCAAAACTAGTCGAATGGAGTCCATTTTTGCAACAAGTGCAAATGTCTCTGTGTAGTCTATGCGATGTACCTGTGAGTATCCTTTTGTGGCAAGTTGAGATTTTTACTTGCTGATATCACCATCTACAACAATAATTGTTTGATATATCCATCTTCATCGAACAAGCTTTCTTCCTTTCAGAAGTGGAACCAGGTCCCATGTGTTGTTGTCCATAAGAGCAGAGTACTCTTCATCCATGGAAGCCTCCCAAAGTGGGTTTCCAGCAGCCTCAGAGTGTGAATTTGGATCTGAACCAAGTGAAATATAGAAATATATGGGAAGAAAAGGTTTCGTGGTATCCAGGGCTTGAGGAGCCCCAAAAAATTGTGATCTAGTCCTTCTTGTATCCACAGGATCACCGACTAGTTCACCCGCATCTTGCAGGTTTTCTCTGCCCAAGTTGGAAACTGAGTTGGAGAAGCCATGAACTACTCCTCATCCTCTATATCAGACCTAAAAGGCTGCTCTGATGGCTGTTCTTAAGTGCTCGAAGAATTTTCTGACTCCTCCTCATCAGTGACAACAAGCGGTTCCTTGGCAGGGTCTTCTGAAAAATCATGCAGTGATTCTTCTTCAAACTTCACACTTTGAGCTAGAATGAACTTTTTCAGTGTGAGAGTCCAAAAATGTATATCCTTTGACACCTTTAGGAAATCCAACAAATATGCATTCAACACTTTGAGGCTCCAAAGCCTTCCTCTTATCTGTCGGAATGTGAGCCCATGCTCGTGAACCAAAAATACGAAAGTGTGACACTTTCGGTTTCTTATTGGTCCAACATTCAAAAGGAGTGGCGCCTTGGAGTGATTTGTGAGAAACTAAATTCTAAATGTATTCTTCACAATTAATAGCTTCATGCCATATCTTGGGAGCTAATGATTTCGACTGTAGCATACAATTTTCCATCTTTTTTAAGGACCAATTTTTCCTCTCCGCAACATCGTTCTGTTGTGGTGTATATGGCACTGTGTGTTGTAGTTGTATGCCTGCATCAATACAAAGTTGCTGCACATATTTGTTGGCATACTCCCCCCCATTATCAGTATGGAGTATCTTAATCTTACACCCAGACTCATTCTCAACAAGTGCTTTAAATTCTATAAGGCATTCAAATACTTCCGATTTTAATTTCAAAAAAAATACCCAAGTAAAGCGAGAGAAATCATCTATGAAGGTGAGTACATATCGAGCCTTACTGATTGACGGTTGTGGGAATGGGACCATGATTTCACTATGAATCATCCCAATGGTGAAGAATCTCTATGTTCCTTCCCTTTGTCAAACTTTTGCTCTAGATGCTTGCCAAGAATGCATCCTTGACATACACCGCTTGTGAATTTAATAACTGGCAATCCTTCTACCATGTTTTCCTTGCTGAGTTGATGCAAGTACTTATAGTTTAGATGGCCAAATATTTCATGCCATAACCTATTGATATCATTATATTGTGACAGAAATACAATGCTAGTATATTTAGGAACAAAGTGGGAGAAGAAATACAAACGAGAACCGTGATCTGCAATTCCATGTGCAAGCTGTGCGCCCGTGGAAATGTCGATAATCACTGCGGAGTCTGGAGTGAACTCCACCTTCCTTCCATAGCCAGAATGAGTGATATGATATATTGAGAGAAGATTTGTGGACAGTGAGGGAACATGAAGCACATTTGTGAAGTATCCCCCTTCAAGATCAACAATTCCTTCTTCGCACACCTTTACGGGTGTGGCATCTCCCAAGTAAATTGGGGATCTGGTGCTTTCTTCGATGGAGGAAAATTCATATTTTGATGCAGCCATATGGTTCAATGCACCTGAATCAAGAATCCAAGATTATGGAGTGGATGTGATATCCATTAAAGCATGACCATCTCATGCTCTCCCTCTCGTTCTGTTATCATCTTTCTTCTTTGCATTTTCAAGCACCGTGAGATTATGCTGCTACAATTGCTTAGCCATCTCATCGATAGTATTCCTCGTGCAATTTTATTTAGGATGAAAACCTTTGGAACAGTAGCTGCAAAGTGTTCTTTCATTCTTCTTCTTACCCTTAGGCTCAGAAGAGTTATCTAAAGATCATGTGGATCTCTCCTTCTTCGATTCAGGAAATTTACCCTTTCCTTTTTTCTTGTCTTTTTCACTGTCCTTTGGAGCATCAGTAGCCACAAGTGCTTGGTTCTTGGAATGCTTGATGGCACCCATTTGGAATAACTTAGATTTCTCTTGAGTCAATGCTGCAATGAAATCATTCAATGGAGGAATTTTCCATTTTTCCTAAGTCAATTTAGATGCTTGAAAAGACGAAACAAATACGAAATATTCAGGGCCTAATTTTGAGAGAATTGAAAGGATGAGTTGTTCTTCCTTTTTTGTGACTCCACATGAATTAAGTTCAACGAGGAGGGATTTGAACTTGGTGAAGAATTCTTGAAGGTTTCTTAAATGAATTGGACTTAGAGATATGGGTTCATTCTCCAGTTGATGCACTCTCATTGCATCCTGCTTGCTGAATAGTCCTTCCAATGTGGTCCGGACCACATCGGGAGTAGTGGCTCCACTGACATGAAAGAGGATATCTATGGAAATTGATAGGAATATCAGCCCAATTTCTTCATCTAATTTAATGAAATACTTTTTCTTCTCCGCTGCAGCAGTCAGTTCGATCTTCGTTCCCATTGTTACCCTGTAAAGCCCTTTGCTTCGGAGGAGCAAAGAGATCTTTGTCTTCCATTCGAAGAAATTGAAAGGATTTAGAATGAGTTTTGTGGGCTGAGAGAGATGATCCATTGCTTCTTTATGCACCTCCTGATGATCTATACCTGCAAATAAAACCGTGTACAATCCACTATATTCAATCTAGCTCTGATACTATGTATAATTCCTACAAAAACCCCGATAGATCTAGAATTCTAGTTAAATTGAACACAAACAATTTGTTGATATTCAAGAGATGAGAGAAAGTTTTTGCTCCATAAATCATAGAATTATATTAATCAAAAATGAATATACATGAGCAACTATCCTCAAAAAAGAAGAGAGGGGGTGAATATATAGAATTTCCAACATAGAAATTCTAGTCAAAAAAAGATAGAAATAGCTAAAATAGGTGTCATAAGCTAAGGGAGACCACATAGTTCGACCTAGACCACTAAAGATACATGTCACACACTTATCAATGTCCACAAGATTCAAGTGATGTGCATTAGCTCACTTAATCTCACTTAACTGACAAGAGAAGCAGTTCCAACTCAGCTAACTGACCCAAAATAACAGTTACTAATAATAGTAAAGGAAAAAATCATTAATTAAGGAATAAATCTCTCACTCAAAGAGGAGGTGCGCATTACCCAATAATGGATGAGTTTTGCATGGGGGATTTGGAATAAATCAAGAATAAATCAAGAATAAATCAAGAAAAATCAAGAAAATCAAGAACCGAGAGTTGAGTCTTGATCTAAAATTAGCAGTGTTCCCTAAAATCTATGGATGAGGCGCCCTTCTTCTCTATGTGGCCAAATTAGGTGAAATAAATTGTAAATGAATGTATTAACAAAGATCTAGGAGTCTAAGCTAGGTATAAACTAATGTAAATTAGGGATATGCTACAACACTTCACTGTTCCACGAAATCCAACGGCTCACAGAATTTCAGTGCTTCTCTTGTAGCAAATCCTCCATCTGATTTACCTCCTAAAGGAATTCTGGCCAAACGACTAGGTGTCCTTCCCTCCTAAACTTGACTTCTATGAAATGAGTTCGACCTTTGTCTCCCTTTGACCACTTCGAAGGTTAAATCCCTCCTGAGATTTCGCTTGTAAACTCAAGCTTCCAGAAGGATCCCTACAGGCACTCCTTGCAGCACACTTTCAAATAACCTCTGGTTGTTTGAGTCTTTGACCCTGTGCACTCTTTGCAACAGTAGTCTCTCAATCTTCCTCCTGGATTTTTGAAATCCAAGACTTTACTTGGTCTGCGCACACCTTACACGACTCTTGTGTCTGTAAAAATGCAATCTGAATCTCTTCTGAGACTTCTGAGATGAAACTCAAAGTCTAGTCGATGCACTCCTTGCGAACCCTCCACTGCACTCTTTGTAGGAGTTCTGAGAAAGAGAGACATTTGAAACTCATTCTTCCCTTACCCAAAATTCAAACATTCAACTGAGAATTCCAGAACCTACAAACACACATTGCATTGAAAGAAATGCATACAAAGAATAAAAACAAGCATGCAACATACCATTTAACTGGTGGTTCCAACAACCATAAAAAAACATAGGTTGGAATCAAAGGTCTCTTCTATTCATTCCAGTGCTCCTGTACATGGTAAATATCAACAGCTAAAAAATGCATAAAATTCTATGTTCTCCTCTATTCTCTTCTATGGCTCTACAGCGTACGAATTCTGAATAATAATACAATGGTACAAGGGTGAGGGTGTCTATCATCCATTTTCCCTCATATGCTTCTAAACTAGCTAATCTAACATTCATATCTACCTACTTGCATTAAACAAACATAAATGTCTATTACATCCAGCGGATAGGAACATACGCTCCAAAATCAGTTTAGATCTGCAGACATAAATGCAACTGAACTTTTCTTCCTATCTATTACATTAATGCTTCAGATTTCAAAATTCAAAATGTTTTCACAAAAACATGTCCTATTTGCATTTGCGCGTCCAACTGTCTCTTTGGCTTTCTTCGATGCTCCTACATCAATGGAGAACATCATTGACTGGTACTACTTGTGAGATTGCTTTTGTAGAGGATTGAAGTGGTGAAGGCCCAACTAGAGGGACTTATTTTCCCAGTTCCGATATGTGTCGTTACAGAAGTTTGTCACCTATGTACTTTTGTTCATTACATTAATAGAAATACTCTTTTCTCATCCAATTATATATCACAGATACTTGTATTGTTTTCCATAGGAATATTTGTTATGTATGTTAATGGATTATGTTAGTTTATATGCTAACATTATATATCATTTCCACATTCTTGCGTATCTTGGTTGTTGAGGACAGGTTGCGGGTATAAATCTTTGGGTTGTGTGCTCAACAGTAGTCTTTTGTTAGGGACCTAACCCCTCAGGTAGTTAGAATAATATATTCCGATGTAATAAAGGTCAATATTAATAAGGCCTAGCAATAAGGAATAATAAGTACAATTTAATAAGACCTAATAGAAGTTGTCGCTTCTAGAAGGATCTTCCTCAAAATGGTTCTTTTGATAGACATATTTTGTATAAATAGGATTCGAGGGTATGATATCTTTTTGTCTTGGATATTATTGTAATAGAGCTCTTCTATACTGGAGGTTTCCCCCTCGAAGAGACAAGTGAACATTGCTCTTAGTAATCAAAGTGCTCTTTCTGGTCTTATTCTAGTATCATTTTAGTATTATTGTGGTGTTGTTCTGGTTATATTGTTGTTCATCTGCCATTTCTATCTATTTATTTATGTTTTGAATAATTTTTTATATCTATAATATTACAAGTGGTATTAGAGCACCTTCCTCAGTAGAAAATTGTGAGTTATTTTTTTTCAGGGTAGAGACGTATTATGGCATCTTTAAGCTACATAGATCTGTCGTTACGTGCATAAACTCGTGGTCGAGGATTCATACACATAGGAAATGCAAGTGGTACTTAATCACACATATGTTGGGCACCCTTGTAACCCCTGTTGATACCCCTTAGAGTGGTATCACATCAGACATCACCTATATATGGATCAACCTAGATTTCTTGAAGCCCTCCATAGATAAACCAATCGGCCACCTAACTATTATAGTGCCACAGAGAAAAACACTCGGGAAGATACTCTCTAGTACTTGGGTAGTCGGGTAGTACGACTAAGGGCATGGTCTAGCCTCCTTAGTTTGTTCCCTTAGATATTGGGTCGAGTATTACTATTGGAACCTGCATGTATATCAGAGAGCTATAGCACAGGGCAAACCATTGCCTGTAGAACCCTTGAATACCTAACCTTTGGGGAAAAAAACAAAAAACAAAATAGACAAGATCCATTCTCGTGCAACTATGTCTCTTGCATTTGACTTTCCAAATTACTACACATTTATTCTTGATTAAGAATTTTATCATTACAGTATTCTTCATATCGGAGTATAACTCCATAGGTGTAAAAAAAAAAACGAGTTTGCATCCTGTTGGCACCATTATTTGAGACCTATACCATTGTATTTCTCTCTTCTCCCTTATAGCATTCATACCTATCATTTTTCAGCAAATATTTTGACCCCACCTGCCCCTTTTCGGTTCCCTCGTCATCATGGCCCATACCCATAGCCAAGACTTGGAAGCTCACTTCAATACCTTTCACTCTAGTTTCATAGAGACCCAACAAGATGTGAGACAGCTCAGTGCCAATATTGCCACCATAAATAAAATCATGCATTCCTCCATTGTCACCTCAATCGAGGAACTAAAACAAGACCTCAAACAAGACATTACTACCCAGCTTGAATCTGTCACTATGATGATCTGCACCAAGATGCATATCCCTGTAGATCCTCTCTTATCTGACCCACATTTTCATATCGAAGGTGAAACTTCCTCTCATTCCCATAATTTTTAGCCTCGTCACTTTCAGCATGACCTACGCCTTCCACGTGTGGATGTGACCAAATTTGATGGCTCAGATCCCATTGGTTGGGTAATTCAAATGGAACGTTATTTCTCTTTGTACGACATTACGAATGAGTTGGCCAAACTTCGGTATAGTGTTCTCCATCTAGATCAAGAACGTTGGCAATGGTGGCAATGTAGAAAAACTGCCTGCCAAGAGTATGTTTCTTGGACACACTTTGTGGCAGAGCTTTATAAATGCTTTGACACTAACACCAACCATTTAGTTCGTTTGAACAATTTGAAACAATATGGCACATTGGAAGACTTTATAGCTTCTTTTGAGCAACTACCTTTTCATACAGAGGGCATGTCTGATGCTTTTTTCTGAGAATGTTTTATCATTGGCCTCAAGGATGAGATTTGTGCCCATTTCCTCATGGCTCGGCCTCAAAGTTGGGTGGAGGATACCAAAAGAGCTAAGGAAGCACAACAGGTTGTCTCTTCTCAAAACTGGAAACCCTCCTTTATTCCTCGCACTAAACCAGTAAATCCCACTCCTCCTTCTACTCCACTAAATATCCAAAAATTGATGAGGGTCGAAATGGCTGAATGACAGCTCAAAGGCCTTCATTATAATTGTGATGACAAATATTTTTCGGGACACAAGTGTAAGGATCAAAATATTTTTATGGCCATCTCAGAGGATGTTTCAAAAGAGGATGTTGAGGCTCCCCTTGTATTTGTGTCACCTGAACCCACTGACATAACCCCTCCTTCAGACCCTCCCGAAATAGAACCAATCATTTCTCTAAATGATCTCACTGGCTTCTCTGCTACCCAAACCCTCAAGATAATTGGTTACATCAAGCATAAGAAGCTCATAATTCTTGTTATTAGTGGAAGCACCCATAATTTTATTCATCGTCGCATTGCCCAAGAAACTAATTGCTATACCCGTGTAGTCAATAATTTCCAAATCATGATTTCCAATGGTGGGCCCATGAAATGTGGAGGGCCTTGTGAAAATGTGTCTCTCCAAATTGGTGACTACCACCTAAAATATGATATGTTTTCTATCGACATGGGTAGTTGTGACATTGTGTTGGGTGCATAATGGCTAATGACTTTGGGTCCCATTCTCATGGATTTTAAGGAATTAACCATGCAACTTGACCAAGAGGGACAACAATATAAGTTCCAAGTGTTATCAGATAAATCGGTAGGTGCGGACACTAACACATCTCCCTAGATTCACCTAAATCTAAAACAAAACAGGACATGACACGACTCTTTCCCTAAGTTGCAGTCATTGAATCTAATAATAAGAAGGAACGGGTGACATACCTTTATATCGCTTCCTTAGGTCTTTGTTGTTCCCGCTTCTCTCTGGTGCTCTTATGAAATCGGGTCCAAGACAACACAAACCAACCAAAGTGAAGATAGCAAAGTGTATTCAATGTCAACCTATGCATATGATCAAGGAGTTATGCAATAAACTAGGAGTGATTTTATGGGAAAGGGACATGTCACTGTATTATATTAAATTAAAGTAGAATATTACAACCGAATCGCCTTGATGTCGCAAGATTCCTTTTAGTGACCCTTGGTTCCGACACACACACACTTGCTCTATGATTGCATGAAGAAGATCCAACACAACTTGATGGACCGCATGAGGTCTCCAAGCTTCTATTCGAGTAGAGTTCTTCACACAATTCTTTCACCAATTCTTAATTCAATCTTGCTTAACCTTTTCCATGAGAAAACTTTCAATATATAAGAAAATGAGAGATGGTTAAATGGATGAGGATGAACCCACCAAATATGAGAAGTTAGTAGAATGCCAACCATGCGAATGCCAACTCATTTTCTAGAAGATTCCCTTCTAGAAGCTTCGTGACCTCTTCTCTTTTCCAAGCTTAAAAACAGGTTTGCACCCTACCTATAGAGCAGACTGCGAACAGTTCTCACCCCAAGTATTGGTTTCCTGCGAGAATCAAGGATTTTCGCACCCTATAACATAGGCAGCCTGCGAACTCATCCTAAAAATGTGTTTTTTGGAAGAAGACAACAGTCACTTTTCTCAGGCAAAAAGTCCTTGTTGGGAGCCTGAATACATCACTGTAGAGACAACACTAGAGTGACCAAAATCATGTGTAACAGAATGCCCCCCAAAGTATGAGGCTGGAACTTGTGACAGCTGAAATACTTTGTAAAATGCATGTGTGTGTTAGAAACAAGGAGTGCACCTAATCAGAAACTTGTAAGCAACCAAGCATCTGTAGAATATAATACCAGTTCTGAGATAGGCATTCCCATGCTCAGATCAAAAAATGAATGAAATCATAAACATTAGGTCATGGCCACCAATCATACACCATGGATCCATGTCGTCAATATGTGACATAGCCACCAGTAATACACTGTGGATCTATGCAAAAAGACCTAAATTAAGACGACATAGCCACATGACATACAAAGTGGATCTATGTGCCAATACAAATCATACATACTCCATCGCATCCCGGATCAGAAAGATGAGACCTGGGGTCTTCAATCCCGTCACCTAAAAGTACGAATATAACCATGTGATTACACGTGCTAAAGTCGAACATGGTAGAAACCACTTGATTACCGATCATTAATAAAAAAAGGTTAACAAGTGTGAGGGAAATCACCATTAATGACTCCCAAGGTACCAAAGTACAATCTGAACGAATGCGAATACATGAGTTGAAGTCGAGCACTCAGCGGAATCTCTCGATCAGGGATCAATGATGTGAACCCCTGTCGAAAACAAAGAGACTAGCCATTAAGTCATGCAGGTTCCAAGGTACTAAATGATTTCCAGGCCTCATTTCCGGATAATGAGTTGGAGTCGACGAAACAAGGCTTGTCACAGGAGGGCCTTGATGTATTCCCCATCAATGAAACAAAACAAGTAATAGTGTTAAGCCCTAATATTGGCTCATTACCCCTTAATTGGGGCATATTATATTAGTAATGTTATTTTATTTATGTTGTCTTTAGGCCATTAGTTGTAATTATACCTCCTAGTCTC
>JZKD02S1673057.1:595417-622529 GCA_000966675.3 Picea glauca | reverse complement strand
CAAGCCAAGAAGGATAATAAATTATCACCAAAGTACTATGGCCCTTATAAGGTGTTGCAAAAGATTGGTACTATGGAATACAAATTGGAGTTGCCTGCATCTTCACGAATACACCTAGTTTTCCATGTTTCATGCTTAAATAAGGTTATAGGTGACAAGATCCCAGTTCAAACTATATTTCCAGAACTTGACGCGGAAGGAAAAACCATATTGGAGCCTGAAGCTATCACTGACACAAGAATTCGCCAGCTAAGGAATAGATCCATTTCAGAGTATCTCATTAAATGGAGGAAACTACCAGCTGAAGATTCCACTTGGTAAGATGAGTCTTTTATACAAAAGCATCCAGAGTTACTCAAGCGTTGCAGAAAACACTTGTCTCAAGGGGAGGGGCATGTTAATCCCTAATATTGGCTCATTACCCCTTAATTGAGGCATATTATATTAGTAATGTTATTTTATTTATGTCGACTTTAGGCCATTAGTTGTACTTATACCTCCTAGTCTCCTATATATAGCAAGGAGACATTTTAATTCTGAATCATCTTGTACTTGAACATTTAAGTGGGGTAAAAGGAGGTTTCCCCTTCGAAGAGGATTATTATCTAAAATTATCTCTTTTTCAAGCCGTTGAGTTCCTTTTCTGAGGTTTTTCTATGCTATATTGATATTTGGTTCTTAACAAACAGATTTTGAGGGTGAAACAGAGTACGAATGCAGGTTGAAATAGACACATGGAAGGCCAACTTAGTAAGAATGGACAACTGCAGATGGTCGACTCAATAGAGGGCTCGTGTTAACTTCTCTTGAACATATGAACGACACGACCAAGGACTTGGCAGCACTGACTCAAAGATGACCCAAGATATGACCTTGTAGTAGGTCGAATGAGAGACAAATGGATTTCCCAACCCATATTCAAATGACAAATATGGGGTGTCATGTTCAAGAGCGATGCTTACTGCCATTAATATGAATATGAAAACACATCCCTTTCCCAAAATTTCCCCCACCATTTCTAGCAAGTGCCTCTTTATTTTTACACAAGCTTGAGGAGGATAACATATGCTTGTTGATGTAAGCTCATCCTTCAGATGAGTCCCTTGGATTATATTTAATGAACCCTAGGAAGGAGTGGTTCGGTCCCATTGTGGGTCTTTCAATGTTTGTTTAACAAGTCCAAGGATAGAAAAATCGGGGGCTTTTCATGTTTTAAGAGTCTGAAAAACACTTAAAGAGAACTATCTCAGTTCCTTTTTCGTAAAATAATTCGACAGGAGCAAAAAAGTGATAAACTATCGCCCATAGAACGTTTTATTCAAATACTTTTACGAGCACGAACAGAACAAGGTCGCTCAGCCATATTTTCTTTTTTATGGAGCATGAAAAGAGCTTAAAGGATACTCCTTAGCGTTCATTGTTTTCGTGTTACCATGATGAGTACGAAAAGATGAGAAAAAGTATACTCAGTTACGTTCTCATATATTTTCGAGCACGAGAACAAACAAAGACTGAGCTCGAGGTTTTTCTAAAAAACCCTAAAAAGTAGTCATACAAAAATGAAAAAAAGAACACCCACACCCCCTCGTTCGGACTTCGAAGTTGCAATATCTGTGAAAAACCATACTCACAAGTCTATTAGGGTATTAGGTTTTATAGACAAAGTGTAAAAAATCAATAAAAAATAGTAAAACATGAATAAATATGGGTAAAAAGGGATTTTTACCATTTTATTGTGCTTTTGCCAAAACTTGCCCAACATACCTCATTTTCAACCAAATTTCTTTGCTCAAGTGTGGGAGGCACAAGCGATCATTCGACAAACTGTCTCAGCCAACGAGGTAATCTCTTGCTTCTCTGACTTTTCATGGTTTTATTTTTAGTTTTTATTGGCAATTTTTTGGGTTTTGAGTCCATTTTAGGGTCACAACATGCGCCCAGGGATTCTCGAGAATCTAGGATTCTCGCAGGTGGACTTCAGGTCACCTGCGAGAACCTCGCACTGTACAAAAGGCTCACCTTCGAGGGCCGAAAAATGAATTTTGAAGCAAGATTTTGCTCAATAAAAATTATGCAAGAGCTTAAAACAAGTTGTTGACTTCCCTCTCATGGCTCTTTTCCAGGCGTTTGGCCATCACAATGTTGGAATGGAGAGAAAGGGAACATGAGGAGGAGGATGCCATTGTCGAGAATGACTCGGGTACAGTCGCTGCCCTTTGGAACTATGGGCTCTTGAAAATTTTCAGGATTTCGAGCATGAGGGCCCAACTCAGATTGTTGGAATACCTGGTCCATATGTGGGATGTGGACCAATAGTTATTTCACATGGGAGTCCATACACTGACCCTAGATATCGAGGATATCTAATTTTTGATGGGTTTGTCATGGCATGGATACCATGCTACTTTGACTGGAGGTAGAGGCAGTGGGCTCCCCATGAGCTAGTATTGTCGTCGGTATTGTGTTCTCGAGGCAGAGAGGAGAAAGGACAAGGTTGTTATTTGGGGGGTTCAAAATTTGACCCTATATATCAACTTGTTCACTATTGCACACATGGCTGGGAGTGTGGCTCAACACATGGATCTCCAGAGCTATTTTCAATATGCCATAGAGTGCATAGAGCCTCGGGTCTTCAACTGAATGGATGCAGTTCTCCACAGTATAAAAAGACAATTGACAAAGTGCAGAAAGGGTGACTTGAAGCAGTTTGGGTACGGATCACTTTTGATGTCATTCTTCCTCGAGAGGGTCCCACTGCTGTGATTATAGGTTTATTGAGGTTTATCGGGCCCAGAGAATCCGAGGATGCTGAGGTGGTGCAACCTCATGGCTCATCATGTAGTAGGGCCCATAATCAAGTATAATGATTCATTTTTTGACTGGTTGAGGCCCTAGATGTTGATGATTGACGACTACGCATATGCTGGCTTGGATTTCTGATGGGATATGGATTTGGCCCTACCTGAGGATGCTCAGTGGGGTGCCTAGGTAAGAAGTACACATTTTGTTCTTTTTAAATGTTTTTGCAAATTTTATCATATGAAATGTTTTTATGTTTAGCCAAGAACTAATCAAAAAAATTATTTTTGATGACACAGATGTGGGGCCATATCGACCTCCAGGAACGTCTCCTATTCAACAATGAGGACAAGCGGCTCTAGTGGCGAGATGAGATGTCGAAGACTACAAGACAGTGGAGCAGAACTTGGAGGGGTTGACCGCGGATGTCCCAGATATTTCTATTGGGGAGATTCCGAGATGTTACTAGTGCCATACTGTGGGTGTGTCCAAGTCTCTCAGTCGACTGGTTCATAGGATGGCCCGAGCAGTTGTGTGCTATAGTGAGCATCATCCATGACTCTATTCTGTAGAAGCTATGGGCTTCGTATTTTGAGATTTTGATCCTTGGATAGAATTTTTTTGTAAAAAACTTTTGATCGTTATATACATATATACGGCTTATACCATCTTATTTTGTGTTGTGTTAAACATGTGATGTGTGATTAGTTTATAAATGCCCCAAATGTCTGTCTAACACATAGTTAGATAATGCATCATTCAATGTATTTAGACATCTAGGAATGGGTTGATATTCGATATAATCAAAATAACGTTCCAAGAGGCAAATTCGTAAATATACCCATAATAAAGTAGGACTTCAGATAACATAGATGTTACTTAACTGTAGTACTACTAGTTGCGAATCGAGTCGTATAACCAAGTGGCAGATACCAAGAAAAATAGCATCAATCAACAATTTGATGATGACGCTATATTCTGCAATATTATTGGTCGCACGACCGAGGCACACACCTCATAGACTGATAAGTTCGTTTGCTGGGGTGTAAACTACCCATGCAGCATAAGAAAGGTTCTGAGTACTATGGCTAGTGCCATCGACGAAGACAATTTGGTGTGGCGAAGACTCCGACATCTGGAAACCAAGCACAATGCACGATAAGCGGTCAAGGGCAGAGACCAAATAACGAAAAAACATACTTAAAGCAATAAAAAGTATGATACAATAAAATACAAGCACTCATGCACAGGTGATCTTAGGCATAGTACTTCCTTAAGTAAAACTCATTTTTGGGTTCACTCAAAGGGATATCATCGTAGTCCACTAACTCATAAGCTCCTTTCTCCAAAACTCATCTAACGATATAGGGACCTCGCCACATAGCTTCAAATTTTTCAGCTCCTAGAAAATTTTCTGTCTCCTAGCATATCTCGATCTTGTTAGTAAAGGAGAACCAGATTGCCTTCGGAGAAAACACATGGCTTGACATGTTTGTCGTATTGGGCTTTGATGCGTTTCTTTTGGGCTTCTATAACTAGGGTGGCGTCGCAACGGGTTTTGTCTAATTGCATGAGATACAACATACGTTCTTCTTCAACATAAGTGTTTGGGAGAATTTCGACGGCTAGTTTTAGGGAGGGTATCTCACATTCAATCGGCAAGATGGATTCTATACCATAGACTAACTGGAATGGTGTAAACCCGGTAGCAGACTTAACGAAAGTTTGGTAAGCCCACAATGCTGAAAACAACATCGTGTGCCAACTCATTTTGTGAATCTGTATCATTCGTCGAAGCATGGTAATGAGGATTTTATTTATTGTTTCAACTTGGCCATTGGCTTGTGGGTAATAGGGTGTTGAGTTTTCATGGAAAAGACCCAACTTTTTAGTGAGTTCAGACATCATGTAGTTTCTAAAGTGGCTACCATGGTCAGTAATGATAGCTTGAGGAACACAAAACTGGGCAATGATGTGATTGAATATGAATAATGCTACAATCCTTCTGGTATTGTTGAATGTTGGCATCGCCTCGGCCCATTTCATAAAATAATCTATGGCTACAATAATGTAACCATGGCCCCCAACCAAGTGAGGGTGACATGTCATGAAATCGATACCTCATTTCGCAAAAGGACCAACAGAGACCACAGGGTGTAGAGGAGCGGGGTGTGATCATATTTTATTGTTGTAGGTTTAGCAAGCGTGGCATTTTTGGACGAAAATTATACAATCGTTGAATAAAGAAGGCCAAAAATACCTTGCTCGTAAGATATTCTAGGTAGTAGCATACCCATACATGTGATCGCCATAGGCTCCGAAATGGTAGTCATTTACGGTTTTCTTAGCTTCGTCAAATGTGAGGCAGCGTCGAAAAACAAAGTCAATCCCATGATGATAAAGAGTATCACCGAGGATAATATACTGACAGGCTTGGTAGCGTATTCGACGACGGTCAGTGTTAGACAAATTGGGCTGGAAAGTCTAGGTTTGGAGATATATGATGATATCTCTGTACCAAAGGTCATCGGAACTAATCAGGAAAAGGGATTCATCAGGTAATGAATCTCCTGCTACATTTTTTGTCTCAGGGCAGGGAAGATCGTATATCAACTTGGAAAACACCAAGGATTTCTTGGACTTAGTGCATTTGAATTCTATGTCAAAATCCTGGAGTATTACGATCCATTTGGAGTATTTTTCCCCTAGAAATTGGTGTGTAAGAATGTGTTGCATAGGGTTGTTAGAAATTACCGTAATTTTGCGAGACAAGATATAGTGTCGGAAACGTTGAACTGCTTGGACAGATGCCAAGGCCAATTTTTCAACATCTAAATACTAGGTTTCGGTAGTTGTAAGACTTCGACTCAAGTAATAGATGACATGTTCATCATGAGAATCATCCTCCTGGGCGAGAAACATAGCGATGGTATAGCCCGAGGCTGGGAGGTAGAGGAAATAATCTCGACTGTAATTAGGTGGGAAGAGTAGTGGGGTATGTGTCAAAGACAATTTCAAAGCTTCAAAAGCTTTGTTGGTAGTGGTATCCCATACAAACTCAGAACATTTCTTGAGCAGTCACGTAAATCCAATAGTTAGCTCAGCATAGTTCGGGATGAAACGACGGAGAAAGTTTGCCTTCCCTTGCAAACTTTGTAATTGGCGAAGTGAGGAAGGAGGAGGAAGATTGAGAATTGCCTCGACCTTCAAAGGATCTACCTAGATCCCTTGACGTGAAATAATAAAGCCCAGAAGTCGGCTAGATTCTACACAGAATACACATTTGTGGGGATTCAAGCGTACATGGTAAAATCGACATCAAAGAAAAATGGCACGGAAGTGTATTGGATGATCTACACGACACATGGAATGAGCAGGTAATTCATTGAGATATGGCTGCACAATGTGATTTATATCATGAAAGGTGTAAGACATAGCACATTGAAAATTTGCTCCAACATTCTTAAACCGAATGGAAGTTTTCGGTAGGCGAACATGCCCCAAGAAAAAATAAAGGCAGTCTTGTGTTGGTCTGCGGGAACTATATTGATTTGATTATATCTGGAGAAACCATCCATCAGAGAGAATATTTCACTTCTGGCACAATCGTCGACGATCTGGTCAACGAAGGGGGTAGGAAAGTTGTCTTTAGGACAAGCTTTGTGAATGTCCCTATAATCAACGCACACACATATTGTGCCTTGTTTCTTGTCAATTGGAACAAGATTGGAAACCCAGTCAGTTAGAGCCACAGGGTAAATAAAGCTAGCTTTGAGAAGTTTCTCGACTTCAAGCTTGATAGCGGCTGCTTTACATGGGTGGACCGGATGAAGTCGTTGTTGGATGGGTTTAGCGCCCGGGTATGTCTTAATCTCATGTACCACAATGTCGAGGTCAATGCCCAGCATTTCTTCATAGCTCCATGCGAAGACATCACAAAATTCTTGGAAAACAAATTTGTAGGTGACAACTTCGTCATGGGAACACGAAGCTCCGATACGCACATTTTCGACAATTCCAGGTTTTATGGATATGACAAGGGGGATGGTGAGTGAGATATTACTTAAGTTCCCTTCGTAGAAGATATCGTGTGTAGACTCAGGAATGGTAGAAATGATGACAACGGTCGATGGGGTCGAGATTCGTTGGTAACCCTCGATGGTGCATTGTTCTAAGAAGAGGATGGAATGATGATGTCCATCATCCCAAGGGGTATCTTCCATGGACATAACAGAAATAATCATCTAGTTTGTAGGAGAAATGATGCGGAATGGATCCAGAGATAAAGCAACAAGAGATGGGGGACAAGGGGTTGTTGATTGAATGGCTTGGTAAGCAGATTCGATCGGACTCAATGGCATTTTGTCACCATAACGAAGATGATCGTCGGGTTTGGGTACCATCCACAGGTCATAAGACACTGGGGTTCTATGAATAGAGGTGGAGATCATGTTGATCAAGGTGAAAAATGGATGTGGAACATCGGGTGGTGGCATGGGGAAAGTGCCCATCAAAGAGGAATCTTTAAGAAGACCCACACCGACCTTCTCATATCCAGGGGGGGGTTTTGAAATGAAAGGTACATTGTTAGTACATGCGTCAGAGTGAAAGAAGGTCAATTGGTCTACTGTAACTACTTTTCCTTGACATGGGAAATGCGTGACATGGGAAAGAGTGGACACAACTACATGCATGGAATCGATCCAGCTACGGCCAAGTAGAAGGTTGTAATCGAGAGGAGCATCAAAGACCTCTACTTCAACGTTGACCATTTTGCCTTCTAACGTAATAGGCAATGAAGGGAGGACACCATAAGGATTAAAAATAGAGCCATTGAAGGCTTTGAGCGTGTTGTGGCATTCAGTCAAAGGAGGAGAGCCAATGGCTTTCCAGCAGGTAATAGACATGACACACGTCAAGGCACCCTCGTCAATAGTTGTTCTACAAATGTTTTTGTCGGAGACAATAACTTGTATTTGGAATGCAAGTTGAGGGGGTAACCTTGGAATGTGATCTTCCAAGTCAAATATTATTAAATTCGTATTCGTCAGGTCGATTCCACCAATAGATTTCAACAGTGCCTTCCATTGTATAGGACAACTCTAAAGGACTTTGAGGGCTAACATCGTGGAGGGTGCTTGGGCCAGATCTTCGACAATATTGTAGTTCTGGGCGGCACGTTCATGAGGATTGAAAGCCGATTTTTGAACAACACCCTTTGGGGGAGGGCGAAGAACTGTATCTAGGCTCGATCGTTCGAGATGAAGAGGATCGTTGGTAGGTGCAGTCATGGGAGATGGTTGGACCAACGAAGGAGGTATTGAATCAACCATCTCTTTGGAGGAAGAATAATCTTTGGCTCAAGTGGTAGGTGTGATGTCATTCTTCTTTGAATCACCTTTATACATTAAGACATAGGATATATTGGAGGGGGAAGGTTGGCCATGAATGACCAATTGGACCTATTGTTGAGAGGGGAAGGGTTGTGACAATACGGCCGAAGTGGGGGGTTTCGTGGTCCCTTGAAGGAACTTAGTAACCTCGACTCGTTGTGGACAATCCTTAGTGTAGTGATCATCACCACAGATAAGACAAGAGTATTGGGGTTTGTGCTTATCCCTATCGTCAACAGGTGGTGTTTTGGTTTTCTCAGATTGCGGATTATTTTTATCCTCCCTATTCTTACCCTTTTCTTTTTTGGATTTATTTTTTCCAGCAGGGGTAGATTGAACAAAGTTTACCTTAGAAGCCTTGCCAATGGGAGGGGTAGGAGACGGAGCATTTTGAACATTAGAAGAAATAGGTTTGGGGTTGTTTCTAGAGGTTTGGGCGGAGTGAGGTTGGGCATGGAAAGTGCCAATCACACCATTGGCTGCATGAGAAGCAACAAGAGTAGTTGAAGTAACGGAAGTAGAAGGACAAGGTGTGTCAGGTAGTAAATCATAAAGAGTACCCGTTTGTGATTAAACAAGGTCGAGGTATTGAGCATGACTGATTTCCTATTCTTCTGTGACAACTCCACCCATGGCGATGTCACAAGCGATGTCGTTCACGAATGATTTCGTGAACCACTCTGCCAGCAACTGATCGGGAAGTTCGAGTTTGATGAGACGTTGTCTCCATCGCCACTCATGAATGTGATCGGAGATATGAGTGGCTTTGGTTTGTTTGAAAGAACTCAAGATATCGGTTCCTATTTCATAGTGGATTGGTAACTGGTAGTGGGTGAGGAAATCCATAGCGAGGGTGTTGAAGTTGGTGAAGAAGCCTCGTAGTAATTCTATATACCACTTTGCGGTGGAACCTGTGAGGGTTCGCTGAAAAAGGCGTAAACGAATAGAGTCATCCATCAAGGAGTTGAATGAGCACCAAAGGTGAAAATTCATTACATGATTATTCGGGTCCTCTCCCGGTTTACCATCAAATTTAGGGATGTTGGATGGTAGTTTGGTCGGTATGGCGGGCCATTGAGGAGAGTGACGGATCGGATCATTTAAAATCCTCAACAGATCAGGGAGGTCCAGGGTGGATAAGAAGGGTAACTGTCTATTCACATGTGGGTACTGGTGACTTTGGGGAGGGAGTCCCATCGGTAGACCAGTGGGACCATAAGCAATTTTCATATAATGCGAAGATCCAGGCATATTTGGTTGTTGGTGTGGAGGCAAGTAATTCATAGGGTTGTACCCTTGAACAGTGGCATGGGGTTGAGTGTTCGAGCCCCAAATAGGATTAGACATGCCTGGATATGGTTGACCTGTACTAGGGGGTACGACGGAGCTAGCTTGAGGTTGTTTCCCCCTAGTCGAGTGAGAATTATGTTGAATAAGATAATTCCAATACTAGGCCAAAGATGGAGGTATGTTTTGTCCATAGGCTGGGGTAGGTGGGGGTTGCCCCCCAATTGGGGGTTGAGTCCCAATTGGGATTTTTCCTATAAAAGGGGATTGGGTTTGGCCTCCTTGGTGAAATTGTCCACCAATAGGAATCTGGTAATTAGGTTTGAAAGACGGGATGGTTCCACTAGGATCAGTGCCTCTGATAGAGGATGGAAGATGTCCTCTGAAAGGGGGTCGAGGAATTGTCAAAAAAAAAATGGGAATGAGATGGTGCCCAGAAGGATTGGAAATAGAAGCGCTCAACGCATGATATTCGAGCAGAAGTGTTGGAGTGAATCTGGGTGAAAGTGGTGTGCCAATGGGGGCTTGGCTAGCCGTTGTAATCCTGGTGTGAGGACTTGTAGTGTTTGGGACCATTGCTTAATGGACCGTTTGTAGAGGGATAGTCAAGATGTGGTTATCTAGTGGAGCATTTGTACTAGGGAAATAATAGGCAGTAGTAAAAGGTACTGCGTCTGGATCAGATGTTTCAGGCAGCTCAGGTGCAACAGTGATATCAACACCTGCTCCTGAGATGAAGAGATCCCATCTAAAAATGTCGGTAGTCCAAAAAGGATCTTGACGCTCAGGTCCTGTGAAAGGTCCGGTTGGTAATCCAGAAGACTAAACAACTATATCTCTGGAAGAATTTACTCGAACAATACGTCTCTCAGAGTCGGGAGGAATTCGGAAGTCCTCTCGAGAATTGGTAATTCAGAACTATTATAGAGATTTATTTCTTTCCACTTGTGGAGTGGCAACGTATTAGACTTCACTCAATTGAGGAGAGCCCTCCGGTGAGTTTGTAGGCAAGGGTTGAGAACCTTCCAGATCTTCTGGGGGTAGGCCTTGCATTCTATGTGAACGGAGTGGAGAGTCAATTGTGATCGAGTTAGAATCTTACGAAAGAAATTCTATGGCCAACTTGGGTAAACAAAAGCATGCTCTAGTAAAATCTAGGAAGTAAAACCAAGCAAATAAGACCTTCTAATTCTGAAGTCACTAGTTGGTGATGAAATCCAACGTCGTGATGACAATACTAGAAGGGACTGGGCTAGGGTGGAAAATTTACATTGACGACCTACTTAATGGACTTACACCCTGGTGCAAGCTCCCACACATAATCATGGGTATACCCTCCAAGGAGCCTGAGTGAGTCTGGCCAACGTTGATTCCAGGTACCATGAAGACTTACACCTTCACAGTCACCTTGTGTAAGACCCTAAAAAGATAGGCTACTAAGGTTACCACCAACAACAATAATGCCCGGGGAAACAGTCGAAAGTCTGATTCACACGCAAGGGTAGGGTATCTAGCTCGAAATCAGCTTGAGAGGCTTCCACTCATCATTGTGGGTATACCTTCAAGTGACCCCCATAATACGTGCAATCTCTACACCAATATCAACAAAGCAGGGTGAGTAACTCTGTCAAGCTCGATGTGACCTCAGGTTTGACCGTTGTGTGAGAAGGGCTTCCCAAGACAAAATGCTGCAAATGGAATTTGACACTCCTTATCACAAGATACTATTGTGTGTTTTGTGCTTTGGAGAGTGTGTCTCACTACCTATTCCAAAGCTCTAGCCTAGCTAATGTTGGTGTAGAAGAGCCCTAGAAAACATTACTAGTTGAATTTTACAGTTGCGCAATATTATTAAAGGTTGTTGTTACTCAAAAGGAGATGGAAATGAAACTGATGTTGTGTGAGACTCTAACCCAACAATGTGTAAGTAGGAATGAATGATACAAATTTTTGTTCGATGAATCCTATTTACAGGAGGGAAAGAGGAGTTTTTCAGAACAACGTGAACTACGATGCATGATCTTCTCTGAAATCTAATATCAAACAATCATGAACAATGCAAATTCTCTATTCATTCTCTTTCAATACTTGAATGCCAATATTTTCGAATAAAAAGTTGCTTAAAAAAAATAAAATGTCTTTAATTTTTATTAGAAACCAAGCAACAAGGATGGAACTAAGAAAAAGTAAGCAACCAACGAAAAATAAATACACAACAAACACCCAAATCGATCTTTGAATGAAGACAAAAATAAAAAATTGAGAAGACCAGTCTCTTCAAATGCACATGGGTAACAATTTTCCGAGTAATAAGCAATTGAAAAGGACAATTAATCTCAACTTTTAATCCAATCAAAGGCTCCCGACCAAACAAGCACTCGAATTTCAGAACCGGAGATTATACCCTTGTTAAGAAAAGGTCAAGAGGTAAAAATTGAGAAAAAATGAACAAGAAGATATTTCGATTTCCAAAGACTAATCATTCACGAGATTTTAATTCAAGAAACATTCAATCACTGGCAAGATAATTTTTTCCTAGACACTCAAACAAATCTAGGCATCTGAGGACAAAAAAGACTTAATCCAAAATTTTCACAAGTGAGTTCCCAGGCTGGCAGTGGGGTACAGTGTGAGAATCAAGGATTCTTGCAGGCTAAACATAGGCAGACTACGAGAAGTTTTCACTGAACTGAACACCAAGGTGTGAACTTTAGTGATTCTCACAGGCTACAAAAGGGTGCAGTGCGAGAAGGTCTATAATCAAGAAAATTTTGGAAAGAAGACAAAAATTTTGAGGGAACTTATGGATCCAGGGAGTCTATAAGGGTCTCCTCAAGACTCAAAGATTGATTGGGAATGAAAAATGGTAGGTTAAGAGAAAATGGCCAAAAAAAAACCACTAAAATGGGTTGTATCCCCAGTGGAGTCGCCAATTTTGTTATCGGATAAATCGGTAGGTGCATACACTAATAGATCTCCCTAGATCCGCCTGAATCTAGAACAAAATAGGACAGGACACGATTCTTTGCCTAAGTTGCAGTCATTGAATCTACTAATAGGAAGGAACGGGTGATATAACTTCATATTGCTTCCTTAGGTCTCTGTTGTTCCCGCTTCGCTCCAATGCTCTTGTGAAATCAGGTCCAAGACAACACAAACCAAAAAAAGTGAAGATAGCAAAGTATATTCAATCTCAACCTATGCATATGATCAAGGAGTTATGCAATAAACTAGGAGTGATTTTATGGGAAAGGGACATGTCGTTGTATTATATTAAATGAAAGTAAAAGATTACAACCGGATCATCTTAATGTCACAAGCTTCCTTTCAGTGACCCTTGGTTCCGACACACACACTTTCTCTATGCTTGCATGAAGAAGATCCAACACAACTTGATGGAACGAATGAGGTCTCCAAGCTTCTATCCGAGCAGAGTTCTTCACACAATTCTTTCACCAATTCTTCATTCAATCTTGCTTAACCTTTTCCATGAGAAAACTTTCTATATATAGGAGAAGGAGAGATGGTTAAATGGATGAGGATGATCCCACCAAATCTGAGAAGTCGGTAGAATGTCAACCATGCGAATGCCAACTCATTTTCTAGACGATTCCCTTCTAGAACCTTTGTGACCTCTTCTCTTTTCCAAGCTTAAAAACAAGTTCCCACCCTACCTATAGAGCATACCACGAATAGTTCACACCCCAAGTATGGGTTGCCTGCAAGAATCAAGGATTTTCTCACCCTATAACATAGGAATCCTGTGAACTCATCCTAAAAATGTGTTTTTTGGAAGAAGACAGCAATCACTTTTCTTAGGAAAAGAGTCCTTGTTGGGAGCCTGAATACATCACTATAGAGACATCACCAGAGTGACCAAAATCATGTGTAACAACAAGGCATCACCATCGGTTCCCCAAAGATCATTAGTTCCCATCGCATGGAAAATTTGCTCAAAAAATGTTATTTTGGTGTTATTTCCTAACTCCATGCCATACAAGCAACTGAGACACCCTCTATGTCATAGGACCTCAAATCCATCCTCTCTAAACATCAAGTGGTTTTTTCCACTACCCAGAGACTCCCTCCTTCCCGTGGTGTTCATTTCCATTCCATTCCCCTTGTCCCATAAATCCTTCCTCCCAATATATGTCCCTATCGTCACCCCTTTTCCCAAAATAATGAAATTGGGAAAATGGTTCAAGAATTGCTCAACGCGTGTGTTATCCACCCTAGTACGAGCTCCTAATATTCTCCTGTGGTCATGGTGTTAGAATATGAATGGATGTGCTCATTTTACTATTGACAATATCACTATTGTCACCCAACCATAGGCCGAAGCCACCCTCCGAGCACCTTAACCTTGATAGAGAATCACTCTGAAAGCAAACCCTAGGCTAGATAGCCAAACAAAGGGTAGTGCACCTTTCCCCAAGGATAGTGCAACAACAAGAGCTGATCAGATAGTCCAAACCCTAACCAAGAGATAGTTCAAGCCAAACGTGATATGCTAGTTGCAACAGCTGCAATGGAAACTCTCCTCCAAACCTGTGCACAAAACTAGGCACTGCAGTGTGCACAAGTGCTGCTCTGCAATTCTGAGACTGCCTCCCAAAATGAAGACTGGCCCCCTATATTTATACTAATTCTGGCTAGCTGCTTGGGACGACTTCTCATTCTGGTATCTGTCTGTTCCAAGTATATATTATTTCTTCTGGCCGACTTCTTCTCTTGGAGGCTAATAACCTAATGCAAGTTATCTTCTTGAGCCGACATGTCTTTTAGGGTTATTAGCCAACTCATTAGGGTTTCTTCTTGGTTCTCAGAATATTCTATCCTCACCAGGTTTACACGTGGAGGTAAATACCTCCTGTAGCTACCATAATATCAACACTCCCTCCTAGCTAAGGAGGTATTATAGGTAATGGTATTGAGCACAAACATACCATTCACCCGGTAGCATCAACATAGTTGTATAGACTATATCATGACTAGATCATGAGCATCATCATCACCATCAATGTCATCAGTTGCATCATCTTTCATAACCATACTCTATCTGAGTAATCAGACATGATACTCACTCCATAGAGTGACACGAGAGCCATTCTTCTAATCTAGAAGAATAATTGTTCTGAACCATTTTCTGTCTGGGGAATATCTGTTCATTGATCAACCATCTAGATGATAATCATTTTCAACACTGTTGATAGTCTTCAAGGAAATCAGAACAATATCATTCAATAGAACACAATTGTGTCTATCCATAGTAGTACACAACTACAATCCAGTGGTACACTACCACACCAAGTATCACACAGGTACTTAATCAAATAGTGGGACACATCCACCACAGTAGTATACATCTATTTTCTAGAGACATACAGTCTTCATAACAATCATCTGATATCAACCTGCATAGAAACAATATTATGATATAAACTGAATCATCTGGGGCATTCTTCCACTCACATCTGTGAGATCTTGGAAGAGCATCTGCCCTCAAGAAGGTAAGACTTCAATGATGAGCTATTTGGACTATTCTTCTCAAGCAAGGAAGAATAATTGTCCTTCTTGTTGAGCCTGGACCATTCCCCACCCTGAGCCATTCCTCCAACACTAAACAAAGTGTAACCTAAAGAGAATGAGTCTGCCTAAAGAAATGTTTGTCCCTGATTTTTGAACCTGGACCATTCCCCACCCTGGTCCATTCCTCTAACACTAAACAAAGTGCAACCTGGAGAGAATGAATCCGCCCTAAGGAATGATTGTCTGGGCCATTTCCAAAGGAAATGATTTTCCTGCACCAACCTCCAAAACGGACCATTCCCCATGTTAACCACAATGTGAAATCGTTGTTCGGCGAGGTGGGCCAGTCTTCTTGAGTAAACCTCAAGAAGATATATTTCACTAGACCACTCCCCATGTTAACCACAATGGGAAGTCATTGACTATGGTACATCAGCAATCCATCAAACCATTTCATTACAAAAATGACCATTCGATCTGGACCATTTTCCTAACTGGAAAATGCCTGTCCGTCAGAAATCTCAAACCACTTTCTGAACTAGAAAGGAACTGCTCATCCTGGACCATTTTTCAAACTGAAAATGATTGTCCATCAATCAATAACACATCAGGGCTCCCTCCCAACCTAGGAGTCACCTCTTCCTTTTTCAATAAGGAAGTTGTATCCACGAGCTCCAGCTTGAGTACGGAAACTCTTTCATCTTGGATAGAAGCTTTACCAAAATGTCTGCTTATCTACTCATCTGTGGAGATATATATTTGAGAACCACTTTCTCCTTTCTGTACTTCATCACGGATAATGTAATGCTTGATCTCAAGTGTACTTTGGTCTAGAACATTGGTTCTTCTCTGAAGGCTTCATGTAGCTCTAATCAATAAACTATATCATTGTTGGATTCCTCTTGCTTCTTGCTAGTTCACAACATCGTGGTAGGGGTCAAACTAGAACATATCCATGTGGCATTTCTTCTGTCATCATGAGATCTTTGTCATGGATTGGAAATCCATCATTCTAATATCTTTGTTTATAGAAAGTCTTCACCACGCTTCTGTTGTGCATTGGAGATTCTCCACCAAGTTGTCTTCTTCCATTTGCATACAAGGGTCTCTTTCTGATATACCTCAAAGCCTTGAGGTTGCTTTGTATGTAAGCTCCAATCCATGGATATTGTGGATGATATATTGGCTCATGTAGAGGTATGTTTGGTTTACTGGGACAAGTAATCATCATAGTCTTCTCCCTCCATTTGGAAGAACCTCTAGTTCTGGATCTCGCAATGCTTACATTTATAAGTCTTTCATAAACTGTTCTTCATCACAACTTTCAGTATCTCTGCTTGATTTCTTTTAGTGAGTTCATATCAGGCTGGTAATATTGTGATTCTCAATACAATGACTGGTTGTTTTGGCTTCTCTTTCCTTCTTGGAATATTCATATTCTTCCTCATGTTTTTCTTTATCTCTTGGATCCATGGAGTTTATTATAGATTCCATGCCCTAAAGATTCCATTTCTTTCTTTCATCATAGGATCACGTATCTGGATGGACAACCAGGGATACTTTAAGGCTTCTCTTTGAAGAATTCTTCTTCTATGGTCCAACTGAACACGTACTTCTTTTCATGTTTGCTACCATGGATATATACTTCATCATCTTCAATGGATCATAGGATTAGCTCCCTCCTAATCCTTGCTTCATGCATAAATGCATGCTCTTCTTTTTGGTGATATATAATCGACTCCCTCCATATAGGAGATTCCACACTTCCATCTGCATCCTTATTCCCTTCTGCAAAGTATTATAAGTCTTTCTCCAATTTCATCTTGATTGCTGACTTCTTTCTATCTTTGCTTCTTCTAAGTCTCTTCGGGATTATTCTGATTTCAACTTATCTTGTAATAGCTTCCACATGATTTGTTTGATGTATTTCATCCTTTCATGTGTATTATCTGACTTATATAATGATAGCAATCCTTATCTTGTTGTTCTTCCATAAGTATAGTTCTTCTTGGAACATATTATCTTCTAATAGATAGATATACAAGATATGTACAGAGACTATGCAAACAAGATATGTACAAGAACTAAGAAGAGTATTGTTACCTTCAGAAAAAGAAGTCTCTTTCATCCTTCTTAGTCTTATTTGTAGGTTCATTTTCTTCGGCAACTGATGCTTCATGTTTCTCCTTCCTTTTCTTTAGCTTGGGAGAATGATTCTTGTAGTGACCATACTTTTGACAATTGAAGCATTGTATTTCTGAAATATCTTTCTCTTGATTTGGCTTCCTCCTTGAACCAAACTTCCTTTTGTTCCTGAAATTCTTGAATCTTGTTGTGAAGGCTTGATCATCGTACTTATTTTGGGGTTTCTCTTTTGCACTAATCCTGGATTCTTCTTGAGTACAACAAATCCAAAATTCTTCAAATGTAGGATACTCCTTCCTTGTGTTCATGCTTGTGGCAAATGCATCCCATGTCTTGGGAAGACCATTGAGTACTATGTTTACCAATTCCTTCTCTGCAATGATCTCTTCAATACCTTGTAGTTGATCTCTTAACTGGGAGATCCTCACAAAGTATGATGTTATGCCATCATCATCATTCATCCTCATGTCACAGAGCTCATTCTTTAGACTCATTACTTGTCCAATGTTTCTGACTGAGAAATGATTTGTTAAGGCATCGTACAGCTTCTTTGATGAGTCAAGATGAGAGATGTAGTGTTTCAAGTGGTATTTTATAGAGTCCACTATCATACTCATGGCATTGATGTCACCGTCTTTGAACTCCTCCATAACTTCAATGTTCTGTGGTTCCTTCTCTTTTCCTTCTTCAAACTCTGGTTCCACGATATTTCCTTTCACGATATCCAGTACTTTATTCTTGGCAAGGATGAGGTCAATACTTATCTTCCACGCTCTGATGTTAGAAGCTCCATCTAACTTGTTTTTTGACTTCATAGAGTAAGTCATGGCTGCTTTGCTTGGTCAACCCTAGATTTGACCAAAAACTCAAACTTGACATCTTTGGCTTGCTAAGACTACCAGGAGATGTGCTAGGCTAGGGCACACTGATCTATCCAGAAATTAGGTCAATCCCTTCACTTAAGGTGCCTCAATGAGAGGATTAGGGTTTTTTCAAGTGCACGTGCTAGTAACCCTAGCGACAGTGCTATGGTGACTGCTCCTACTAGAAACCATAGCGGCAATTCTTCAACAAGCTTAATATCCTTATGGCTATGTTTCCTTCCAGCGGTTAGACTGAATGAAGGAGGTGTGGGCCCATAAACTGTTAGAATATGAGTGGATGTGCTCGTTTTACCATTGGCAATATCACTATTGTCACCCAACCATAGGCCGAAGCCACCCTCTGAGCACCTTAACCGTGACAGAGAATCACTTCAGAAGCAAACCCTAGGCTAGATAGCCAAACAAAGGGTAGCGCACCTTTCCCTAAGGATAGCACACCAACAAGAGCTGATCAGATAGTCCAAACCATAACCAAGAGATAGTACAAGCCAAATGTGATCTGCTAGCTACAACAGCTACAATAGAAACTCTCCTCCAAACCTGTGCACAAAATTGGGCACTGCAATGCGCACAAATGCTACTCTACAATTATGAGACTACCTGCCAGAATGAAGACTGGCTTCTTGTATTTATACTGATTTTGGCTAACTCCCTGGGCTGACTTCTCATTCTGGGTATCTGTCTATTCAGTATATATTATTTCTTCTGGCGGACATCTTCTCTTGGAGGCTAATAACCTAATACAAGTTATCTTCTTGAGACGACATGTCTTCTAGGATTATTGGCCAACTCATTAGGGTTTCTTCTTGGTTCCTGGAATATTCTATTATTGTCAAGTTTACACGTGGAGGTAAATACCTCCCATAGCTACCATAATATCAACACATGGTCCTTAAGAAAGAAGGTTATTGGTGCATGTGTACTAACTTTTGTGCCCTCAACAAACTCAGCATTAAAGAAACATTTATCATTCATGTCATTGATGACCTATTGGATGAATTGCGTGCTGCCCAATTCTTTACTAAACTTGATCTTCATTTTGGCTATCACTAGATCTGTATGAAAGAGGCAGACATTCCTAAGACTACCTTTAGAACTCATGAGGGCCACTATGATTTTAGGGTCATGCCCTTTGACTTGTGTAATGCTCCCTCCACTTTACAAAGCCTCATGAATCATTTATTCCATCCTTTTCTCTGTAATTTTAATCTAAGTGGATATCGATGGCTACCCACCTTTTCCAATTGTCTCAAAACAATTTTCTGGCAATTTTGGTAATTTACTATTTTTAACAGTTTTTAACTTCTGAGGCCATTTTGAGGGCCTGAATGAAGGTTATTTGGGATAAAGCTTCTCAATGATAGTCAAAGGATATTATTTATCCTCCTAAATGAATCTTATCGATGATACCTTTCCAACAAGCTATCATGTGCCCCAAACAAAGATATTATGCCAAAGTTACGCCCCCAGGAAGTTGATACACCAAACTACCCAAAACGGGGTCCACAAAACTGTTGGTTTTTCATCTTCTGGGGTTAGTGTTTTGGATTTTATTTATGATAAAGATTCCTTTGGAGCCTCATTGTGAAATCATCTTCTTTCGAATGCGAGTAGAGGACACATCTCCTCTTAGAAATAAGGTACCACCATTCTAGCGAGTCTTTCACTCTGTATTTTTATAGTCTTTGTACATTTTCGCTCATTAATAGAAAATTGTGTATTACTGTATCTCTGTGTTCATGGTTGCATCTATGATACATTTATGTTATATTATCAGATATCTGAGATATCTCTGTACATTGCTTAATTATATCTTCGCTCTCATTAATTGCCGAAAATAATATGGATCAATGGTATCAGAGCAAGCTTCTCTTGATCATTTTTTTCAGTGCATGTCCCCGATGAGGTCCGATTATAGAAAGTTGGGTCTCAAGCTTGTCTCTCTTGAAGATAATCTCTCTCGCACATCCAAGAAACCCTCCATGGTGGAAGAAAATAAAAATGACGGAGCAACTGATTCTATCAATTTGTTGCTTGAGCAAAATCTCACGAAACAGAGGGATGAAATGATGGAGAATTTTTCCCACATCCTTCAATGTCTACCGATAGAAATAGACGCATCTTCATCAAACATCCACTTTGGAAGCACCTCTCCTTTCAAGGTACAGTTTAATTTTTATATTCTCGTATTTGAAGGTCAGATAGATGTGGATGCCCTAGACAAATGGTTAAATCTGTTAGAAGGTTATTTCTCTGTTCATAATTTTTCCAACAGGGAAAATATCACCTTCACACTCCTTAAAGCTCTCCCCCATGTCAAACATTTGTGGGAAACTTACTGGAAGAAAATTTTCACAGAGGAGTCTGGAATATATGGGGCCGAGCCCACTTGGGATTTTTTTGTGGATGCGGTAAAGGAACAGTATGAACCTATTGGAAACTACGAGGATCAATACATGAGATGGACCACACTATGTAAAGAGAGGGGCCAAGAAGTTTCGGAGTTCAATAATACATTTCATACCTTGCGCACCAAGATGGGTATCAAAGACTCCAAACGACATTTGGTTCTGAAATATCGTGGGGCTCTACACACATACATCCAAACTGAAATGGATTTTCTGGAAATCTCACACTCAGTGTTGCTTATCGATATGTTGTTAAAATCAAGCAGAAATTTAAGCACCAGAACAAAGGGGATTTTGGGTCTGCAAATATGCAACAACCAAATTATGATAAACACAGCCCTAACAAACAGTCTCCTGAAAACCAATCCAAGCCACAGGAAAAGAAGGGTCACGAGAATACAAGGAAGGACACTGAAAAATAGTGTGATTTCCACAAAATCCCTTGGCACAACACCAAGGAATGTCTCTCAAAAAATTCATTCGTGGTCGATATCAAAGACAAGGAGCCTAACCCTGATTCAGAATTTGATTATGGAAATGCTGGTAAAACACAGATCATCGACACAGACCCCATTGTTATTGTCGCGACCGTGACAATTCAACCAGAAGAACCAACGGATCCTGAAGAGGCAAAGAACCTTTTTCATTCACAGATGTGGGTGAAGGGGACACCACTGCATTTTATTGTTGATAGCGGAAGTCAGAAGAACCTCATCTCAGCAAAGGTCATCAAACAGTTGGGATTGTCGAAAACACCACACCCGCAACCATACAACATCGGGTGGCTTCGCCAGGGACAAGATCTTCGTTTCAGTCAATAGTGTCAATTGTCATACGACATCCATCCCTTCAAGGATGAGGTATTATGTGATGTTTCCCCATTGGATGTCTATGATGTTCTCTTGGGCCAACCATATATGTCGAAGCACCATGTTGTTTATGAGTTTCGACCCCGCAGTGTCATTGTTTCTCTGGGGGGTCATCTCTACAGAATACCAGAGGTAGTTCCAACTATTTTTCCACCTAAACAGTGCCGCAAGGTAGTATCTCATACTACAAAATTCAGCTTATTCACAATCTGTTCAAAAGATGAAAAGAAGGATATTGCAACCACTACAAACTTGGCTCAAGCACCTTCTATCCAATAGAAGCAGGTCAACAAGATTGCAACAAAGTGTAAATATTCCTTCTACACACATGCATCTCATGTAGTCAGACTGGTTAAAAAGGTCCAACCCTTCCAACCACATGTTCATGACAACCTTCAACAAGCTAAGCATTGCAAATTCTCCAACAAGACAAGCAGCTCATCAAAATGCAGATTGAACAAACACTTTTACCTCTCCCCCGGGAACTCAACACAATGGAAACCATTTCTTCCTAAGGAGGGAGGATTGATCCAGGTGGATATCGGTGGCCACCCACCTTTTCCAGCTGCCTCAAAATAATTTTCTGGCAATTTTGGTAATTTACTATTTTTAATAGTTTTTAACTTCTCGGGACTTTTTGAGGGCCTAAATGAAGGTTTTTTGGTATCGAGCTTCACAATGATTCCCAAAGTCTCTAATTGAATCCCCTAAATGAATCTCCTCAATGATACCTTTCCAACAAGCTATCGTGTGCCCCAAACAGAGATCATATGCCAAAGTTACGCCCCTGGGAAGTTGATACACCAAACTACACAAAACGACGTCCACAAAACTGTTGGCTTTTCATCTTTTGGGGTTAGGGTTTTGGATTTTGTTTATGATAAAAATGTCTTTGGATCCTCATTGTAAAATCATCTTCTTGTGAATGCGAGTAGCGGACACATCTCTTCTCAGAGATAAGCTTCCACTATTCTAGTGAGTCTTTCACTCTGTATTTTTACAGTCTTTGTACATTTTCGTTCATTAATAGAAAATTGTGTATTATTGTATCTCTGTGTTTATGGTTGCATCTCTGATACATTTCTTTTATATTATTGGATATCCGAGATATCTCTGTACATTGATTTATTATATATCCGCTTCATTCTATGCCGAAAATAATCCGGATCACATTTTGGATTAGTTTTCTTTGATGATATCCTCATCTATAGAAAAACATGGACAAACCATCTTTCTCATGTGGATAAAGTTCTCCATCTACTCTCTCAACACCAACTTTTCCTGAAAAAATCTAAATGTGCTTTTGGTGCCTCAGAAGTCAAGTACTTGGGTCATCTTGTTGGCAAGGTCAGCATCAGAGTAGATCCTAAAAACATTGAAGCTATGCAAGAATGGCCTCACCCAAAGACTCTCAAAATCTTGCGTGGATTTATGGGCTTAACAGGTTATTATCGCAAGTTTGTTAAGAATTATGGAAAGATTTTGGCACCTCTCATTGTACTCCTTAAAAATAATTCTTTCCCTTGGACTCTAGTAGTTGCTTAGCCTTTTCAAACCTTGAAGATGGCCATGTCCACCACTCTAGTCCTGGCCCTTCCCGATTTCACAAAGACCTTTGTCCTGGAATGTGATTCTTTAGGGAAAGGAATTGGCGTTGTCCTTATGCAAGAGGGTCGGCCTTTGGCCTTTACCAACAAACAACTGTCTGAGTGAAATTTGGGAAAATCAATCTATGAAAAGGAAATGTTGGTTATTCTGCATTTCGTTGATCTTTGGCACCCTTATCTATTGGGGAAACGCTTCCAAATTAAGATAAATTATCAAAGCCTCAAGTATTTTCTGGAACAACGCATTTCCTCCCCATAGCACCAAAAATGGGTGACTAAGCTCTTTGGATATGATTATGATATCATTTACAAGAAAGGCAAAGACAATGTGGTTGCGGATGCACTTTCCTGAAAATATGAAGATGAAGGGTCCTTTTTTTCCCTCTCCTTCATTGTAGCAGATTGGCTCCAAGCTATTCATCAAGAATGGCTACACGATCCCAAAAGTTTGCATCTGATACAACAATTGCAGTCCAATTCTTCAGTTTTCCCAGGGTACTCTTGGCTCCATGATGAGCTTTGATACAAAGGTCGTTTGTATTTAAGTAAGTAGTCAAAACTTAAATCCAAGGTACTTTTTGAGCTTCATGCTACACCCACAGCTGGGCACTCCGCGTTTACCAAAACCTATGACGAGGTCAAACGTTCTTTTTTCTAGGATGGTATGAAACGGGACGTTCATAATTTTGTGGTTGAATGTGATGTGTGTCAATGCAACAAGGGAAAAACAATCAAATCTCTTGGCACACTACAACCGCTTATGATTCCACCTGCTATTTGGCAGGATATCTGTATGGATTTTATTGTAGGATTACCTAAATCAGGAAATAAATCAGTTATCATGGTGGTAGTTGATTGTCTTTCCAAGTATGATCATTTTTGTGTTCTTCAACACCCATTTATAGCATCCACTGTGGCTCAACTTTTCATGGATCAAGTCTTTAAGCTTCATGGCATGTCGTATTCTATTGTTTCTGATCGCGACCCAACTTACACTAGCAATTTTAGGCAAGAACTGTTCAAGCTACAAGGCACCCAATTGCATCTGAGCACAACTTATCATCCCCAAACTGATGGTCAAACTGAATTTGTCAACAAGTGTTTGGAAACATATTTGAGGCATTTTTCCTCGGAAAGGCAAAATAAGTGGGCTCAATGGTTACCACTAGCTGAATGGTGGTACAACACTTTGTACCATACAACTACCTGCATGACTCCTTTTGAAGCGGTATATGTACAAAATCCACCTTCAGTTCCCTCATATTTGATAGGTGTCTCGAAGGTCCAAGAGGTTGACCAAACGCTTACGGTTCAAGAGGCTATTCTCCATACCCTCAAAGAGAATTTGGTCATGGCCCATAATCGCATGAAGAAACAAGCAGATCAAGCTCACTTGAATGTCAATTTGCAGAAGGGGATCAGGTGTTTCTTTGACTGCAACCCTACAAGCAAAATTTCCTCAAGGTTGACCATTGTCAGAAACTGGCGCCCAAATTTTATGGTCCTTATACCATTCTCAAGCGTGTGGGACAGGTGGCCTATCAATTAGCTTTTCTGAGTCATTCTAGGCTCCATCCTGTTTTTCATGTTTCATTCTTAAAGAAGGTGATTGGAACTAAGTGCCAAACTCAAACCAACCTTCCCGAGTTGGACGAAGAAGGCTCCATTTGGCTACAGCCACAAGCAGTTTTGGACCAGCGTGAGCGTCATCTGCGTCAACGAACCATCAAGGAAGTGTTAGTCCAGTGGAAAGATACAACTCTAGCAAATGCTACTTAGGAACCAACTACCATTCTGCAACAATTTTCACATCTCAAGCCTTGAGGACAAGGCTATTTTTAAGGGGCAGGACATGTTAGGGACCTAACCCCTCACGTAGGTAGAATAATATATTCTGATGTAATAAAGGTCAATATTAATAAGGCCTATCAATAAGGAATAATAAGTCCAATGTAAGAAGACCTAATAGAAGCTTCTGCTTCTAGAAGGATCTTCCTCTAGATGGTTCTTTTGATAAACATATTTAGTATAAATAAGAGTCGAGGGTATGAGAACTTTTTGTCTTGGATATTATTGTAATAGAGCTCTGCTCTATTGGAGGTTTCCCCCTCGAAGAGGCAAGTGAACATTGCTCTTAGTAATCAAAGTGTTCTTTCTGGTGTTATTTTGGTATCATTTTGGTATTATTGTGGTGTTGTTCTTATTATATTCTTGTTCATCTGCCATTTCTAACTATTTTTTTTTTGTACATACTTTTTTATATCTCGAATATTACATCTCCTTCTGATGTTTGGATGAGGTAGACTTCTAGTCTTCTTTTGTTAGCATTTTCATTTATCTAACATACTTGAGATTAGAGTTGATTTTTGGGTGTTGTTCCGTCTGTTGTGGTTTTCCCCTAGCCATAGAGAGATTTTCCTAGTAACACCAAGATGACATATTGAAATGGATATAAGATTGGAAGTCTACAAAGAATCTAAATTTGTAGAATGAATTAGCTTAAGAATGGTCCCTATATACATTCTAATGAAAACACAATGCCCTAAAGTTAAAGTACCTAGAAGATGAGATAAAATTGTAAAAAAACAAAAGTTGAGGAGTATATACAACAAAAATGGGAGGTGTTGCTAGAATGGAAGAAGAGGAGGTTGGAGAGCAACACTAGTGATGGAAGAAACTTTGGAAACTTGAGAGCCCCTCAAAACAAGGATATTTATGTTGATTATATTGTCAACTAAAATTTGAAATTGGGACAATGGGTAAAAGAGAAATTGGAATGGCTCTAGAAGATACATTTTGTGCAAAGCCAAAGATGAAATTGCCAATCATTTGTTTGTGAAATCTTCTTTTTCCAGGAAGGTCTAGATTGAAGCTCTAATGTTAAAAAATGGTTGTAACATGTGGGAAAGCGGATTCATTGCTAGAATGCTTTGAGAATTGGTTCAATGATAAATCTAAAGCTACACATAGAACTTTTCCTTGCTTTGTTATGTGACGCATGCAGCTTACTAGAAACAACACGATTTTTCAAAAAAAAGAGCATTCCATCTATTGAGTTGGTTCATCATATTAGATTTGCTTATGGAGGGTCTCAGAAACAATTAAATGGCTTAGAATCCAAAGAAAACCCCACAATTGACGGTTCTAAAGCTTGGGTTTTCTTGATGGTGGTGTTGGAAGAATATGATAGAGAAAAGAAAGTCATTGCACCTTTCGAGTATGCCGTGGGTGAAGCAAGAACAAATTGTAGAGCTGAAGCGAGAACAAATAGTAGAGCTGAATTCCATGCTCTGTGGTTACTTTTGAAATGTGCAATAAAACAAGGAATTGGTAAACTACCAATTCTGGGAGATTCAAAGCTGCTCGTGGATTAAGCAAATGACAAATGCCACATTGAAAATATAGTGCTTGGTCCAATTATGAAGATGTAATATTCCAGATATAATTTTTTTTCAACATAATCGTTAGCTAATTGCTTTTTAGCAAAGCTTTCACAGGTATTACAACACTAAAATGTTGACGGAGAAGAGTGATATGTATAATTTTGGCGTGGTTTTGTTAGAGATCATATGCGGTAGACCACCCATAGATATAAGACTGGCCGAAGAGAAAATAAACATCGTTCGATGGGTAATGAATCTTASCATCAATCATCCAAATTATAAACATCTTTTGTGTACTGCATCTTCTGCTGGATGAATAAAAAGAATTGTGATATTTACAGGTGACACCGTATCTACTAGAGATGGATGAAAATGGTGGCGAAATAATAGAAATCATAGACAAAAGGTTGTGTGGAGGTTATGGCATCAAATCCATAACTGGTGTTGCCAAAGTAGCCATGAGATGTGTTCAGGCTGTACCGTCTTCTAGGCCGAGTGTGGGTGAGGTAGTGGCAGAGCTCAAAGAGGCTATCAAACACGACGATAAGGATTCTATTTCAATTGCAGAGGATATTGGCATCCAAAATGGGGATTTGGTGGCAGTCATGGCGGATTGGAATAAACGCGAAGGGATGGAGTGGAGTGATAACAGCTCCANAAACATCGTTCGATGGGTAATGAATCTTAGCATCAGTCATCCAAATTATAAACATTTTTGTGTACTGCATCTTCTGCTGGATGCTAACAATAAGAATTGTGATATTTACAGGTGACACCGTATCTACTAGAGATGGATGAAAATGGTGGC
>JZKD02S1673057.1:580707-595407 GCA_000966675.3 Picea glauca | reverse complement strand
ACAGAAAACCCAAGCTTTAGAATTGTCAATTTTGGGATTTTCTTTGGATTCTAAGCCATTTAATTGTTTCTTAGACCCTCCATAAGAAAATCTAATCTGATGAACCAACTCAATGCATGGAATGCTCTTTTCTTGAAAAATCGTGTTGTTTCTAGTAAGTTGCATGCCTCACATAACAAAACAAGAAAAAGTTCTATGTGTAGCTTTAGATTTATCAATGAACCAATTCTCAAAGCATTCTAGCAATGAATCGCTTTCCCACATGTTACCACTATTTTTTAACTTTAGAGCTTCAATCTAGACCTTCGCAATTTCATCTTTGGCTTTGCACAAAATGTATCTTTTACGACCATTCCAATTTCTCTTTTACCCATTGTCCCAATTTCAAATTGTATTTAACAATACAATCAACATAAATATCCTTGTTTTGAGGGGCTTTTAAGTTTCCAAATTTTCTTCCATCACCAGTGTTGCTCTCCAACCTCCTCTTCTTTCATTCTAGCAACACACCCCACTTTTGTTGTATATACTCTTCAACTTTTGTTTTTTGACAATTTTATCTCATCTTCAAGGTCCTTTAACTTTAGGGCATTGTGTTTTCACTAGAATGTATATAGGGACCATTCTTAAGCTAATTCATTCTACAAATTTAGATCATTTGTAGAATTCTAATCTTATATCCATTTCAATATGTCATCTTGGTGTTACTAGGAAAATATTTTTATGGCTAGGGGAAAACCACAATAGACTAAACAACACCCAAAAATCAACTATAATCTCAAGTATGTTAGATAAATTAAAATGCTAACAATAGAAGGCTAGAATTCTACCTCGTCCGAACATCTGAAGAAGACCACTGTTGAGCACACGACCAAAAGATTTATACTTGTAACTTGTCCTCAACAACCAAGATACGCAAGCATGTAGAAATGATATATAATGTTAGCATATAAACTAGCATAATCCATTAACATACATAACAAATATTCCCATGGAAAGTAATACAAGTATATACGATATATAATTGGTTAGAAAAGAGTATTTCTATTAATGTAATGAACAAAAGTACATAGGTGACAAAATTCTGTAACGACACATATCGGAACCAGGAAACTAAGTCCCTCCAGTTGGGCCTTCACATCTTCAATCCTTTACAAAAGAAAGCTCACAAGTAGTAGGAGTCATTGAGGTTCTCCATCTCAAGATACGAAGAGATTGGGGGTTGAACACAAGAAGTTCATACTTTCAAGGACAAAGGGATGCAAACTCAATATGAGGTGAAATTTCTTCAGAGTGTTTTTTCTCTTAATGATGAATTGTCCTCAAGCCTTGTATATGACTCAATTTATAGCCTCCAAATGGAATTGAAGATTCGGGTCGGAGCATTTACATTATATGGAAGGTCAAGGATCATGGATCTCGTGACATGGCATGGAAACCCGATATATTTTTTATTTTTTTAGCACAAAACCCGATGTACGCGGGATTTAATGGAGCAACCTACATATACGCGAGTTGTCTAATTGTGACTCTCATATATGGACAAAAATATGTATTTTTTACTTTGGAGTGAGCAACAAGGGGAATTTAAGTCTGTATAGGGAAATGGAAGGCCATCAAAGCAAGATGCATGGAGTGAGGAAAATTTTTCTATAACATATGCCTCTTAATGTGTGAGGTTAAAGGAGTATCCACGATGGTCGAAATACATTATAAATCTCATAAGTGGAGTAATGAAGACTCAGCTGGAAGTATTAGTTACTCATGAGAATATTAAAATTCATATTGACTTTGTACACATGGCTACCAATTTGAATTACACTGCAGATCCATGTGGATTTATATCAAATCATTGTTCATGGCCATGAATAGGCAATACAAAGTGGACATATAGCATAGGTTGTCATAGTCACGAAAAATATACAATGGAGTCCAATCTCAAAATAAACCGAACATATCTGTATATAATGGGGTGCAATTTGATCTTCCATGATCACTGAAGTCATATAAGTATTGGTCCGATGAAAGACAACAATAGATATGGGGTGCTTCTACTGTAAACTGGAGGCCTTCTACACTATCCGCCGAAAGTGAAAATCTACATTATGTGAACAAAGGAGTTGAAGTCGAACACAATGAGACTTTGTTTGATTATCAGTCATTAAGGTATATTGTTAACAAACATGAAACAACCCACCGATAATGAAAGTAGGTGTCAAGGTACTGAGTAAATTCAACAAGTGTGAATAAGGATGTTGAGGTCGAACACTTGAAGAATCCATCTATCATGAGATATTGATGTATTCCCAACTCTCGATGGCGGGAGAACATGCCATTGATGACTGCAAGCCTCTAGGTACTCATAGAACTCTAGATATCGATTCTAGAATATATGAGTTGAAGTCAATGGAAGGAGACCCATTGAAAGCAGAGCATTAAGGGATCTCTGATCATCCAACGTGAGGTATAAAGCAATAGCTTGATGATTAAGAGAAGATCGGATGAATAGGATGTTCATGAACTAACGACCATGTGCATCTTTTACATGCACCAAATGCAAGTAGTACATGAGAGAGACCCTCTGAATAACAACCAATGAGGAAAATTGTTGACAAAGGCAAGGAAACTACCAATAGTGCTATTGGAATCCAAGACACTGCACGAATTCCACTGTGTGAATAGATTTCTTATCGTCGAACATAATGGAAACCCCCTATTCAACAACCAATGAGGAGATGCCATCTATTGGGTTCAAGGTCACCTACCAATGATAAAAGTAGCCCCAAGGTTCAAAGTAGGACAACAATTTCATGTGATTCTAAGATTCACTTGTAAGGGGATGACCGACATGTAAAGTCAAGAGTTCTAAGGAATGACTGACACAAGCTTATACTTCCTTTGAACAAGATCATGAAACAAATGAATAACTGAAGAAACATAGACTTAACACTACTCATTGACAAAAGTTTACGACGTAGGAGACATCAACAAACTCTCCACAGGGACTGAAAGAATAACCAATCGGAGGAGAAGACTCTAAGTAATGAGTACAACTTCCTAAGGTCATTCTAAATCCAAACCTTGGATTAAATGGACTCAAGATTTTGTGCTCTATTTAAAGGTGACACGATTGTTGATGATATGAGATAATATTTTTTCTCGTCCGTTTTTTTTTTTTTCATAGTAAAAGAAATGTTATAATACAGGAGAGGAAACGAGTGTTGCGAATAAGAAACTAGTTCCTAGCAGTGGCACATACCTAATCTGAATGCAAGGGACCGCATGCGGGACATGGACACTAGGGGGGGATGTTTCCTCTATGGGTAAAGGGTGTCAAGTTGCAAAGTATATATGAAATGCACTACTTGGCTAATGCTAAGAATTGTTGGGGCAAGAGGCTTATAATGAGAAAGAGAGATCCGACATTAGGCTCAAAAATGCAAGTATGATAATGGGATGCAATTACAAGTTAATCCATAAAGTGTCATTTTTCGTAGATGTTAGTCCCCTAGGCCCGAAAAAGTATAAAATAATACCCAGGAGAAATCTTCTAGCCAATGGTGACTAGATTATTCATTTTTCATAAGTAGTCTACTTGGTCCAGAAAAGTGTTAAACTTATATCAAAATAGACGTCCTTTCAAATCCATTTAACGAGTGTGAAATAGACAAGTTCACTTAATAATATTTTCATTTTTTTGGGAGTTGGATAAGAGCTTAACCAAGACTCAACGAGAGTCCCATAAGTAGTGGTCAGAATTATATTGAGTAAGAAAATGAGGTTCAAATGAAAAGTCATATTGGGACTATAAGGAACTCTCGGACCTATGGAGTAACTTCTGCATGGGCACCAAATGACAAAAGTGTTCTAACTAGGGTAGCCATGTTTGGTAAGTCTCTACCACTTAATAATGACACTTCTAGTAGTAGTGGAAAGGTTTTGTGTCGCTAAGAAATGGGTTCATACCTATGGCATGTTAATCATAGTCATAGGACAATGAAAGAATGCAAAGCGAGGTGAGAACCTATTCTATATGTGAGTGATAGAATATACCTGCCGGAGGCAAAAACGAGCAATAAGACATTGAAAATCCGTAAAAACCTGGGACAAAACCACTTCAAACCAGGTCTTTCACTGCAGTATTAGTCCACATGGTCAAAAATAAGAAAGATAGGGTAAAACTATATAAAGTGGGTAAAAATTATCTACTAATAGTAAAAATAAGAGTGTTTTACCATAAACTCACCCACATAGTTCTTTTAACACCATTTTACCCACAATCTTTCAGTGGCGATTTCAGGAGCTACAATCAAAAAAATCAGAAATCGTCTGGACCAAGTAAGTGCCTATCCTATTCTCTTCAATTTATGTGGTTTAATCATTAGTTTTAGTGTTCAAATTTTAAGTTTAAGAGGTTGTAACTTAAAAACTAGGGTGTACGCGAGCTATGGTTTATCAGGTCGTGTACATGACCTGATGTATGTGGTAAAAGTGAAGCCTTGTTGCATACATTGAGCCCTATACGAGATTTTCATAAGGGTAGCTTGCGTGCAACTCCGCACACAAGGTTTTTAATGAAAGTTGACTCAAAATTGGATGTTTCATTTGCATGATGGTTATCGAATGGAGAGAAAGGGAGCATGGGGAGGTTGATGCTACAGTGGAAAGAGATATAAGGGCCCAAAAAGCTTTGCAAATATGTGGGCTCTAAAAATTTTGGGCCATAAAAGGAATGAGGACTCAAGTGAGGTTTCTCCAGATATTGATAAACTATTGGGATCCAGAGACTAAGGCCTTTAATCTCGATGGGCAACCATTGAGAATTGAAGTGGATGATATATACTTTATCACAGGATTGTCTCGTTGAGGCGAGATGGTAAATATCAAGGAACGAGGGGTTGGAGGTGGGAGGACTATGGAGGAGTACATCGCCACCTACTATGTTGCAGGCACTAAGAAAGTAGGGAGCCAACTCCCTATCAGGGCAATTGAGAAAATGATTCTAAAGATCCTTGTATTAGTACTCACATGGATATCAGGGCCAACCTCATTGCATCAGTTGTCGAGGCTACTCATGTTCTATGTTGTGGAGTGTTTGAGAATCACAGTTTATGATTGGTGCACCTCACTACTGACCAACATGAAGAGCCAGTTGGCGGACTGCAAACTCAGGAGAATGAGGAACTTCGGGTTTGCATCCATATTATGTAGTTTTTTCTTTGAGAGGGTTCTATCCCTGAGCCCTGGAGTAGATATTACTCCACATGGAGTACACGATCTAACCATGTCATGGTGGACCTATGTGATGAGATAGTTGGGAGGTGGTAGGGTGTCAGTCTCCTACAATGATGAGTTTTTTCACTAGTGGCGATGACAATTCATAGCCATTGATGACTATCCCTATGAGGGGATTGACTATTGAGGAAATCGTTCCATGTCATTTCCCCCAAGATCCACCTATGGAGAGATCAGTGAGAATTGAGTTTTATATATTTCATTTTTTTGTGTTTTTCAATTTGATAAATGCTGACAAAAACACAAATATTTTTGGTATGGTATCATGTATTAATGGTTATTTTCTTACATATATGTAGGTTAGAGATGACCAGACGGGTATCCACGAAATCAACGCAGGGGCCAAGGACACGAGATGGTAGGCAGGGACACAAAAAGAGTTCTCCAGAATGTGCAGGGAAACCTGTCTCGTTTGACGCACAGGATTCCTATGGTCCAGGTGGAGGATCTGCCAGAGGCGATGCAAAGGCAGGTGGTGTGTGTACCATGTGCATGGGTGCAACTCTTTCGACCTCTTGCAAACATCGTAGTGTGCTATCATGACATGCATCTGGAAGCACAGGCTTCGATTCCATGGTTATATGATGTACCATTCATATATGTATTTTGAGGGCATGAGCCCAATTTTGTACTATGGCACCATATTTTTTGGACTTTAGAGGATGAAATATAAAAAAACTTTCAGTCTTCGAATTTACTTGTATATCTTACAATGGATGAATGGATGAATGTGTGTTTTCTTTACTCAGTTATATGACAAATTCCAATCTAAAATGTAATTGTCACATGCATCGGATACTTGATTAGAACTTCTAGGGATATGATTATAAGTAAGAAAATCAAAATATCATTCCAAAAGTCGTACGTGTAGGAATCGTCGGAGTAAAGTAGGATCTCACACTCGGTAACTGGAAGTCCAGGAAAACTTATAAAGATCAAACACCATGTGAAATGGCGTCATGTAATAGCTCTATAACGATGCTATACTCAACCACATTATTCGTTAATGGATCCAGACAAACACCACCTGAAGGCACCAATTGTCCCTCAGGTGAATACATAATCCAAGTGGTGGAAGCCAAGTTTCACGTATGATGACTGGAACTATCTGTGAATCCTAAGTACACCAAATATTTCGTTGACATATTCCAACCACAAGAAAACTCAATAAGAAAGTCAGTGACGCAAAAGAAAAAATAAGTATATACACTAAAATACACTAATATACAAAGGTCGCGCCCGAGATTAAAGGCTCAAGCATAATGCCTTTTAAGGTAGAGCCCATTTCTAGGTTCGTCCAACACATTCCCCTCATAATATTCTAATTCGTAGGCTCCTTTCTCTAGGACACGTCGCACGATATAAGGACTGTGCCACATGGGGTTGAACTTTCCTGCCCCCAATGGTTCTCTAGCTTGGTCATAAAGAAGGACCAAGTCACCCTCAGCGTACTATTGGGGACAAACAGACTTAGTGTATTGGACCTTAACACATCATTTATTCACTTCAATGGCCATATATGCATCCCAACGTTGTGCATCGAGTTGCTCTAGGTGTACGAGGTGTTCTTCGAGATCAGTCGTGTTAGGTAGGAGCTCAATTGCCAACTTAAGGGAAGGCATTTCACATTCAGTAGGGAGAATCAACTCCATGCCATGTACTAGCTGAAATGGTGAGAAACTGGTGGAATTCTTTACCATGGTTTGATATGTGCTCATAGTACATGGTAGAAAATCACATGCCAGTTAGATTTACTCTGCCTGACATTTTTTTGCAAAATGGTTTTTAGAGATTTATTCACGGCCTCTACTTGTCCATTTTCCTGGGAATAATAGGGGGAAGAATGATCGTGTGTAAACCCCGGTTTTGATGCTAAATCTGTCATCATCTCATTCTAGAAGTGTCTTCCATGATAAGTGACAATCTCTTTTGGGATTCTGAATCAAGCTATAATTTGATTGAATATGAAAAGTGTTATAGTCTCACCATTGGATTTAACGGTAGGCATGGCCTCAACCCATTTAGTAAAATCATCCATGACCATGATAATATGATGGTGCCCCCTAACCGAGGCTACGTTGCAGTCCATGAAATCCACCCCCTACTTAGTGAAGGTATTGACAGTAACGACTGGGTGAAGAGGGGCAGGGTGCGAGAACATTTTATGAGTGAACACCTGGCAAGGGTGGAACTTCTTGACTGCTTCAACATAATCTTAAAAATTGACGGACAAAATTAACTAACTCGCAATATCTTTTGGGTTGTCGCAAGCCCAGATAAATGACCACCACACGCTGAGAATGGACTCAACCTCCTCATGAATCAAATATTGACACAAAATATTATCTACCCCTCGACGATCGAATGTGTTGTCGATAATAAGGTAGTTCTTAGCCTGATGGCGTGACAATAATAAGGTAGTTCTTAACCTAATGACATATATGTCATCGATCGTCTCTCGACTAATGTTGGGGAAGATTCAGGGTTTGCTTGTAGATTAAAATATCACCATACCAGGGGTCCGAAGATGATATAAGGAAGATATGTTCATCTGTGAATGAATTGTCATGAAAAATATTCTCATCCAGCCTAGGGAAGTCTGACATCAGTTCCACAAAAACTAGCGATTTCTTGGATTTTGCAGAGGAAAAATTGAGATTTATTATCTACGAGAATGGGGTTGGACACCCACTTGGTTAGGGGAATCAGGTAGATGAAGCCAACATTAAGCAGCTTCTCCACCTCTTCCTTCATAGCGGGGGCCTTCCTAAGATTAACATCTCTAATACATTATCGAACAAGTTTAGCATCTGGATAAGTTTTAATTTCATGTTGAACAATGTTGGGGTCGATCCCTGGCATCTCTTTGTACAACCAAGAAAATACATCTCAGAATTCCTTGAAGAGATCGATGTAGATCTGAATTTCCTCAGGCAAACAATCCACACCGATATATATGTTTTCAATTTTACCAGGGATTCGAGAGATGTCTATCACGATGGTAGGAGAAATGTTTTCTATGTTTCCTTCGACATAAATACCATGCGTATCTAATGGAACCACTACGTGATTGATCATCTCACTCAGGGTGGACCTAAACTCATCATGTTCAATCCTCACAAGCTCTGGGAGAAAATAGGATCGATGATGCATAGCGTCCCAAGGCCTATTAGGACTAGACATGGCCTCTAAGGTGGCTTCATCCGAGGGTAAAGTATTGTCAAGGAAATCATGTGAACAAGATGATTGTACAACCCATATGGGATTTAAGACAGGATCCACCTCATTCGTCCGCGAGGAGGAAGGATCTGGGTCAACAATAGCTTCTTGTATAGCCTGATATGCAATTTCTACTGTAGACAGTGGCATATCCATCCCAATGTGCGGATGACTTTCATACGACATAGTAGAGGAAGGTAGGGTCCAAGGGTCGTTGAAATATGAAGTACATTAAGGAACGAACCTCATCGATGACGAAGACTCACTGGAGATGGCACTAATGTATGAAATTGGTGCTGCAAAATCAAAAGTACCCATCAAGGAGGAATACATATCGACACTAACATTCTCAGTTGCCTACAAAGAATTATCAATAATGGGTACTAAAGGCCCCATCTATGCAATAGGACTAGGATGCAAAAAGGACAATTGGTCGATCATCACAATATTTATTTCATGAGGAAAGCATAGAACACAGAAAATCGGCGACACAATGACTGTCATAGTGTAAGTCCAATTACGCCCTAGCAAAATATTGTAGTCGAGAGGCGCATCAATCATCTTGACCTCGACCTCCACAGTCTTTTTTCCTAACTGGACCGGGAAAGAAGGAAGGATATCGTCGGGTCTAAAATAATGTACATTGAATGTAGTTAGCATGGTCATGGATTGAGATAGGGGTGAAGAGCCAATGGCTTTCCAACAAGTCAAAGACATCACGGTTGTCGAAGCACCTTCATCAGTTATAGTACGTTTGATTGTAACATTCGTATACTCCACATGGATTTGAAAGGCCACGTGGTAAGGTAAGCAAGGATTAACATCCATGACGTCAAACTTGATAACCTTTGAGACACATGGGTCTAGATCTCCTAACGTAGATAGGAAGGCGTTCCTCTGTGTAGGACACATATGGAACACCTCTAATGCCTACATCACACATGCGGTTTGGCCCAAATCCTCAACAATCGAGTAATTTTGGGAGTCTCTAGCATTAGGATCAAAGCACTTAAGGACTCTTTTTGGAATACAAGGTGGATTTTTAGGCTTATCCATCTACAAAGGTGTTTTTGAAGAAGGAGGAGGCTCTAGACCTAAAACAATCTATGAAGAACTATTATCGCGAGATCGAGTGGCTACATTAACCTCAGATTTAACCATATTGATGCATAGATGGCCACCATCATGTGTTGAGGGGTTTTGATCCCCACTCGACACATTTCTGGTGTTGGAGGTCTTCGAGGTCATGTTTTAGTTATGTGAAAATGGGTTAGTCAGCACAACAAGTTCTTATGCAATGAGTCTCGAGGATTCCTCAATTTTGGGGCACAAGTGGGTAAGGTGATCATATTTACAAAGTTTACAGGGAAACTTCACCTTCCTCTTTTCTTTCTTTCCCTCACCAGCATTATTATATTTATCATTATTATTGTCATCCTTGGCTTTATTATTATTATTCTTCTCATCCGTACGATTATTACCTCGTCCTTTGTTCTTGTTCCCTTCGGGTTGTTGGTTACTGTTTGGTTTCGATGATGACTATAAAGAATGCACATCTATCGATTGGGTGGTGGAGGATGAAGTTGAATCTTTTCTTGCTACAAACTGGTTAACAGACAAATCTTTCAGCTGGTTCATCACTAGGTCTATAGTCTTATCATTTGTGGAGCCTATGATGTCGTCGACACGAGGCCCATGATTTTTTCTAGGATCGTAATTTGAGAGCGGCGTGTTAGGGATAAATTCCTAAAGCATCCCAGATTGTGCGTATATAAGGTCCAACCACTGGGCTTTGAAGATGGCATATTCCTCAGATGTCACTTCGGATGTAGAAACATCCTTCGAAATGTAAGGAAATAAATACTTGAGGAACCATTCCAACATAAACTTTGGAGGAATGTAGGATTTAATCAACCTCTTTCATCTATGCCACTATTGGATATGATCGGAGATGTGGGTGGCTTTATCTTGACAAAAATCCGATAAAGGTTCTATGTCAGCATTGTAACGAACCAAAAATTGGAAGTGATTGAGAAAAACCAAGACCATCTAATTGAAAGTTCCATAGGTTCTCCCAGGTAGCTCGATGTACCACTTCACAATGACCCCTGTAAGGGTGCGTTGAAATAGCGTCAAATGAATAGAATCGTCATTAAGGGAGTTAGATGAGCACCATAGGTGAAATGTAATTACATGATCACCCGGGTCCTCACTTGTCTTACCCTCAAAATTTGGAATGTCAAAAGGAAGCTTGGTGGGGACAGGGGACCATGATGGATAGTGATGCATTGGGTCATTAATCAATTTTGACAAGTCTGACATATTTAACGTGGCCAAAAAAGGGATTCAGGGTTGTGGCGTCTGAGCCCATGCTCCTGGGAAACACTGGTTTTGAGAGATCGCAGGCCAAATAGATTTTTGGTCTATACCATGGCCCTATCTAGTAGGATAGTATCCTCCTCTCAATTGATTCATAAAATTTTGTAACGACATCATTACCGAGAAAGCCACTTGTGAGAAGAAAGCGACATGATAAGGATTACTCATATGAGGATATATGTTGTCCCTAGACGAAGGAACTCCATGTAGGGGGTTTCCCATACTATAAAATTGAATCCCTCTAGATGAAACATCATAGGATAGTGGGAGATTCATCGTGATAAAATCATTTGTAGGAATCGGCATAGAGGAATAAGGATGGATGGACAGAATATAAGAAGTAGAAGGACCGCCCATTTGAGCGCTTGATCCTAGAAAAGTGTAGCTAGGATTGGGTCCATAGGAAGAAGGATTCCAACCTCCTATCATAGGATATGGTTGAGGGATGTGACCCCCACCAAAAAAAAAAGGAGTATGAGGAGGCATCATGCCCCCAGACCCAAAACTAGGATTCACATGAGACGATGAAACAGAGGATGAGAAGTGTGAAGTCATGCCTGGCATACCAAAAGAGAAATGATTAGTTGTCGAAGGCATTGACTGACTACTATTCGACATACTTCTCAAAAATACAAAAGGATTTGTTCCCATGGGCTGAGCAGAGACCATGGGTTAGGTAGCATTAGGTGAGAGAGCCTCCAGAATCCAAATCGCTAATGATAAGGGACTCGAGGGGACCCCACTAATCATAGAGGACATAGGATTCGAAGGAATTTCAGAGACATTCATATCTAACTCAGTGCTCATGGTAGGATGATCATGAGCCTAGGAGGTGGAGATATATGTACACCACGCTTATTAACTCTACGCCTTTTAGGAGGCGGCTTCGGTAAAGGATCTAGTTGTGGTGGTAAATTCAAAAGATGAAGAGACCAATGAGGACGCTAGTCTTACTCCAGGATGACTCATAACTCAAGACACAATTCAAAATCCTAAGGTGGACTAATAATCAAAGAGAACACTCCTAAATAAAGATAAAGTTCAATGCACACAAACAAGATATGATGATTGAAGGTCAATGCACACGAATAAAGATAAACAAGATATGATTACTAAAGAAGGTATACCTCTCCCAAGACGGGATGAGATTCTTGAACAATAGAGTGGAGGTAACATAACCAGTTATAAGGACCCTTGTAGGCTTCATAGTGCAGTGGGTGAGATTCCTCCGAAGGGAAAATCCTCCATAAAGTTTGTGTGTTGTACGATACTTATTTGACTTAGGGTACCTGTAGAATAACCCCTATAAGAAACCTATGTGGCTACCTAGGTCAAGCAACTAAATTCACCACGATATCACCAATGCTCAGGTGAGCAGTCGCAAGTCTAATCCACCGTATGGGTAGGGTAGCAAAGCCCAAAATCTTGAAAACATCACCTCTCAAGGAGGTAAAGGCACTAGTGAGACCTCCAGATAAAAATAGAACCCTAGAAATATCTATGATGCTAGGAAGGTATTAGAGGGCTATCTCTACAACCAACTTTGTGTGACCTCATGATTAACTCCTGTGTGAGTGAAGCCTCCAGAGGACACCAATTATATAATGGGTTTCACCACTCCCTAGTCAGACACATACATTGCTTTTTATAGCCTTGGAGAAGTTTACTCACAAAATTCTATTCCAAGGCTCTAGGTCCTACACTTGTTTGTGTACCCTGAAAAATAAAATCGTTTCTAATCAATTTTAATTATTCACCGTTAATTTTAATGGCTTCTGCTTACTCAAGAGGTGTGATTTTGAAACTGATGGTATTATGAATCACATATATAAAAAGGAAGCAAACATTGCTAAGTACTAGTCTTGATTTTCAAAGAGATGGTATGTTTCTAAATGTTGTTTCCAAGATGCAATCTCTACAATTTCATTGAAGTGCAATATTTCCTAATATGCCAAAACTAATGTAAATCAACTAGAAGTGTAAATGTTATAAGTAAAATGAAAAAAAGAAAATTATTTTTATTTTCGATATATAATGAATTGAAAATGAAATGAATGAATAACAACCTCGTAGGCAAACCGTACTACAAGAAAAAAAAGACAAGCCAAGCAGGATACCAAGAAGCAACTACCCAAACAAGAATGCAAGGACAACAAATGAGAAAAATGACAAGAAAGAAGTTTGCCCAAAATATTCACCAATAAAGCAGCTTCCTATCACTCTGTAAGCACTAATTAATAGTTAGGGAAGGGACACAAGAAGTCTTAGCCACTAGCAAACCTCACCCAACAAACACTAAACTCATCCAAAAAGACTCATAATATAGTGTACGCGATTGTTCAGGGAACACAGACGTATATGCGCACCCTAACGATATATAGCTCACGTATGTATGCGATTGTAAAGGGAAAAACTGTGTATGCCAAAGAAGACACTACCTGACCAAGGGTTAGGCCAAGAAACTCAGATACAAGAAAAAATATAGGTTGTCAAGCAACATGAGACACAGAAAAATAAGACAAACAGAGAGAAAATAAAGGAGAAAAAACACCCAATACCCCAAAAGGGAGATCTCCCTAGTGGAGTCACCAATTTTGTTACGAGGAAAATATATCTATGGCTAGGGGTAAACCACAATATACATAACGACACCCATAAATCAACTATGATATCAAGTATGCTAGATAAATGAAAATGCTAACAATAGAAGGTTAGAAGCCTACCTCATCCTGATGTCCGAAGAAGAGGACTGATGAGCACACAACCCAAAGTTGTATACCTGCAAATTGTCGTCAACAACCAAGATACGCAAGCATGTGGAAACGATATATAATGTCAGCATATAAACTAGCATAATTCATTAACATACATAACAAATATTCCCATGGAAAGTAATACAAGTATTTGTGATATATAATTGGACGAGAAAAGAGTATTTCCATTAATGTAATCAACATGAGTACATAGGTGACAAAATTTTGTAATGACACATATCGGAACCACGAAACTAAGTCCCTCCAACTGGGCCTTCACCACTTCAATCCTCCACAAAGTGAAACTCACAAGTAGTAGGAGTCAATGAGGTTCTCCATCTCAAGATAGGAAGAGCTTGGGGGATGAACATAAGAAGTTCAAACTTTCAAGGACAAAGGGATGCATACTCAATATGAGGTGAAATTTCTCTAGAGTGTCTTTGATCTCAATGATGAATTGTCCTCAATTATTTTATATGGATCAATTTATATCCTCCAAATGGAATTGAAGGGTCTGGTTGGAGCATTTCCAGTATATGGAAGGTCAAATATCATGGATCTAATGACATGGCATGGAAACCCGACATATCTTTTAATATTTGAGAAAAAAAACCTAATGTATGTGGGTTGTAATGGATCAACCTATGTATACGTGAGTTTTCTAACTATGGCTCGCGTATATGGACAAAAATATGTATGTTTTACTTTGCACTGAGCAACAAGGGGAATTTAAGTCTACAAAGGGAAATGGGAGGCCCTCAAAACAAGATGCATAGAGCGAGGAAAAATTTTCTATAACACTTGGGCTTTAGGATCCTCTAGACTATAAATCCCTATATTAGGAAGAGCTTCAATCAATGGACCAAAAACTATGGAATTCCCCAAGATGCATCATATGCAAGGATCTTCACCTCTTTTGACCTTGTTCCTTTTTTGAGATTTTCTAGCTAACCAATTACGAACTAGATGGAAAGCATAAACCAAATCTTTCTAGATTATTGAGGTTCCCTTCAAGGTCTTATTCTCATTCTTTAACCAATTTTCCATAGAGGTA
>JZKD02S1673057.1:542614-580638 GCA_000966675.3 Picea glauca | reverse complement strand
TATCATCATCATCATCATCATCATCATCATCATCATCATCATGTTTTCCCATAACCCTTTATTATGGATCAATGGTCTCCATAATCTCTTTGCTATCAAATCTCAATCAAATAAAAATATGTTTTTCATGTTGGAGATATTATGCACCCACTTAGTATTTATTTTTCTATGTTTATTAGTCTATGTTGAGGTCGCCCTTGGTTTGAGATACTCTCTCCTATATGAGAATATTCTTCCCTGGATGATATCGCCACATCCTCTTTAGTCATTATTCAGTGGTACTTCAATTAGACTAGTGAAGTCAAGTCTCACATGGTAATCTCGGTATTTTCACCAAGTGTTGCATGCTCACCTTGGAATCATCACCATGGGGGTACACTTCACATGCATGAGGCTAGGAGAGCGCTACACATGTGAATGCATGAAATTATTTCCACTCCACTTGTGTGAGCTAGTTAATTGATGATTGTACAACCAATTAACTAGGACTAAGTGGCAGTTCACTTAGGTTTTTGTCAATGTGTGTCCACATATCTATAGAATATTACTATGCCACATTAGTTTGAGGAAGTATCCTATTATATCTCTTGTAAATTATTCACTCTTTGAGTGTGGATTAGTGTGGAATACAATTCTTTCATTCTTTCTCTCCAATTCTTCTCTTGTTCTCTCAACTTTGCAAGTTCTGTGTTCATTGTTGCTAGCTAAATTCTATTTGAAGGTTCCACTACAATTTCACACTTCAAGGCTTGGCCACCTGCCTCCTTTTGGTTAGCTAACTTGGTACATTTTACCAAAGGAATTCCTTTTTTTTTCTTGCTTGCCTATCCATAAAATAATGAAAAAAATTAATTAGAATTTTTTTCAACATCCCTTTCCAAATATGAGCCAAGGACAACCAATAGAATGGAATTCTTTCTACCACATATTTAACAAGAATCAACCTTCCTCCATGAGACAACCATCTATAACACAAATTAGTAACTCTATCTTATATTTCCTTCAACAACCACAACCAATCATAGAATTTATAATCATTAGGTTTTAATTGAAATCCTAGATATGCCTTTATCTTGAGAAAAAGAATTGTTAGGGAGAACCTAGAAAATTTGTGTTTCAAATGCTTCTCCCAAAACATTAAAAAAATGATAAGATTTGTGCACATTTATATACGTGTTAGTGACCTTATAATAAAAATCTAAAATATATTTAAATTTAGTCATCTCTTGGATTATACTTTCTCTAAAAAGTATAGCATCATCTTCAAACAACAATGAGTTAGATTGATTGTTCTAGCTACCTTTATACGCTTTATGAGTCCCACATTTGTAGTTATTATAAATCTACTAAAACCATTTACAACCAATAGAAAAATAAATAGAGATAATAGGCACCCTTGGTTGAGTCCACTTGAGACATAAAAAAATCTTGAAAGAGAGCCATTAATGAGGACTACTTTGAGTGTCTGTACTTCTTTGGATCAATAACAATCTCAAGTACTACCATTTTGCCTTATCATAAGGATTTGAAAGATCAATTTTCATTACAATCATCAGAAGTTGTTTATATTTATACAGTGCATACCCTCAAGTGTTTCTCTCATTGAAACATGAATTTGTTGTTGAATAAAATAACAAATTGGTATTTTGAGATGAACCCTAATAATACAAATTTTAATTTGTTAGCTAAGATCTTTGGGATGATCTTGCAAACAACACTACATAATGAAATAGGCCTATAATATTCAAAAGTGTTTGGCTCATTTTGTTTTCAAATTAGGGCTACAAAGGTGGAATTTAGAGCTCCCAAGATCTTTCTAGAGGTTTTGGATTTTTCCACTGCTCTCAACATCTCATCCTCCAATATCTCATAAAAACCCATGTAAAATTAAGCTATCCACCCAATTGGGCCAGGTCTTTTCACTTTCTTAAAAAAAATCAGAACAACTTTTAATTCTTCCTTCATGATTTCTACTCCAAGTTCTCCATTCATTTTCTCATCTATAAGACTTGGAAACAAGAATAATACCCTTCAGTACTTTTTCCATATTAGTCTTGTCAAGTTCCTTGAACAGTGCTTCCAAATACCTTTTACCTTCTTTTGCTATTTTTCGAAAATTATTTTTCCTTTGAGTCATCTTGGAAATTAAGTTCTCATATTTACATTCTCATTGTTTTTGTCATAGTTTTGGAAAATTTGGTATTTTTTTTTCCTTCTACTAGCCATATTGTCCTATTCTTTAATTGCCATTATGTTTCCTCCTTTTTAAACAAATTCTTCCTTTTTGCCTCCACACGTTTCAATTCTTAGAGTTTTTCCTCAAGAAAATCCCTTCAATATTGTTCTCATATAAACTAGTTATTTATTTCTCAACCTTCAGATCCTTCTATTTTTCTTAGCATTTCTTTGTGCCCATTTAGTTACTAACTTTTTTACTCTTTTCAATTTTTCTACAAACTGGAACATTGTTGATCCTTGAGAGCTATTTTCATGCTTCTACTAATTTTGCACTACCAACTTTTAAAATTATGCATCTTTTAAGTATGGTTGAGTTTAAAGTGAGTTGGTGGATTCTAATAATCTGCTTCAATTTGGATAAGGATGGAAAATGTGGTTCGATGACCACTCATTTCCCACCCATGACTTCATTTTGTCCACTTCTTCAACAATTATTTCAGTAATTAGAAACCTACCAAGTCTTTATGAGATTCTGTCCTTTTCCCTTCTTGAATTCCATTGTGTAGGAACCACCTAAACCTGCTTGACATCAATTTGCTTCAAGTCCTCAAAAACATGATTGAAATGATCTGTGAAGGAATCTAGTCTAGTAGATTTACCCTAGATCTTACCCACTTTCACATCATGTTTAAACCCCCCTGATGATAACATTATATCCTTTTAATTTTCCTTGATCACTTAGTATATCCTAGAAAATATTAATTTCCCCATCTAGCCATTATAAATTGATAATATCGAACACCTTCCCCATTTCCTTTGACCTACATTCCACCTATAATACTATAGACAATATGGAAGTGGATAAAGTGTCAACTTCAGAGCTCCAACCTATGACCAAACCTCCAGAGAGACCTTTTTCATCCAATGTGCAAAAGGACCAATACTTTAGGAATGTATATAAGACTTCTACTACTCCTTTTCCATCACACATTGTTTCTTGTAATAAAACAATAATGAGTTTGTAAATAGACCAGTGTAGATCCATCTTAAATTCAGATCTATCACGCATCGAGAAGGATAAAATTTCTTAAGGTGTAATTTTTTATTATTATCATTTAATATGAAGGAATTAATATTTTACATTTCATACTTAAGTACATTGTATATATATGTGTGTAATATGTAATGGTTAGTGTAATTGTTTTCTTTTATTTGAGTCGAATTTATTTTTACTGTTGTTCTAATTTTTAATTGAACCGTTTTTTTTTTCTTAACGTAACCTTATCTAACATAATTCTAATGTGACAATATCTCCCCCATACTAGTCTGTAGAGCACCTCGCTACTCTCGATGCAAAAATAATATTTTTAGGGATGGCATTTTATGGGCACCCCCAAACCCTCTAATGTTTAGAGAAATGATATTCAATTGGGAACCTTTCCATTGATCATTCCTACATTAAGGACCATTTCAATTTTTATTTGATTCCCTTCCCTCACTTATTTAATGGCTCATTTTTTGCAATGGACACATAGGATTTTGTTCCAATAGAGGTTGTCTGACTTGTGTCCATTTCCAGACCACTTCTAATTTATACTCCCTCTTCCATAGAGACTTCCTTCCTAGACCTTGGGACATAAATTGACCTATGGGATCCCTTATGGATATTATCCCAGTCTCCCCTTGGATTCGTTTCTTATGAGGAAACCTTAGCCTTAGGATAAACATGTATTATCAGATATTTCCCATTGGTAGATTTTTTCAAGGTAGTCCAAGTACATGATAGATGAGGTCTCTCTCTTACTATACCCTTCATACCCTTGGAAAAACCATAACATGGATTTTTATTTAGGTTCATTTTATCTTTTCTAATTGAAATAGAGTAAGTTTTTAGGACTTGGGATTTCATACCTTGATAATTTGATGCATTGGAGCTAGATTCATAGGATGGTTCTTTTGTATATCTTAGAGAGATTTGCACAATATGTGTTGAAGCCATGTGCTTGGACTCAACCTTACCATTTTCACAAATACCCAACCTCATCACAGAATCCACACTAAAAAGATAATTTCAAATAGTTTAACCTTCGAACATACTTCTAGGATCCCCTTTCTACCTCATTTTTTGTAGGTATACCTTCACAAAGATCAAAATCCAGTGAAATTTTAATTATTCTTTTGTCCTCCTTTCTCTCGAAAATTTCCTCCAAATCTATCAACGTTTCTAGACTATTACCCAACTTTTTAAGAATTTCTTTGTTCCAAAGTTCCATTCGGAGGCTTGGCATCATAACCCACACTTTTTGGATGAATAGGGGTTCATTTCTTGAATCAAACATTGGATTCCATTTCTTTAAGAATAGACCCAAGAGACACCATAACCATGTTTGGCTTAGAGTTACCTCTATGTCCATAGAACATTTGAATTCAAAACAAATCTAGTCATGAAGAAGGATACAAACTTTTTGGTAGATGCCCTAAGAGATTCTTCTAGTTATCCTACATCCATCTTCTTAAATACTATCCCTTCATATTCTTTCCCATGAAACAATCTATTAAATCCTTTCCCATTAACCCTGAGATTGCCTCGATTCCAATATACTTGTCTAAAATAATTTAAAAACAATCTATTTTTTGGCATAATACATTTTTGTTTCCATGTATTCATGATGATATTTCCCCCCTTTCTTTTCAGTGATCCTTCTTCCCTCCAGATTTTATCACAAGACTTATCTGAATCACTATTATTCATTAAACCCCCAACTTGCTAGTTTAAGATCATACTTCACATGAATGGGTGCATGTTGTGAACTAGGGTTTGTTTACAGCATGGGGGTTTCACCTTGTTGACCAATATCTTATCATGTTCATTCATAAAAGGGGGCTTTAAATTGCATAAAATAAAATCAATATATTGTGTTAAGATATTTAGACACTTAGGAGTTCGTTAAGATCAACTTGGTATAATGTGTCTTTAGGTAAAAGTATGTTTCTTAGTATCTTTCTTTAGTACGCATTAGTATTCATTTTTAGTTATGTAATATGATGGTCATGATATGTTTCTTTTTGTTTGATAGTTTGTCTATGACCTGCGGGACTAGCTTGTGGCTTGAGAAACTACGATTCAGGGGCATCTAAGTTGTCAAAATCACCCGAGGATCGCATCCATCCTGAGCCACACCAACCCTTAACATGGCTGGATTTTTGGTCCCCGCAGGTTTTGAACCAGTGACTTAACATCATGGAGTTCCTTAACAACACACTCCATCACCGACTGTCCTACACCGCGGGGATGATGGTCATGATATTTTGTAAACATAGAGTGATCCAATAACTCATATTATCATCGATCTTAATGGATACATTGATCCATGGATTAGCACCCAATTGGTCCATGATCTCTATTTAAAGAGTGTGGAGGGTCATTTGTTGATGATCGATTGTGAGAAACTCTCTTGTAAAATATTGTTTTTTTTCATTAATATATTGCTTCAAGTGGCCATGTTAGCTAGGTTTGTGGATTGTTTCCCTCCTTGAGGGATTTAACCACGTAAAAACATCGATGCATTGATCTTTGATCTAGTTGTGTGATTGGTTACTAAAGGTGTTCTTCCTGTGTTGAAATACTCTATTTTGTTGAGCATGGTATCAGAGCCCATTTGAAAACCCACTTTCATTGTACATCAATATTCAAAGTCGTGTAGTCGGACTTTTGGTTTCTTCTATTTGTATGCATTTTGGGGCTAAGCATATTATTCCATTACATCCAGAGCACTTCTTTTAGTTGTTAAAGTTTTTCATTTCACTTAAAAAAGGTTTCTTATTCCCAAGATACGACCATTTTCGTCAAATCTGAAGGTATACATTCATAATGTCGTTTTAAAAAAATATAGAGTTGTTATTTCAATTTTTTATTTTTTATTCTGGGTTGCTACTCTTTCTGGTCTGTGTATGCTCTCTTCCATGCATTTTGTGCAATCTCTGCAAACCAGAAATAGAGTAGAAAATGTTTTATTTTCTACGTATGCTCTTTACTTTGTTTTGTATATAATCTTAGCAAACCATAAACAAAGAGAAAACTTGCATTTTCTTATTAAGATGATTGATATCTAACCCAATTTTTGTTGAGATTCAAATTTCTTTTTTGAAATAACAATAACAGTGGAAACAACAAAAACAATAGTAACATCACCATCATCATCATCATAAACAACAACAACAACAATGACAATAACAACATCAACAACGATAATAACGACAACGACAACGACAACAACAACAATACCCTCATCCTCCTTCATTAAGATTGTTATGTATTTTGCATTATTTCACTTGGTTGAGAGTCGTTTTATTTAATAAGTGGCCTTGAGTTCAAGTCTCGCAAACTTTAATTCTTTCATAAATACATTGTTAACTACATTTCACTTAAATTATAAAATTGAATCACTATAAAGTAACTTTAATGTTCTTTTTTGTTACTCTTTGCATGTAGCTCTAATTTATAAAGTAACTTGATTCTAAAAATGATTCTCACTTATTCTATAGAAGTGGGTCACTTCATAAGTAACTTACTTGTAAAAGTGAGCTTATAGACAAAGTTAGAGAATGATATTTTTTTACTCAACCACATCATTGTGCATCCATCACCATGTGGGCCAAATTCTACCTAACATGTGGCCCTTTGGTTATCGTTTATAACTTTTTTTTAAATGGCATAACTTTCACATCCAAGTTTGTTTTCCATGACGTTTTTTTTTTTGAAACAGTGTATTTTTTCAAGAGATTTACATTTAAAGTTTTTTAAACCATCAATTTCATCTTTTGAATCCATATTATCTACATATTTTAATATGACTTCTTTAAGTGATATTTTTCTTACCAGTACCAACTACTTCTCATGGAAATCCCATATGGAGGATGTACTAAAAAGGAAATAATTACCTTGGGAATAGGAAAAGCTCCCATTGATGCTGAAAATAAATACAAATGGGATAATAAGAATATTGAAGCACATGGATTAATCAAAATGTCCATTTCTCCTGATATACATTTTCATCTTCAAGGAATTGATGACCCAAATAAATCTTGGACAAAGATTGAAGCCATGTTTGGTAAACACAATGTGATTCGATCCCATTAGATTGAAAATCAATTAATGAATTTAAGTTCCAATAATTTTCCTTGCATTGAAGATTATTTATCTATGTTCAAAACATTTAGAATTTTATGTGAATAATGTAAAATAGATCTAGAAGATGATTAATGCATATATGTTATTTTTTCTAAGATTGGTAATGCATATTTTGTTTTTGTATCTACTATTTATGCCACTAGAGAATCTCTAGGGCATGCTTATCAAACTCTCACTTGTGAGTCTTTTTGTGATTCTATGATTAGAGAGAAAGATAAGCTTTTGCAAACTAGAGTGATCAACATTGTAAGTACATTTAACAAAGCCTTAGTGGCCCATCAGAAAGATAAATTCAAGCATCTCAAGAAGCAACATTCTTACAACAATAAGAAAAACAAGGGCCCCAAACCCTCTCAGCTAGATTTTGATCCTAATGGTATCAAAAGAGAAAAATCTAAAAGTAAGAAGATGGATAGGCATCGCAACTTTTATGGGTGAGATGGTCATGTGGAGTCTAAATGTTTTAAAATATGGAATCATTAGAAGTAGTGATGAAGAAGCAGAACATCAATATTGATTCTTCTTCTACTACTTCTTTTTATTATGGACATGCACTTTCTACTGTTGGTTTCTCCTTCAATGCAACTTCTACTTCTTATTCTAATGAGTGGCTTATTTATTATGGAGCATATCATCATATGACTAAGGATAAGACCATTTTTATTCTCTTAATGAATGTAGCACCACAAATATTTTTTGGTGACGATAGATCTCTTAATGTCGTAGGGTATGGAACAATTCAAATAGATAATGACCATTTCAATGATGTATCATGTGTTTCAAGTATTTATTACAACCTTCTATCAATGTATCAAATCACTCATTCAGGTGAATGTAAAAAAATAGAGTTTTCATTTCACCAAGTTATAATCAAGGATTTAAAAGATCCTAAGCATGTTCTAGAAACTAGGATTGTTGATAATATTACCAGGTTGTACAAATTTGACAACTTTGGGTCATCACCTTTTCCATTAGTTTTTATTGCTCACGAAAATGAATTGAGAAACTTTGGCATGAGTGATTTGGTCATCTAAACTATCACTCATTGAAGTAATTATTTAATCAAAATATGGTGACTGGATTTCTCTCATTTCTTGTAGAGATGGTATTAGTGTTAGTTGTGTTCTCAACAAACATCATCAGGACAGTTTTGAAAAATATGTCTCTTGGCACACTTCATTCCCCTTTGCATCTTGTTCATAGTGACTTGTATGGTATGCAACTTCCTCTCCTTCTTTCTTTGGATGCAAGTACTTCTTAACTTTCATTTATGACTTCTCTAGACACACTTGGGTTTACTTCTTAAAACTTAAGAGTGAAGTTTTTGACATGTATTTGGCCTACAAGTCCCTTGTAGAAAAACAATGTGGACCTCAAATTCAAAGGTTAAGAACAGATAATGGAGGAGAATATGTAAACAACAAATTTACAAGTTATTTCCTTGCACTGGGAATTCAAATGCAACATAATGTTCCATATACACCACAAAAAAATGGTGTTGCTGAGAGAAAGTATCACACATTAAAGGAAATGGTTAATTATATGATTCAATCTAAAAAATTAAGTCTCAATTATTGGGTGGAATCTATCAATTGTGCCAATTACATAGTAAATCACACTTACACAAATACTTTAAAAATATAACACTAGAACAAGCATGGACTAAAATTAAGCTAGATGTAAGACACTTCTATGCATTTGATAGTGTAGCATGGGCTCACATTCATGATAATAAAATGAAAGCATTACAACCTAAAAGTGAGAAGCACATTTTTGTTGGTTATTCTGAATATCTCAAAGGATACTGACTTCTTCAACCTCATTCCAATAAAATTATTATTAGAAGAGATGTTTAATTTGATAAAAATATCTTGGTCTATGATCCTGATTCGATGTTTGTTCCATCTTTAGCCTGCAAGCCATCTTCAACATTTGTGCTATCTTTAATTCCTATTATGGTTTCTTATTCATATGATAACAGTGAGGATGAAAATCCACCTCTCCCTTCTCACCTTCCTCCAAATGCGTCCATTGAACATGATCCTACACTAGCACCACTGCTTTCCAGATGGATCTCTTCAACATGAGAAGCAGATGATGATATTGATGGTGATCCTATATATCAATGTTGGACATGTTCATAATTCCAATGAGCCTCTTCTCTTTTGGTTCAAGTTTCAGAGACTCGTGATCCAGACACATTTGCATAAGCTTATGGCCATCTAAATTGGGACACAACAATGAATGAAGAATATCATTCTTTAATGGAAAATGATACTTGGGGTCTTGTACCTCTTCTGAAAAGAAGAAAAAATTTCATATGGAAATGGGTGTATAGAACTAAGTATTCATCAAATGGAAGTGTTGAAAGACACAAGACCTAGTTATTTTCCAAAGGATTATCTCAAGTTGAAGGCATTGACTACAATGAAATGTTTTCCCCCATAGTAAAAATGAATTCCATCCACCTCGTTCTAGCCCTTATCGCCTCACATAAATGGGATGTCCATCATATGGATGTTAAATTATCCTTCTTGCATGGGGATTTGCAAGAATAAATATACATGGAACAACCTCCTGGCTATGTATAGAATGACTCTAGCCTTGTTCTTCACCTTAATAAATTTGTTTATGGTCTTAAGAAAACTCCTCGAGCTTGGTAAGATAAAATGGAAAACATTCTTCTTGAGGTCGACTTTACTAGATGTCATTCTGACCCTAATGTTTATACCAAGAAAGTAGGAATTCATCTCATAATACTTGTTCTTTTTGTTGATGACCTTATCCTCACTTGTAGTGACCCTAAACTTTTAACCCATGTGAAATCCAGACTTAAAAATAAATTTGATATGACAGACTTAGGCTATTCACATTATTCCCTTGGCCTCCAAGTCTTGCGAACTAAGGAAGGAAATTCTCTTTCGTATTCTAAGTGTGATTGTGACCATCTTCTCCACTTTTACATGGAATATTCTAAACGAGCCCCTTATTCCTTCCAAACTGAAGTCAAACTTACTACCACATATACTACTCTCGAAGTCGATGCCACTTTGTATCATCAATCAATTGGTAGGCTCTTATATTTGAATCATACATTTCATGATATTTCCTTTTCTATTGGTCTTGTTGCTTAGTATATGAAAACACCCCATGAAAGCCATTGGAAAGTAGCAAAAAGGATATTTTGGTATGTCCAGGGCACAATGCAATTTGGGATACATTAAAATTTAGGGGGGGGGTCCTTTGTTGGTTGGTTTCACTGATTCAGATCGGGTCAATGACCCTAATGATTGAAAGTTTATTGCAAGTTATCTATTCAGACTTGGTTTCAAACTTGTCACTTGAGCTTGTCAAAAACAATAGGTTATTTCCCTTTCTTCAATAGAAGTAGAGTATCAAGCAACGATTAATGCAAGACAACAAAGCTTGTGGTTTTGACAAAGTATTTCAGAGTTTGGTTTCCAATAGCAACATATGACCACCCTATAGTGTGATGGACAATCAAAGTTCCATCAAGCTCGTTTCAGATCCAGTTCAACATCATTTCAAAAAACACATCAAGATATGATTGCAATTCATCAGAAAGATCATTCATGATTGAGTTATTGAAGTGTTATTTTTCCCTATAGAAGATCAAGTTGTAGACATTTTCACAAAATCTCTTACGGAAGTGAATTTTTCCAAACATCAATCTATATTAAGAGTTTAAGAAGTTTTCATTAAGGTGGGATAGGCTCTGATGCCTCCTTCCTTATCCTAATACCTCATCTTTGTAAATCCTTCAATCCTATCCCAAGTTGTTCTTAAGGAGGGATGTTAGGATATTTAAACACTTAAGAGTTAGTTAAGATCAACTTGGTCTAATGCATCTTTGTGTAAAAGTGTGTTTCTTTAGTATGTATTAGTATGCATCTATAGTTATGTAATCTGATGGTCGCAATATGTTCTAGACATAGAGTGGTCTGGTAACTCATTTTTTCCTCGATCTTAACGACTATATTGATTTGTGGCTTAACACCTGATTGATCCATGATATTTATTTAAAGAGCATGGAGGGTCATTTGTTGATGATCGATTATGAGAAATTCTTTGGTAAAATAATTTTCTTTTGCATTAACATATTTCCCCAAGTGGCCACATTGGCTGGCACCATGGAATATTTCTCTCTTTGAGGGTTTTAACCATGCAAAAACATTGGTTTTTTGATCTTTTATATGGTTGTGTGAGTGGATATTGAAGGTGTTCATCATATGTTTTAATACCTTGTTTTTTCGAACATATTTTAGGTACTAGGTGAGGTATGTGGAGTATTAGGTGGTTTATAGGTATTGAGGGACATAACAAGGGGTGTTGCACCTCTTTTGCCACCTGAATGAGAAAAACATAAGTGATTACAAGCTTAGTTGGGTCAGCTAAGCAAGACAACAGTAAGGAAAGGGTTAAATAAAGAAACATAAAAGACTAAGCTAAGAATTATACTAAGAAAATAAAGAACAACTAAACTATTCCATAAGGACATAAGAACAAGAAGCAAACAAGACTCATGTCACCAATGGCAAGGCTTTGTATTAGTGAAAAAGAAAAACACCAAAGAGAAAGGGGACTTTGGGCCCCTTCTTCCTCCAAGGGAGGGCTCTTGGACCCCCAAATTTGATCTCTTCTTACAACTTGGAAACTTGAAAGAAATGGTGAAAGAATCCCAAGTTAACCCACTCAAAAGGTGAGATGGATTGCTTGAATGGAATGGTGCTAGTATGCCCTTGATAGGAAAAGAGGATTCCCCAAGAGAATAGCAGCAGCATAACCTTACAAATGAATTCCTTGAAAATATAGTGCACCCATGGCCTTCTTTTATAGCATAGCTTTGAGGCATTAAGAAACCAGCTTTTAGTGTGAAAAGGGGTTGTTTAGGGCATTTTTAGCATAGCTTTGAGGCATTAGGCCACCCAGTCAGATCCAGCCGAGATTTTGGATGTCAAATCAACTAGAAAGCTGAACCAGAAGTGGGTGGGAGGCCGACCAATCTCATAAATGTGTCACTCTCACATGTGCATGGCTTTTAGCATCCACAGTCACGCATCGTGTGCATGTGCACTTTTTTGGCATTTCTGAATGGCGCATGTGCATGCGTGCCCTATGTAGTCATAGCGTATCTTGATTTTTCAACTGGTTACATAGTTTTTGACCTTTTGGAAATGCTTTTTGGTAATTTTGGTCCATGGGTGGACTCATAGCTGTTTGAAAATGCTGGATTCTTGTAGCCATTTGCGGATGATATTTCAGTGATAACAGATGCCCCCTGATGGATGAGGTTAGGAGCATACGGATGGCCAAAATTCATCATTGTTTATTCTACTGAGAGTACCGTTGTAAGAAATAGTGATAGTGAGAGTACCAAGAGTGACCCCATTGGAGGGAGAAAGGAACTTGTAGGACCCAACCTTCCATAAGGTGTGTAAAAATAAATTGTGTACAAACGAGGCAGGCATGCCCCATGCTCGTGTCATGTAACTCAAAAAGTGTGTTGTACAGTAACTGAAACTGTGTGTTGATGTAGATAACTGCAGCGCCCTTGGGGGCAGTTGTGATAAAGGCAGAGGACCATTCTGAGGAGGAACATACTCTAAACAATAGGCAATGACACATGTAAGAAGTATCATGGATTATGTGGGCATTGATAGCCTAGCCAAGTTCAGAGGTCTTCGGCATATATGAAAACAAGTTGCAATAGTCGCAAAGTAAGACCCACCGCAACATGAAAAAGAGTTGAAGTTGAATGTCATGGGGGTCAATGACAGCAGAGAGAAATGATGGTTCTCCCTATGTCGTCCAAGAATCTTCATTGTAAAGGTAATGAAAATCAAGATACTATCGCCCTTCTGGAAACTGTGTTGATGTCGACAAAAAGGGAGACACGACTCCAAGAAGCAAAGGGCTTCATGAAATCTACTAGGTGAGGGTAGGAATTGAGGAGGTACGTGGATGAAGTCAATATGTGTGGAGACTCAAGACTACCCTTGGTTGGAGATATGTGCTAAGTATAAGTGGTTGAAACTGTTCAAGTGTCTGGGGGACGATGAGACTTGGGATAAGTTGTGCCAGAGGCGAGACAAAGTGAACAAACTTAGAGAGCAAAGGTAGGTGGCATGTGGGGTATTCGAATTTTATGGACGATGTCAATAGGAGGAGATGATAATGAGTGCCCCAACCAAGGGTGGAATGGGTTGCATTTGTCGGGAAGGAAGGTCGCCCAGGGTGACGACAAAAAGCTATGTAAATGCTGGAAAGAAAGGCTTTTTACAATTAAATGAATAAAGAATAATTTGGGATGAATGTACAAATACAGAAATGGGTGCCCCAGTGCAAGATGGTTGGGCTGGTTAGGGCACAATTTGCGTGGAGAGATGGTGGAGGTTGGGGGCCCCATGGTTGGGTTTATGTATGAGGTAAATGGAATGGAGGGAAATTTGTGAATGGGAAAATTGATTTTTGATGAAATGGATGGTTAATGATACTATGGAGGTGCAGTCAAAATAGAGCCATGAAGAGATAACCTAGGAGTCCAGTTGGGAAAGCTAGCAAAATGAGGAGAATGAGTATGTGGTTGATGCTCGACATGATGCAAGACTATCGGGACTCCCATCCCTAAAAGGTTTAAAACAGCATGAGTGCTAGGGTGCCAAGGGGTCTATGAATGGGACAACTCATGTGGATGAGACTACTACCAGGTGACAGTACCAAAAATGTAATGGAGGTGGCGGTACTGCAGATCCGGATATGGGGACCCTAAAGGAAAATTTTAGAGGGTGTGACTGGAAATGCAATTGAGATTCAGAGGGAATGATTACATGCCAGTGTTGATTATATACCTGAAGGGGTTGTGCTGGTGTATTATGCCTAAGTACTTGCACACATGAAAACCAAAATACCCGGCGTGAACAATATCTGAAGAGAATCGAACATACGAGCATTTATTTGGTAATTTTGAACATGAGCATGTGTACCTGGACGGTGTATGAAAAAATGGTTCCCCGAGGGCCAAGGATAAAAAATGGCCCAGGGACTGTTTTGATGTAGAGGACGGGGTGTTGATCCTGTGGCTAAAGACGGATCTGAAAATAGACACCCGGTGCTCCCGGAATGGGGTCTGGAAGTTTGGCAAAAAGAACTATATATAGTTGTAGGGCCCACATTGCCACCTCATTTGTACCTGCTGTTAGAGTGATTGGATGAGATATTTTCAGAGGAGATTTGGAGATTCCAGGAGAACGAGGCAACCGATTTAGGACCAGCTAGCTTTAGGTTAGTGGTCTTATCATCCTGCTTAGAACTAGGTTTTCTATTTGTGAGCAGGGCTTGTATGGAGGGTCATACAGGGGGTTTTGTTGGTGTGGGTCCCCCAGTGCGCGGGCGATCCAAAAATATGCGTGCATGGGTGCGCGCCTATTATCCGGATACCTGCGCATGGGTGCGCCCTAAGGGGGGACAAAGGTGTGCATGTGATGTGTTCCTGTTGGCTACATAGCTACACATGGGTGCGCAGCTGTGTAGTAGTCAGGCACGTTGTGATGCACGCCTGTATTCGTGACAGGGGTGCATGGGGGCCCCTCTATTTGGCGTACAGGAACGCATTCATGCACGCCTGTGGGATGAAAAGGTGCACATGAATGTGTGCCTGTGGGGTGAACAGGCGTGCATTTGTGTGCGCCTGTGGGGTGAACAGGCGTGCATATGTGCGCGCCTATGGTTTTAAACAGCCGTGCCTTGAGGGCAAGGTTGATGGGTGCAAAAAATCATCTTTTTTGGATAATTTAATGTGTTTTATGTTTGATATGGTTGATCTAGGACTGTATTATGTGGTTTCAGGTGATCATTGGAATGATGTTGGTCCATTGGCAAGAGCGGGACTAGTCACAGCTGATGGATGTTGTGGCTATTGAGGAGTCGACGGTTTGTGCTACTTTGGCAGCCTGTGGGCTGCTGAATTTGTTTGAGTGCCCTTTGTTACAGGCTCAAGAGTATCTTCTTCAGTTTTTTATCCAGATGCGGAATCTAGATCTGCATTGTTTTATGGTGCGGGGAGAGCAGCTAGCCTTCACTGTAGTGGAGGATGTGTACTTTCTGATGGGGCTCCCTTTTTGGGGAACGCCCTTACCAGTGGAGCCTGTGTTACCTGGGAATGGGCAGTTGGCGACCTTAGGCCATAGGTACTATTCTAGAGAGAAATTTATGTCAGGATCCATAGTGAGTATTGGGATGATGGATGCCCTGGTTCATTGTTGTGTAGCAACGATGGTGGTGAGGGTTTATGGGTCTCTTGTGACTCAGCGGATCAGTGGGGGTCAGCTAAGGATCATGGGGAGGGCATTGGTGAGAGTGCACTTTGCCTGGGGATTGATGTTGCATGCCAAGATGGTAGGGCAGCTTGACAGGTGTTAGACTATGGAGTCAGGGGAATTTGCCTTTGGGTCCATTTTGGTGGCCTAGTTTCTGGTGAGGGTGTCGATGTTGCACCCTAGAGTTTTATTGGGCGCACCTGGTGCACGAGAGCCGCGACTGATGCGGTGGTCGATGATTTTGTTCACCACGGTGGTGGTGAGGGGGGCCATTTTATTACGACTGAGGCTGTACAGGTGTGGTGGCAGATGTCGCAAGTCATACAGTGGTATCCATACTGTGGAGTGGATTTTCGAGGTGATCCAGATATGGTGCTACCTCCAGGGGAGGTGTTCGACCACTGAGGTATGATGTGATGTTTTATGTTTTGATATTTAGATGGTATATCATGTGTATTTATGTATAGATGGATGCTGATGATATCCTTTGTTTGTTTGTATGTGTAGATATGGGACCTCGTGGGTGTGAGGTTGAGATGTGAGAGCACCAGCTCGTCAGGATTCGGTGAGACCGTTGCGGGGAGAGTCGTAGGCAGGAGAGAGACGTCGGCACAAGGACGTTGAGGCGAGACCAGCCGACGATGAGAGAGCGGCTAGGAGACATCATTTTGATGACCTCGATGTTGGGTCATCGTATTCTCCTCTGGCGAAGGCCGAGGGATATTTTGAGGATATTCGCCGCTGCTTGGAAGCGGTGCTACAGGGAGTGCCTGAGGGCATGTGGTTGCGCATCCAAGATGAGGGCGTCATGGAGAAGTGTGTGGGTGTTCCTTTGATGTGGCGAACTGTAGTTCAACGAGCAGCAGTAGCAGGTTCTGTGATGACCAGGTGGTTACCTCCAGGTCCGGAGGGACCGATAGTGGGCGGGGTATCGCCGCCTGAGGGAGGGGTAGGAGGTGGTGCTATAAAGGCACCTTGAGTGTCACTCTGTGTATTTTTGTATATTGTATATAAGTTGGTGATCCCATTTTGGTGTAGTGGCACCAGTTTTGTACTGAGGTGCTTTACTGGCATGCGGATTTTGTATATGATGTATTCTATTGTGTATTTTGATGGCACTTTTGACCGATATTTATATATATATGGATATACATTTTCGGTCTTTGTGATGTTTACATGTGTTTTGAGAATTAGTAATGTTGCCTCTTGATGTCTAATCTATATGCTGTGACAGATTTGTAATGGTTTATGTGTGTGTAAGGGTTCTTTGATGTGATATATGCCAATCTAGTACAATGTTAGCCAGGTTATTTGTGATTTGATTAAATTGTCTTGGAATATGTGGAAATGTAATGAAATCAAAATGTCGAGATAAAAGTCTAACTTGCAGGTATTTGCAAAAGAGGCGAGGATCACAGATGCGGTACATGTTGTTGAGCTGGAGGACGACCAGTTGTGAGTCGAGTAAGATTCTAAGGTGATGAATACCATGATAGTAGGCATCATTGAGGAGACCAATGATGGCAATGTACTCGGTTTGGTTATTGGTCGCGGAACCTGAACATATGCCGCTAGAGTGGAGCAGTTCATGTGAGGGGGAATAGAGGGCCCCAGCAGTCGACGAGAGATTCTATGTCCAACGGTTGGCACCGTCAGTGTAATTGATGTGGTAGGTTGGTGGAGGAAGCATCTGTCAACAACACAAATGATAGTTTAGACGAACGACATGGAGAAAGATTAAAAACACTATAAAAAAGAAAATGACCTAACGTAGAATGGCTACGCATTAGGCGTAAAATTTCTTTAAGTACAACCCATTGATGGGTTCCTTGAAGGAGAGGCCCTTAGGGGAAGCTAGGATGTATGCACCTTTAGTGAGGCAATATTGGATAATGTAAGGGCCATGCCATAATGACTTGAATTTTCCATGACCGAGGGTATCGTGAGCGATATCATAAGCAAGGGCGAGGTCACCTTCATGAAATGAGTGAAGGTTGACATGGCGATTAAAGGCGGGCTTTGAGAAATTTTTGGCTACCTCATTGTTCTATAATGATGATCGATGATCTTCATCCAGGGACTCTAAGCGCAGCAAACGCTGCTCCATTGGAACAGTGTCAGGTAATAGCTCAATTATGGTGCGCAAGGTAGGTATTTCACACTTGATAGGAAGGGTGGCCTCTATCCCGTGGACTAGATGAAATGGGGTGAAACTGGTGGTTATTTTCACGGTCGTCTGATAAGCCCATAGCATGGAAAATAACATATGATGCCAATTGATATTATGTTTGTTAACTGTGCACTCTAACATGGTCTTGAGGACCTTGTTGACTGCTTCGACCTATCTGTTGGACTGAGGGTAATATGGTGAGGCAAATTCATGGGAAAATCCTAATCGAGATGAGAGTTCGATGAAAATATCATTCTCGAAATGTTTCCTATAATCAAAGACCAGTTGAAGTGGTACTCCAAAGAAAGATATGACGTGATTGAAGAAAAAACGTGCTGCAGTGTCAGCGGTGTTTTTGAAGGTAGGCATGGCTTCAGCCCACTTTGTGAAATAATCGACTGCGACAACAATATATTTGTGGCCATTGTTGGATGGGGGGTTGCATGTCATGAAGTCCATGCCCCATTTACAAAAGGGGCCTGCATTAAAGACTGGGTGTAGAAGAGCAGGTGGTGCTCGTGCTTTATTGGCATAAAGCTGGCATTTATCACATCGTTTCACGGCGTGAATGCAATCGTGAAATAATGTAGGCCAGAAGTAACCTACGCGGATGATTTTTTGAGCAGTGGACATCCTCGAAAGGTGGCCTCCGCAAGCACCATTGTGGCAGTCATTCAAGACTCGATCGACCTCGTCAATAGTCAAGCAGCGATGAAGTATGGTGTCGACCCCTCATCGATATAAGATATCTTTGATGAAGAGATAGTGGGGAGCTTGATGGGGAATACGTCGACGATCATCTATTGAGAGGTGGTTCCCAAACTTTTGGGTTTAGAGGTAGACAAGGAGATCGTCATACCAAGGATAATCAAAGGGGATGTAAAAGAGATGTTCATCAGGGAAATTGGTATTGACAGGGGCACTGGTAGTATCGAAGGGGAAGGTTGTGATGAGCTCGACAAGGACAAGAGATTTCTTGCTCTTAGGTGTTGCGAATTTGAGATCGTATTCCTGAAGGATAACAATCCAGCAAGCAAATTTACCATTAATTTTCCGACGACTGAGTAAGTATTGCATGGGGTTGGAATCTGCTATGACTTTGGTAGTGCGAAGCAAAATATAATGGCGCAGTTTCGGGACTGCGAGGACAACTACTAGTGCTAGTTTCTCTTCGTGATTGTACTTCAAGGGTGGCCCTGAAAGGTTTTTACTAATGTAATGAATGACATGCTCACGATCATCATCTCTTATTTGAACGAGAACTCCTGCTACTGAAACAGCTGAGGTTGATATGTAGAGGATATAGTTGCGATTATAGTCGGGTGAACTAATTAAAGAGGCATTGGAGAGTTCTCTTTTAAGATCGTCAAAATATTTTTGGGCATGTTTATCCCAGTGGAAGGGGGTGTCGCGGCGTAATAAGCGAAGGAAACCGTGTGCTCAAGTGGCATAGTCTGGGACAAATCGTCGTAAAAAGTTGGTTTTTCCTTGTAGACTCTGGAGTTGGCGTAAATTCCGGAGAGGTGGAATTTGTTTGATGGCCTGGACTTTGAGTGGGTCCACGGTAATGCCACTTTGGGATACGATGAACCCTAGGAGGCACCCAGCAGTGACGTAGAACACGAACTTAAGGGGGTTCAAGAAGATGTTGTACTAACGACACCTTTGGAAGATGATTCATAAATCATTGAGATGTTGAGTGCATTTTTTGGATCAAGTTGTGAGGTCGTCCAAGTATGCAAGGATGATATGAGCCAAATCATGAAAAATGTATGTCATAGCCTGTTGGAAAGTTGTGCCAGCATTTTTTAGGCCAAAAGGCATAACACGATATGCAAAAGTACCCCAAGGGGTAGTGAATGCGGTTTTGTACTGATCGGTTGGGTTGATTTGAATTTGATTATAGCCAGAGAAACCGTCCATGAAGGATAGAGCCTCGTGGCCTGGACAATCGTCGATAATCTGATTGATGAAAGGCGTTGGAAAGTTGTCTTTGGGATAGGCGTGATTGAGATTGCGAAAGTCGGTGCATATGCAGATGGTGCCCTGTTTCTTATTAACGGGGACAAGATTGGAGACCCATGAGGTATAGGTGATAGGGTAAATGAATCCAGTCGCGCGTAATTTTTCGATCTCGGCTTTGATGGACGCTACTTTGGAAGGGTGTAGTGGTCATTGTTTTTGGTGAACTGGTGTGATATCAGGCCAGGTTTCTATAAGATGTTCGACAATAGAGGGATCAAGGCGAAGCATCTCTATGTATGACCAAGAAAAATTATCCTGGTACTCTTGGAAGAGGGCTTTGTAGGCGGTGACTTCTTCAGGAGTGCATGCGACGCCAATAGTGATTTCCTCGATGACTCCATGTTTGATGGAAATGTCGATTTTGATGGTAGGGGAAATGTTGGCCATATTACCTTCTTCAAAAGCGTCTGGGGCAGGGATGGGGTTGTTGAACCAGTCAATGTGCCCGGCTGGGATAAAATCCTTGGTTTCAAAAGTGTAAATGGGGTGTTGGTTAAGAGGCGTGATTGCTTCCTGTGACAAGAAGAGTGCTCTGTGGTGTAGTGCATCCCATGGGTAGTCAGGGGTGGTTAATTCCTCAAGTATGTCCTCATCACAGTGGAATTGACGGGAATACAAGGGATCCAAAAGAGTGGTATCGATGATGGTTACTGTGTGGTTATCTTTTGGTGGTGTAGAAGGAGGAATGATGACACAATGAGATGGTGATAGTTCACTCGTCATAAACCAAATATTGAGATACTGAGGGTTATAAACTGTAGTTTTTTGTAAAATTTCCATGGGGAAATGTACTAGAGAATTGGGGGGATTTGGGGGTAAATTCCCGTATAAGTCATCCAAGAACCATTGAGGAGTGGGGAGTGTTTCTGGCTCAGGAGAAACAATATGAAGAGTCTTTGGTGATAAGATAGTGTTAGCCATCCTTTCTATAGGATACATAGGGGTTTGAATGAGGGTCGCTTGGCGTTGCCTATATTCAACAATCATAGGACATTGATATGTGAAATGATCTGGTGATTCACAGAGAGAGAAAGGGCATCTCATATGTTCATTAACTGAGGTTGTGACATAATGGATGCCAGTGACAGTAATTGGGGTGGGTGTGTGTTGAATGCTCTATCTTACAGCTATCAGAGTTTGGAAAAATTGAGGTAACGTTGGACAGTGGTGTGTGTAATGGCCATATTCTGAATAGATGGCGCATGCGATTTTGGTTCACAGTCCTTTGTTACTTGTGTTCTGGGAGATAGCATCAATACTGGAGGAAGCCATGGGTGGCGATGAGATTTGGATGAGATTGTGTAACACGGGGAGAGATGGGCATTTGTTGGTGGGGTGTTCGTCTTTCTCGCATAGCGCACAAGGAGGTTGGATGCGTGGGGGAAGTGGACTGGTGGGCTCCTTATTCTTTCGCATGCCCCCAACTGTAGTAAGGGGGTTGGTAGGTGGGGGTGTAGGGGGTACGGTGGGAGTGAGTATGGGAATCTGCATCGGGATTCCTTCAGTTTGGGGTAGGAGGGATGGTTGAGGAACCATCTCTGGTGGATGTAAATACCAAAATGGGATTTCCAACACCATATTAGGGAGGGTAAGTGTGACAGTGACTTGAAAATCATATACACCTGGTGGAGGGTAAAAGAAATGGATTTGAGTAATGGCTTGGGGAACTATCTCCCAAATCGGGATGTGGCCTTGGGGTGAGGTGAAATCGTGGACTAGTGGAGTCAACGAGTTCACATGGGGGTTCTTGAGGGAGGAGCTCTACGACTAGTGGGACATCAGATGTAATAGAAGCCTCGTTGGGAGGACAGTTATCCTGAATGTTAGTCCCGTTGGATGAGATGACACATACTTGATTGGAAGGATGGATGAGTGGTGGTGCACCATGGTAAGTTCCTAATAAGGATGGGTCTTTGAAAATTGTGGGTCCCATCTTGATGAGTGGGTAAGCCTCAGGATTAGTGTGAATGTAAGGGAGAATGTTATCAATGGTGTCAAATGGATTAGGCTCATAATGTGAGACTTGGTCAATTGTAATGATCTTCCCATTGTGGGTGAACATCATGGTTCGAAAGACAGAAGAGGTGACTGCCTTCATAGCGTACATGTAGCTATGACTGAACAAGATATTGTAATCGAGTGGGGCATCAATAACTTCAAGGTCAATGAGAATGTTCTTGCCCTCGAGTTCTATAGGGATGTTTTGGAAGATCCCTTCAGGAGAATATGGTCATCTGTCATAAGCTCTTAAAGTAATGGCAGATGGTATGAGTTCGGGGGAACCAAGTTTCTACCATACAGTCTTGAACATGATGCATGTGGATGCGCCTTCATCGACGATGCATCGATGGACTGTAATGTTCCGAATTTTTACTGGGATTTGAAAAATGATGAGAGCAGGGAGACGAGGTTCTCCGCTGTTGAGATCAAATGTGATAAGTTTAGTATCAGCTGGTTCGACTGCCTCCAAGGTGGAAAGTAATGATTTCTGCTGAGTGGGACAAGTTTGAAGTACTTCTAAGACTGACATGGTAGCTGGGGATTGTGCCAAGTCATTGACCAAACTGTAGTTATGAGCTTCCCTAGCCTAAGGGTTGTGGACATTCCTACACAATGGGATGCGAGGGATGTGAAGAGGTGTTTACATGTTAGGGAGAGGGATCATCAACGGGGGTCCCGTTGATGCTGGGATTATTGTTGGTGGAGTGGGAATAGACTCAGAGGGTGCCTAGTATTGATGATTACGTGTTTGTAGAAGGATTTCTTCCTCACCAGTGAGGAGAATAGTACGATCTACGGGATTGTTTAGGTTGAGATATGGTCCCAACTGTGGTGGGGTATGTTGCATGTCTTGTTGGGTGTTCATCACTCCTTGGTGTGGAATGGGGTTTTGCAGCACGGTTGGGGTTGGTTGTTGCACATATTTTTGTGGGGCCTGCTGAGGGGTAGGCGGTGTTGGAGTATGTGGTCCATCCACTGATTCTTTCATTCATTTAAAATCAATGATTTGGGGGCAATGATGAGTATAATGATTGAACTCACGAAAAAGGGCACAGGGGAAGTTGGTGTGAATGTTGTTGTTATTTTTCCCTTGACGTTTGTTGTTGTTTCCCCCCTGGGGGTTCTGATTCCCTTGGGTCTAGTTGCCCCTAGTAGGTTGGTTCTATTGGGGTTGATTCCCTCCTTGACCATGGTTGTTATTGTTCTGGTTTCTTCCTTTATTTTTGGCATTATTCGACTGATGAGTTGGATTTGTCGTATTCAGCTGTTCAAAATTTTGATATTGCTGAATGGGAGAGGGTTGAAAAAAATTAACCCCAGTGTGAGGTTGTCCTGGTGGCTGAACCATAGGCTAGGGAGGGCCAGGGAATGGAAAGTACAGATTATGTTGTGATAATGATCTGTAAAGTACATAGGAAGGTGTGACACTATCACTAGTACTTGGAGTATAAGTTGAGGTAGTGGGAGTACCTAAACTTTTTTGGATAGGTGGGCGTATGGTGGGTGCTGGTAGTGGCCCACTACTGGGTGGAGGAAGGACAGTAGGGTATGGTTGTTGATAAGGGGGTGGAGGATAATAAGGGGTTCCTCCATATGCTAGTGGATATTGTGGTGTGCCATACATTGGTAGTTGTGGGGGTTGTGGTGCATGGTTCGTGGTGGTACCAATAAATTCATCTGTTGAGTGAGACATCTCAGGTTTATCTTGGCCAAATGGCACGGGTTTTGGGAGATCAGGAAGTATTCTGTACAAGTACCATGATTGTGAATAGATGAGGTCGTATTGTTGAACTTTGTTGATGGCTTCTTCTTCTGATTGAGGGAAGGTGGAAGCTACATCTTTACCAAGGAGAGAGACAAGTGATCTGAGAAACCAATCAAGTCATTGTTGTTTGGTGGTTTCTGCTTGGCATAAACTACATCGTCGTCGCCACTCATGAATGTGATCAGAAATATGTGTGGCTGAGGTTTGTTTAAAATTGGAGAGTAGTTCAAGACCATTGTCATGGCAGATTGGTAATTGGAAGAAGGTCAAAAATTCTTTGGCCAAGGACTCGAAAGTCACATGGGACCCTGATTTTTCATCTACATACCATTTGGATGATGGGCCAGTGAGTGTGCATTGAAATAATCGTAGTCGTATGGAATCATCCATAATGTTGTTGGAAGAGCACCATAAATGGAAAATCATGACATGGTTGGCAGGGTCATCTCCTGCTTTTCCTTCAAACTTGGGGATGTTTGGAGGTAATTTGGTAGGAATTGCAAGCCATGTGGTTTCATGCAATATAGGATCATTTGTGAGTTTTCTAAGATCTAGTATGTTGAGAGAGGCCAAATATAGCATCAGGAGTGTTGGTGGAGGATTAGTTCCAGCCATTATGTGGGGGTTTTGTGAACCTTACCCTTGAGGGGGACTAGGTGGGTTTGTACTTCCCCTTTGAGAGGAAGTTGCCCCCCCCCCCCACTTCTATGTAAAGGAGGGTGAGTGGATGGTGGACCTTGGGAATTGGACCCAAGTAAGGTGGAACCAAACAAAGCGGATCCCAAAATAGTGGCACTCACAGGGGTGTGAGAAGGTGGGGCTAGTGAGTTGGAAAAACTAGGAACTCCCCTAGAATAGGTGGGAGATTTAGCAAGCATCTGGAATGATGGGGGTTCTTTGGGTCCCCTATGATGTCCGACTAGCTGAGTGAATGTGTGCAAATGGTGATGAGAGTAATGAATAAACAAGAGCCTTTGCAACAATTTTTTGAACTTTACACAATATATATCCAAATCAAAATGTAATCAGAAGTGCATCATACATAAAGTGTTATGATAAAGAAGCATATATGTGGGTAAGTGGATTTTTTCTGTGTGGGGGAACAAAGAAAACAAATTCTCGTGTCCTAAAAGACGTAACGTCCTTCCTCTCAAATACCACTGGACCTTCCAATAGTACTCAACAGTGGGGTCTGAATCCACCAGAAGAGAAACTAGTGAAGGATGAAATAATTAGTTATAATGAAGGGTAGAGGGTGCATATCCCGAAATATATGGTGATATTTCCCAATAGCCACACAAAATCTGATCAAGGTGCAATTGTAGCCCACAATTGCCTCCTAGGTAGATGTCCTAAAATTTGGTTACTAGGTACCTCGGTCAAAGTGCGGCATTTAGATTTTTGGCCTAAGAAATGGGTCATGGGATGGATCCCATCCAAGAGGTGGGTGCCTCAAGGGGGGATGCATAGAACAACTAGACCTCAGCCTTCAACCCTTCATGGGTATCTCCCTACCTTATGGTGTTAGGAACACTTGACTTGGAGGATTTAAAGTTCCCTATTTGACAACCTCTATTGTTTTGAAAAATGTGAGAACCAGATAACGGGGAGTTATTTGGATGCCTATCCCCGAAATCCTACCTAGACTAAAAAAATTATTTTGGCACCTCCTTTGGAGGAAAACTTAATGAGTTTTTAGAAAAAAAATTATATGTGGTTGTTTGAGAGATTTGGGGTGTGAACCAACCTCGTTGAAATTAAGTGGGAGTGGATAGTTTCGTCAAGAAAAGGGTGGGGTGTTTCAGAATCCCTTTGGGGGAAACTTACTTCAACCTCCATGTTTTATGAAGACTATGTGAGTGAGAAGTGACTTTGCATGTGAACAAGTGAAAGTGTGCCAATTTTTAATAATTTAGGTGTTAGCTTGTTGCATGTGGACTTTGCTTGGTCCTTACAAGTGTTGATTACCTAATTAACTAAATGCCTTTGGTACAACCTTGCATAATTCAAAAGTCCTTAGGAAACTAGCATGTGGACATGTGGGTCCTTACTACTCCTTTAACTCCCTGATGTGATTTAATCTAAGAAAGATTTGAAACTATCCTAGATTGTGATCATGTGGGCATGTATGCGCCCATTACAAAACCTTTAAACTTCCCTAGTAATTTAATCTAAGAAAGAAAATTTCAACACTATCTAATCTTTGTAGCATGTGGGCATGTATGGGCTTGTTACAATTTTTGAGATGTGTTTGAAAAATAAACTAAGAGGAATCCCGAGGGGGCTGTCATCCTCTCCTAAAGGTTTTAATCTTTTTAAGGGAGATGAAATCGTCTTCCAACCTCTTTCTGATTCTCAAGATCACTTTGAAACGCGAGAGAAGATCATACTCAATGATTGATATCCAATTTTTGGTCCCAATGCAAGTTTTATGTGTGATTTCAAATGATTCCAACTTATACTTTTAGTCAAAGCAAGCCAACCATGTGGAAAAATGAAAGCAAAAGAGGAAATAATGATTTTAAACCCCTTAAGTGCCTATGTGTTTTGACTAATCCCTTTATATGGAGAGGGAACTAAGTGTGGTGCAAATTACAACATGCATGAAATCATTTTTAAGGAGGCTAGGGGCCTTCCACAAGTCACAAAAAGGCTTACAATGTGTGTTTTTATGCACAGGTGTGTGGGTCTTAGAGTAGGCAGAGGTGCATTGAGCGCCAATGCACTAACCAGACAAGACTCTTGGGCGTAAGTGCATACAGGGCGTTGAGTATCACAGTAATTTGGGCACACGTGCGCACGATGCATGACTGTGGACCAATAAACCCACGCACACCTGACACACGGCCATGAAGAAAATTGCAAATGGAATTCTCTGAACTCAGCATGAAATTTGGCTTCCTGTAGGTTGGCTTGGGTCGGTTATGGTACCTGCATGTTAAGTAAACAAAAAGAAGAGCTAAAATAACCCAAATGGGGTAGGAAATTGATACCTTTCCCCAGTGGAGTCGTCAATCTGTTGCACCTCTTTTGCCACATGAATAAGCAAAACAAAAGTTCTTACAAGCTTAGTTGGGTCAGCTAAGCAAGACAACAGTAAGGAAAGGGTTAGAGAAAGAAACATAAAAGACTAAGCTAAGAATTATACTAAGAAAAGAAATAACAACTAAACTATTGCATAAGGACATAAGAATAAGAAGCAAACAAGACTCATGTCACCAATGGCAAGGCTTTGTATTAGTGAAAAAGAAAAACACCAAAGAGAAAGGGGACTTTGGGTCCCTTCTTCCTCCAAGGGAGGGCTCTTGGACCCCCAAACTTGAGCTCTTCTTACAACTTGGAAACTTGAAATAAATGGTGAAAGAATCCCAAGCTAACCCACTCAAAAGGTGAGATGGATTGCTTGAATGGAATGGTGCTAGTATGCCCTTGATAGGAAAAGAGGATTCTCTAAGAGAATAGCAGCAACATAACCTTACAAATGAATTCCTTGAAAATATAGTGCACCCATGGCCTTCTTTTATAGCATAGCTTTGAGGCATTAAGCAACCAGCTTTTAGTGTGAAAAGGGGTTGTTTAGGGCATTTTTAGGTCTTTGACCAGCCACCCAATTGAATCCACCCGAGATTTGGATGTCAAATCAACTTGGAAGCTGAACCAGAAGTGGGTGGGAGGCTGACCAATCTCATAAATGCGTCATTCTCACATGTGCGTGGATTTTAGTGTCCACGGTCGCGCATTGTGCGCATGGGTGCTTTTCTGGCGTTTCTGAATGGCGCATGTGCGTGCGTGCCTTGTGTAGTCATAGGGTATCTTGATTTTTCAACTGGTTACATAGTTTTTGACCTTCTGGAAATGATTTTTGGTAATTTTGGTCCATGGGTGGACTCATAACTATTTGAAAATGTTGGATTATTGTAGCCATTTGCGGACGATATTTCAGTGATAACAAGGGGTATCTAGTAAAAACATGTTTATTTTACTATTATTGGAAAGATGTTTTGGGAGGTATTTATCGATATGGTATCTAGTAAAAACATAGTTTTTTATTATTATTGGAAAGATGTATTGGGAGGTATTTATCGATATCTAGTAAAATTAGGGGTATTCTTTAATATCCTACGAACACATGTGCTATGTCATGGGTTCACTGAATCAAGGCCCTGTGGTTTACCGCACATTCATAAATCCCCACTAGGACCTCCTAGTTCTTGTTCACAAAACCACTCAAACCTTCCTTCAAATGATCCCCAAGGCCTGCATCATTGTTAGGATTTACTCCATATTTGGGGAACTTTAATGATTCAGTCATCCTATCCTTTTCACTTGCTTGCACCTTTACTCATTAACCCCAATTTCATTAGATTTGGATTAATTCTAGTCTAAGAACCTTCAAAAGCATGCCAAAATTAGTCTTTCTAAAGTAAAAAAAAATAGTGTTTTTAAAGTACAAAATCTGGTTCCAAAAGTGCCAATATTAGATTCCAAAATTCCAAAATTGGAATAAATACTAGCACTTTTGGAATCTGATTTTGCACTTTTAAAAGTTGATATTGATACTTCCAGAATTTTATTTTGAACTTTCGAAAGCTGATATTGACACTTTTGGAATTTAATTTTTCATTTTAGGAAGATGAGATTGACACTTTTAGAATCCGATTTTGCACTTTTGGAATCTTATTTTGTGATTTTGGAATATTAACACATAGAATCATATTTTGCACTTTAAATATCCCAATTTTATACTTAATTTTCTATAATATTTAATGTATATTATTCATTTTTTTTTAATTTGTTACACATCATCTACAAGTATTTTTCATTCATGTCTTCATAGTTACAAGTCTTTGTGTGTGTGTGTGTATTATCATCATCTTATATATTACTTTCCATGGAGTCATCCACAAGAATTGTGTTTCTACATAATCATAAGTGTTTGTAATTATATAGATACAGTCATCTTGCCACATATTACTTTCCATGGAGTCATACACAAGAATTGTGTTTCTACAATCATAAATATCATTAAAAACAATGTTCAAAACATTCACCCAAACTTTTAATATTGAACACAATTCCATAATTGAATTTCTTATTATTGTGTTATTCATAAATCTCACTTTAATTTTGACACAAATATTTCAACATAAAAAAAATAATAACTAACAAATACATAACATTTGTATGTATTGGATTTTTTTCATTGAACCTATAAATCAATCTTTATAAAAGTTCCCATTAATTTTTGGTTATATGTAAATACCATAAAAGATTGAAACTACTAAATTTATCAAACACATTTGAATATAAAAGATCAAAATATCTTATTAAGCATATAGAACATTGTGACGCATATAAATATTAATAAAATGTACTAATACTAAAAAAAAATAATCTCTATAAATGAAAATAGATGGTTACTATGTAGTCCTTTTGTAGTATTGAAAGAATGATTGTTTAACCATATGTGCTATACAGATACTAACTAAGAAAATGCAAGTGCATGCTTATGTGTTTGACGTGTGAAAAAAATAATAATTCAGGGATATCAATGTTTGTCCACTTAGAAAGACAATTATTTTGTATAACTCTAGACCATTTGGAAATATTACTAACCATAACTCTAGACCATTTAGAAATATTACTGACCATAACTCTAGACCATTTGGAAATATTACTGACTATAACTCTAGACATGATAATCCATGAAATAGGAGCACCATTATGTCGAGTCAAAATCCAATCATCTATAAATTTTGAACTAAATATAAAATGACACATCAATCCTTACAATCTTAATATCATTATGAGAAAAAAATAAACAATAATATGCATAAAATGTAGGCATACCTTGGAGTGCCATTTGTTCCAAAAGTAGAGTCCATTTCTATTAAACTATTGTGGCAGTATTTATTATCTATTCAAATTAACACTGTTTTTGAATGCCCAAAATGAAGTGAGTATGTTCCTCATCATCCACGTCATTCTCTAATTCATAGTAAAATAATTTGTATGGGTTTGTAGCTTTCCATATTCACATCTGAGCATCATCATTGTCAAACACATAGTATATTTGCTTCATTTTCTTTTCTATGATGTTAATGTCACCATGCATGTAATAAAATTGTTTCATTTGATCTCCCCTTGAAATGAATTTACCTTTTCATGTACTAATTCATGATGTGTTTTTTTTTTATGTATAGAGTTGACTAACATTTCAAAAATCAACCACCTCTCTACTTATTCATGTAATTTTTTGTTAATATGGGTTGCATGGTGTGCTTGTGTGCCTAAACATTCATCAACTTATTTCTCATAATAAGTTTTACCTCCAATATCAAAGTTATTCATCTCAATATAAGTGATTAGGGTGTGTCTAGGTGCATGATTGAACATGTGAATGCTAAAATAACATGAAGACCCACATCATAGATGCTTATAAGTAGGATGACTCCCCTTAACCATGTTTTGGTACTTTTGATATATTGTGTGCCTAATAATTGATCAACTTCTTTATCATAATAAGTTTTACCTCAATATCAAAGTGATTGATCTCAATATAAGTGATTAGGTATGTCTAGGTGCATGATTGATCATGTGAATGCTAAAATGACATGAAGACCCACATCATAGATTCTTATGACTAGGATGACTCCCCTCACCATGTTTTGGTAATTTTGATATATCATAAGTCGTTGCATCATACTCTCAGTATTTCTATAGCCCATAGGTACACTAATAACTGCAAACAACAATAATATATCTGCATTACTGTATTTTTACATAATTCTAGAGAAGAAGGGTTGGAATAGTAGAACATAAATTTTGTAAGAAAAAATCATACAACCACATATTTAATGTACTATATGAGCCACTTTTGAGATTCATTGATTTCTTGTTCTCATTTGGTGTTATATAAACTATTCAAAAACTTGTTGGATATGATTATTTGTTTATCTTCTCAATAATAAAGTCTTGTATTTGATTTGACTTCATCCAAGTAATATATTTATGGAACACCATATCCAAATGAAAATAATTTGGTGTGAAGTTTCATTTATTTGGATCTTGCACTAAAAGAGTTAATCAGTGGGTTTATTTTTATCCCATATACAAGATGGGAACAAATTGTTTTTATGATCAACGATTAAATGTTTATAAAAACTCTTGAATGCATAAAAATATTATAAGTACAAACTTTAAATATTCATGATTACATGATAGAGTCATTAATAGAGTGTTCTTGTACAATAATACAAGACAAGAAATCAAATAGCCTTAAAGATAAATGAATCATAAAAAACCTTAGGAAGAAATGAAAATAGCCTTAAAACATAAATGAATGCAAATGCCTCATAAAGAGAAGTATTTCAAATAGGAAACTTCCATTATGATAATTCAACATTGCAATTTTTGCATCTTACATACATACAAGATAGTTCATTATATACAATTATGTGCACCACCTTTAAGACTTTACTTTAACTTCCAAAATCACAAGTATACAAGATAACTCATCATATATAGTGATGTGATTTGTCTATACAATAAAGAAGGGCATCAAAATAAGTGTGTAGAGAAATATTTATATAATTATCTCTTATTATATTATTTTAATTTTTTATATAGGACATATTTTCATAAAAATGACACTTTTTGCTTTACATCTAAAATAACTTTCATTTATTTATTTATTTGTTTGTTTGTTTGATTTTGTTGTTAACTACTTTAAAAGCTTTAACCTTTTAAAAATAAATAAAGTTCTCTACCGTTGTTATGTTAGTAGAATAAATGGCAATAGTATAACTAACAATTTTGTTATTAAACTACCAAATTTTTTTGCACATTGTCCACATATTAATGTTAAAATAGTATGTGCTCAAAAGAGTTGGAAACAAAAAATCCAGCTAAAACACTTCTATCTCACATTTGCAATATTGAAACAATTTAACAACTATTGAAAAGATAAACAATTAATCATAAATCTGTATACATTCAAAAAAAAAATCAACATAAAATTTTCAAAATGTACAAATAAAAACTTAGTATATTGCACAAAACTAACAATAACTTTGAGAAACTCATAACAATTTAAGACAAAACTAACACTATGCATTTAATTATCTAGATACATAAGTAGAATTCCCATATAGGAATTTACATAGTCAAAAAGGTAATATTATGTTGAAATATATAATATTAGGTCTAATGTCTTTAATAAAAACATCAACATAACAAAACAATTGCAAAAACGTAAGGTGATTATAAACTACATATTGGTGTTGGTGTTGATTTAGAACTTGAAAATATTATTTGTTATATTTTGTAGAAGATCATCAACTTTTGTAGAAAATTGAAACCCTCCATAAAGGTTATTAAAGAAGATGGAGGAGAGCCTGTCCTATCCACTTTCTTGCCTTCAATAACCTATTTAAATAAATTAATTTATAAAAAAAACCATTAAAATGTGTACTTCAATAATATTCTTCTAATTATCTACACTTCATTCTTAAATATTATAAATTGTCAATAAAATATATTAAATAAAAAAAGATGATATACACAATAAAATACTAGATTTGTTTGAAAACATACTAATTTTCCCTCCTCATCTTTGTACAAAACTATATAATCTTCAACTTCAAGACCATGTGTTTTGACAAACTTCACTATAAGAAGCATGAAAAAGAAATGATTAGACCTTAAACAAAATCTTTATATATTATTACATTTAAATGGAGTCTATGAAAAATTACAACATTTACAACATACCTGTATGTTCTATATGTACATTTTGGTCTTGTTATTTGGCCAAAATTAGCTAGTCAAAATATTTTATTTAAAATAGGGAAGGATCACAAGATTCACATATACGGTGGGTTAAAATAATTGTTTCTTTAAAATAAATACCTCTATCTTAAATGCCAGATTCGAGGCAAGGTCTTGTCCTCCATTTCTAGTGTAACACCTTTTAATTCCAATTTAGGAAGATGTGCCTCTGCGTCTTTCTGGGCATGGGCATCGCGATAATAGATTCAAGTAATTCAGAAAGTAGAAAGATAAAAAGAAAATTAAAACTTGTATATGCAGATTTGATCTTGGGAATCACCATTGTTCCTGTGTTGCTTACATCACTATCGTGAAGCTCCTTCCATAATAAGAATATACAGTTCTTGTGAGAGTTATCTCTTTGCTTCATCACTAAAATATTAATAATTTTCATAAAAAACTGCCTATTCACATATTAATAATAACAATAATCTATTTTTAAGGTCATGGTCAAGCTAGACATCAATTATTGTATAGGAACTTCTTGTTAATTAATGTATTAGACCCTCTTGTTTGTGGGAGAAGGGACTTTATATGTCCAAAATTTGACATACATTTCCTACCCCTCTGGGTTTGAAGGGACTGGTAAAGTCTATGGAGATATACATACCCTATCCCTCTGGATTTGAACCTGTAACTTCTTAAAATAAAACGCATATTCTTAATCATTAGATTCACTCAAACTGTATATAAAACTGAAAGCAAAAGAATAATTAACACACCTTGATCTCGTTTATAGGATGTGAAATTATCTCACGATTTTGAGATCGTCTGGGACCTCTATTTGGACGTAGACATAGAGGCGACCAGGTGAGAGACTTTGAAGTACTGTGTCTCAAATACTTCCCTTTCACCATATCGATCCTCTTAGTGCAAGATTCGTCAAATTAATTTGAAGCTAAATTTCTTGTTGCTTCGGGCCCAGCCATAGTAGATATATTATCAATCTGTTATGACTGATTCACATTTGTGTCTGGAAAAAAAACTTGGACTTGCGAGCAATGGACCAAAACCAATCGAATTATATGCGATGGGTCCAACGTGGGGTTCTTCATATGGAGGGAAACCGGTTGGTGAAAAAGTATTAGATGAACTACTGCAATCAAAATACTGAAAACCATTGATTTGTTTAGTTTCAACATGAGATTTGTGAACATTATAATTTAACTTTACATCCCTTAACATAAAGGAAATGGAATTCAACCTAAAAAAGACTGAAAACCACTGATTTGTTTAGTTTCAACATGAGATTTGTGAACATTATAATTTACCTTTACATCTCTTAGCATAAAGGAAATGGAATTCAACCTATTATGTTTAGAGATGGAAAAGGAATTCATCCTCATAAACCTATTATGTTAAGAGACATTGAATTTAAATCGATTATCAACCTATTATGTTAATAGACATTGAACTTAAATCGATTGCAGATTTTATTTATTTAATCCTTATGGAGCAAAGTTAACAGTTGACTATCATTGATTTTGCTCCATACTCATTTGACTATCATTGATTTTGCTCCATACTCATTAGATAAATAGAATTTGTAATTAAAATAATTTCATTGGATAAATAGAATTTGTAATTAAAATAAGATCCATGCTTGTTGGATGAATTAAATCTGCAATCAACATAAATCAAGATAAGGACATATGGATGGCCCTTACAAGATGAAAATAAGGGCATATGGATGGCCCTTAAAAGATGGAAATAGAATTCAATTAGAATTCAACCTATGGAAAAGGAGGATGAATTCATTTTCCTTATCTTAACATAACAGGTTGAATTCCATTTCTTAATCCATATCTTAACATAACAGGTTGAATTCCATTTCTTAAGAAGAATCCACTTGGTATTGGGATTGATGAGGATGATTTCCATGCATAACAGAAGAAAAATCTACCTGGGATGGAGATTGATGATGATGTATTCCATGGTGCAGTTGTTTTCCTTTGGGATCGTTGTTGTCAAATTTAGAGCCATGCCAGTCGAATGAGCCAGTGTTGTGACCAATGCTGGGATGAGGAGCTCAAATCCTTGCAATAAATATCCTCCACCAGATTCGGTGACAGCCTTGATCCAATAAATATCTCACTCCAACGCTTTTATTTGGGAAAGATTGAAAGGGAACCCATGTACCTTAAACCAATGGCACATAACATGTTCGAACCAGGAAGACAAACAAGCCTTTAGCGATGCACCTAATTGGAAATTTATAATAAACTTTATTATATCATATGGATTTATACTCTTCCTTTCATACTGGAAATCTTGGAATCTTGAATGACAAGTTGAGAAACAATCCTCCACTTGCACCAATTCGCGTACAGGATTCGATGTGGGGTACCCATTTAAATTAGATGATGGGATAGTCTCAGGCCTCTTTGTACTTCCACACTGAATGCCCAAGTCACTATCCAACTTCTTTGTTTCTTGAAATCGATTATGATTTTCATCATCTCCACATTTTACTTCTTTACTATCTAACTTCTGCACTTCTTGATTTTCTTTACTATCCAGCTTCTTAATTTCTTGAAATCGATTAACATTTTCATTATCTCCAGGATTTACTTCTTCTTCCTGAAAAATCATGTCCCAATCCCAGTCACAGTCTATCAGAGGTTCGTCCATAATCCAATTGATATCGTCCAAGTCCAGAGATGGAGCTGCAAATTGGGAAAAGGTGGTTTCAACGGCATCAATGGTTGGTTTTGTTGTTGGTTCTCTACATCACAAGGCATGTGGTTACGGGGATCCTTCCTCGTATACCTAATCTACTATGAAATCAAAACCCTAAAACCCGAAGATGCTGAAATGTGTGAATTTAATTCCTCTCCAATCCCACCCAAATAATTCATCTCTCCCTTCATTCTTTGAACTAAAATCGAGCTGTCTGAAATTTGGTCCCGTGAAAAGTGGAACAACACTGCAATTACAAGGCGACAATGCTCCCATTTACCAGATATATTGATGCACTTTGAATTGATACTTCGTGAAATTACATGCATTCATTTGAAGTTGAATGCATGGCATGTAAATGGTGTAAATGTATGTAATCCAATGCATGGCCTGTAAATGGAAATCCAATAATAATAGAGCTCCAGGAGTTTCTTAATTTAATCGAAATTCTTATTTTCTAAGATTAGAAGGTGGACAACCATACATTTCAACTTAGATCCATGAGGACATGCCACGCGTCGAAGTTGACTTGCCTGTCTTTCAGCCACATCACGGGATTGAAGTTTGAATTGATTTTCCAACAATACAGGATAATAAAAATATATAGAATAAAGGATTAAGTTACTTTTAGAATTTAATATTGAATTAAAAAATATTTAAAAAAAATTAAAAATATAGATTAAAGAAATTAAAATATAGATTAAATTAAAATAAAATAAAAATATTTTTTTAATTTTTAGTATAACTATATTTTAAAACATGTGCCTAAGAAAAATAAAATAATATCTAAATTTAATTGAATGAGATGCTTAACTAGTGTTATGTGTTATTGTCACACCCCAAGTGTTATGTTTTTTTGTCACTCCCCAAGGTAACACTAACACTAAATGCAATAAAGAAGGAAGATGTTGGTTGTTCTTTTCATTCATCTTTTGCTTTGTGTAGGAATTCATGATTACTCTAATCACTATTTGTTTTGTATGAAAGCAGTGTTATTGTCATACCCCAAGGTAACACCTAGCGTTATTGTCACTCCTCGAGGTAATACTAAATGCAATAAAAAAGGGAGATGTTGGTTCTTCTTGCATGCATCTTTTACTTTGTGTAGGAATTTATGATTAGTCTAATCACTACTTGTTTTGTATGAAATTTATTAATCTTTAATCACTACTTGTTATGTATGAAAGTTATTAATCTTTATGGAAAGTAGTGTTTAAACCATTTTTTAGAGGCTAGTTCAAAGATAAATTAATATTAAATTAAACTAAGAAATGATTTATTTCAATATTTTTTTAATCAAGTTTTTTTTATATGAAGGATGTTGATCTGAAATGGATCCAGACCAACAAATGGGTGTAAGACTCAGTACTTGTACTCTGTAAAGAAATGTAAATTTGAAATTCTAATAGGACAAAAATGAGAACATGAGCAAAAAATGCAAAATTAAATGTAATTAAAAATTAAATAGAGGAGAGAGCTGAGGAAGGGGAAATGAAGAGCCATGGTTGGCCTTACCCCTACTCCCCCCCAATCTCTCCCTACCCATCTCTCCCTATTTTTTCCCTCACTCTCATTTGCAAGGAGTGTTTTTGGTCAAGAGAGGAAAATGCATCGAAGCCATGAATGGAGTGTAACCAGAGATTTCGATAATGAAAAGACTGAGCCCCATTCGAAGTTGTTTTTTCCTATTTTGGTTTCGAGTTAAAAACTTATGAGTTAATTAATGATTGGTTGTGTTTGATTTCATTGTATTCAGAATTAGTTTGTTGTTTATTTCATTTTTGAGATGAGATAATGATTCTCATGTGTTTTATTACTTCCTATAATTGGGTTTTAATGGAAATGAAGAACCACTATCATTCTGGTTGTCGTGCACGCGTGCCCAAAAACACACGCACCGTTATAGGAATAATTTTTTTTAAATAGAATTGATGCGCTCAGTAAACATGTACATCCTGGTGCACTCAGTAAACATGTATGCCATGGTGCAATTGGTCATCGGGTGCACTGGAGCCGATGGTAAAAATCATTTTTACCATTTTCATTGTTGTAGAGCTAAAAATCACCAGTGCAACCTTTGCCTATCTAAAGCGCCATGTCGTCAGTGCTTTCCTTGCTTACCTTCCTTTCATCTGTTGCTCGGTGTGTGAATTTCAATTTTTTCCAAATGGTGGGAAAATTTGATTTTTTTGAGTACATCACAACCATGCCTCCCCGATGACAAAATGTCTAGGTAATGTCCTTGTTTCTTCATAACTTAAGTTTTCACCGGATTAAAATACAAAAAAATTAAAATTGAGTGAAATTTTGAAGTGTAAAAAAAAAAATAACTGTACAGTGTATTCAAAGTGCTCATCTCGCACCGCATGCGATGCGGCCTGTAAATTTACAAGGCACACCGTGTACATTGTTACATTTTTCAATGGTGCATTGGTAAAAATAAATGCATCGGCGCATTCATTTAATGACACATCGAAGAAAAGTATATAATTGGTAGGGCGGTGCGTCAAAGTATAGATAATGCACCAGGTCGTTAAAGTACATGGCACACCGCCCTTATCAGATATATTTTTATGTAGTGCATTGGTAAACATGCGCACTGGGGTGTTCATGTTTACCAAACACACTACTGAGAGATGTAACATTGTTTTATGGTGCACTCCATATATTTTTTTGTGGCACCATACGCGGTGATATAGTAATGACCGGAACTGTAACATCTTACTTTGGCGCACTGAGAAAACTTATTCTTTGAGGACACTTGCTCGCAAGTGATCCAGACTATTATGATATTAAAACATTTGTCCCTGATTATGATGCATTATGATAGATGACATGATGTTTTACTGC
>JZKD02S1673057.1:510416-530394 GCA_000966675.3 Picea glauca | reverse complement strand
GTATTGGCATTCCGTTTTTGTAAAATTTAGTTCTGAGAATTCATTCTAGCAATGAGTGTATTGGCATTTTCGTTTTGTAAAATTTGTTCTAAGAATTCGTTCTGGCAATGAGTGTATTGGCATTTCCGTTTTGTAAAATTTAGTTCTAAGAATGCATTTTGGCAACAAGTGTATTGGCATTTCCGTTTTTGTAAAATTAGTTCAAATAATTTGTTCTGCAATGGGTGTCGGGCATTTTCATTTTGTATTGTTCGGTAAATTCGTCTCTGGCAACCTCCGTCCCTAGCAAACGAAGTTCTCCCTCCTTAAATTGTCATTGATTTCTGGATTGTCTCATAACATATGCACAATGATTTATCTAATTTCTGGATTGTCTCTTAATTATAGGCACAACATTTCATCCTTATTTTCTAGATTGTTTCTAATTGTATGCATTGGTGTACCCGCAAGGATTTTAAATAACTTTTACTTGATGATGCAGGAGCATCCCTCACATCAAGCGAGCCAGCACGGAAGTGAAATACAGCTGGGAGGTGTCCAGCACAAATTTTGAAACACCTTGAAACTATTGCGCAGACATTAATGTGATAATTTAATGAGGTGCATTTTTGTATGTAATGGACCTTGAGCGGATAGCTCTCATCCTTAAGTAGATAGGAGGCATTTAATATAGTTAATGCAGGTAGATAAGATTTTTAATTCTTAGATTAGACAGTTTTAGAAGAAGGAGGGAAAATGGATATAGACACCCTCATTGTACATTGTAACATATGCATGAGAGTTGAAGCAGGAAGAGCACAGGAGAATAGCAGAGAGCGGTAGAAGAACATCCATGTATAGATATTGAATTAATAGAAGAAGTTGATTCAAATCCATGGTTTTGTGTCTTTTCTCTATGTGTTGAAGTTAAATGATGTGCTCATGAGTGGTTGTTTTCCTATTATGCATTTGGTTTATTGTTTTGTATGTGATTTCATGTTGAGTTTGAAATCTGAGAGAAAGAAGGAATGAGTTTCAATTGTTTCTCTATTTGAGCCAGAGAATTCCTACAAGGAGTGCAGTTGAATTGTCCGCATGCAGTGCGTTGATGGAGGCTCAGGTAGTCTAACTATTGTCCTCATTCACCTAGAAGTGAAATTGGGTTGTAAGAGATGTGCAAGGAGTGTGCAGGCCAAGGAAGAGTCTCAGGGTTACGAACCTGAGAGAAGGAATTAGGACTGCTGCTGCAGGTGGGAGCAGAGTCGAGGAGCTTCAATACATAGACGCGGTTGAAGATTTGCCGCAAGGAGTGCGTGCAAAGGGGTTTCCTTTCTGAAGACCAAAAGCTGTGGGAAAAGCTCAGGAAGGATAGGCCTTTGAGTTTGTTGGAGAACATCGAGGACAAGTTGTGACTTGAAGTTCAAGGGAGCGTCGCAAGTTTGCAAGCAGGTGAACGAGTTCCATGGAAATCATCAAAGGGAAGAAACGAACGGTCAGGATCTTGTGTGGAGGATTTGCAAAATCTCGTCAGCCGTTGGATCGATCAAAGGAGTGAGGAGGTTACGGTCACACCAGAGGATTAATCTCAGGAGGATCGTGAGCTGCAGGATCTCAAAGGGGGGACATGTGTCGCGTGGCCATCCATAATCGAAGATTCAACCATTGGCATTCACATAAGTGAGTATTTTTGGCCTTTGCATTCGGCGAAGTTCGTAGGTCGATCTGGACCATTCATTCATCCGGGACGTGTGTCTTGGATTGGAAGAAAGACGAGAATCGGTCTTTCGTGAATCCCGGAGACAAGGAAAATAGTGCATTAGGAATCATGAAATCACAAACCGCGATATCCCTATGGATACGAGAGGAGCGTGGCCACAGGTGTCAGAGGAGTGGACAGGTGGCACACCACATCGGGTTTTCACAGGTTGAAGTGCCAAAGAAATATCGACATCAGGATTCACGATCCCGCGAAGTCCGAAATCCCGACGAGGTGACGGAATTGTTGAAAAGTCAACTCGCGAGAACATCGGGGTTCGAAGGATTAGGGAACCTGAGGATAAAGTGGCCATACATTTCGATTTTGTGAAGTCCGATTTCCTGATAGAAGAAAGGGAGATCGAGCGAGAGTGTTGCTGTGGGTGAAATTTTCCCGATAGGGAAATAGAAGAACATTTGAGTTCTTCAGGTCGGGAGGAGAAGAGGATCCTGTGAGCAGACGTGCACTGAGGAGTGCATCTGGCGTCAGAGCGGTATCAAAGCCCAGAAAGACTCTTTTCTTTCTGTAGCAGGGAGAAGGAAATTCACTATGCCACCGAGAAGAGATAGACAGTCACCCGATCCAGAGGATAGGGAGATGTCGCGACGAAGGGGTAGGCAGATGGCAAATCCAACCATAGAGAGACAAATGCGTGATCTCCGAGCCAGACTCGAAGACATGGAGACAGCGCAAAGATGCACACCCAGTGCAGGGGATCTAAGTGATTTCGACAACGAAGTTGAGGCTGAACATGAGGAAGAAGTTGCAGCCGAGGATGCAGCCAATGAACGCCTAATTAAAGCTATTTCACGGATGGGTGCAAAGGCGAAGATGGACATTCCAGTTTATGAAGGGAATCTGCATGCGGAAGAGCTTCTAGATTGGATTAGAGCTCTAGATACATACTTCGATTATGAATATGTCGAAGAGGATAAGAAATTCAGGCATGCTGTCACGAGATTGAAGGGACACGCAACATTATCGTGGGACGAGCTACAAGCAGATAGACGCTGCAAGGGAAAGCAGAAAATTAAAATTTGGGATCGAATGATTGCAAAGATGAAGTCAAAGTTCATCCCTAGAGATTATCAAATCACTCTATTTAGGAGGATGCAGAACCTGAGACAGAAGGTGATGACAGTGAAAGAATACACGGAGGAATTCTATCGACTGAACATCAGGGCAGGTCATCGGGAGATAAATGATGAGAAAGTTGCAAGGTATATGAATGGTCTGAGATACGATATCTAGGACGAGATGAGCATGGTAACCATCCGAACGGTGGAGGATGCTTATCAAATGGCTTTGAAAGCTGAAGAGAAGCTAAGCCGTAAGCAAGGTCAGCGAGGCCGAGGCAGGAGTCAGCCCAAAGGAAAATCGGTTGCCCAAGATAAATACCAGAAGCCCAAGGACGACTGGAAAAAGCCTTAGACTAGAACCGAGATGGGTGGAATTTCATAGCGAGGCCAACATGATGAACCGAGAGAACAACATATAGAGCAGAGTGGAGGATATGTTGATAATAACATGTTCCCTCGTACCAGAGGTGGAGGAAGAGAAAGAGGTGGAGTAATCATATGCTTCACATGTGGAAAAAATGGGCACAAGTCATTCGACTGTTCAGATAAAAAGAAGGATGGAGGAGAGGCTCACATCGTTGAGGCACAGAGGCGTGATGTTGAGGAAAAAGATGCAGAAGGTGGAAGGTCGTTGATGATGCATAAAGTTATCTTAACACCTGAGAAGGAGGTGGAGGAGTCAGATCAAAGAACCATACTTTTTAGAACTGCCTACAAAACCAAGGATAGGGTATGCAAGATTATCATGGACAGCGGTAGCACAGATAATCTCATGTTGACCGAGATGGTAGAGAAGTTGGAGCTGGAAATGATTGATCACCCGAGTCCATACAGAGTTTCGTGGTTACAAAAAGGACACCAGGTAAATGTCACTAAACAGTGTTTAGTTGAATTCAAAATACGAGGGTATAATGATAAGATCTTATGTGATGTCATTCCTATGGATGTATGTCATCTATTGTTGGGTAGACCATGGCAATATGACAGAAATGTGATTCATGACGGGAAGTTTAATACATACACCCTAGAGAATAATGGGAGGACACACATGTTGCTTCCGATAAAAGATAAGGAGGTAAAACCAAAAGGAAAAAGTATAGTACTTCTCATGAGTGGGAAGGAACTTCTTACGGAGGTGAAGAAGAAAGAAGATCCACAATTCTTTGTGGTCAAGAAACCAAGGATCATTTTGACTAGCGCGAGAGTAGACGATTTTCCAGGAGAAATTCAGGAACTACTGGAAGAGTTTGCTGACATTATAGTGGACGAACTACCTCGTTCGTTTCCACCGATGAGGAGTGTGAGTCATCATATCGACCTCATACCAGGAGCTAGTTTGCCGAATAAATCCGCGTATAGGTTGACGCCACAAGAAAATGAAGAGGTCAAGAAGCAGGTCCAGGAGCTTCTAGACAAAGGATTGGTCAGGGAAAGTTTGAGCCCGTGTGTTGTTCCGACCGTACTCAGTCCGAAGAAAGATGGAGGTTGGAGAATGTGTACCGAATCAAGAGCCATCAATAAGATAACCATCAGGTACAGGATTCCATTGCCAAGAATGGATGATCTGATGGATTGCTTGAGCGGAGCAATGTACTTTTCAAAGAATGATTTGAAAAGCGGATATCACAAGATTCGCATGAGGGAAGGCGATGAGTGGAAGACAGCATTCAAAACAAAAAAAGGGTTGTATGAATGGCTTGTTAAGCCGTTTGGCTTAAAAAATGTGCCAAGTACCTTTATGAGGTTGATGAACGAAGTTCTGAGGGAGTTCATCGGGAAATTTGTCATCGTATACTTGGATGACATACTGGTTTATAGTAAATCAGTGGCAGAGCATTTGAAGCATTTGGCTACAGTGATGCAGAAACTACAGCAGGAGAAGCTATTGATAAACATGAAGAAGTCCTCATTCATGAAGAAAGAACTCATTTATTTGGGATTTGTTATTTCAGCAAATGAGTTGAGGATGGATCCGAATAAGGTGGAAGTGATCAAGAATTGGCCATCACTGAGGAATGTATTCGAGGTGAGAAGTTTTCATGGTTTGGCTAGTTTCTACTGAAAAATCATCAGGAATTTCAGTGGAATTAGTGCAGCGATGATGGATACAGTCAAGAAAAGACATAAATCTTTTCACTGGACTAAAGAAGATGAGAAAAGTTTCAAATTGTTGAAAAGGAAGATCACGGAACAACCAATTTTGGTGTTGCCATATTTCCAGAAGATATTTCAGGTAAAATGTGATGCAAGTGGGTTTGCCATAGGAGTGGTCTTGAGTCAGGAGGACAGACCGATTGCATATTTCAGCGAGAAGTTGAATGAGGCAAAAGAAAAGTACTACACATATGATAAGGAATTCTATGCCATCATACAGGCATTGAAAAAATGGAGGCACTATTTGATTTCAAAGGAATTTGTTTTATATAGTGATAACCATGCCTTACAATTTGTGACTCAACAGGAGAAGTTGAATCAGAGGCATGTTAAGTGGGTTGAATACATGCAAAATTTCACTTTTGTAATTAAGCATATTTCGGGTACTGCTAACAAAGTGGTTGATGCTTTGAGCAGGAAATGTTTGCTGATGCAGGAATTCAGAGTCAAAGCGCGAGGTTTTGATGATCTCAGGGACATGTATGCAGATGATCCAGATTTTAAGGAAGCGTATGAAGCAGCTGAGAATATATTTCTCAGAGATAGAAGCCCTTGGACAGAGTATATGATCCAAGAAGGATTATTGTTCAGAGGCAATCAATTGTGCATTCCAAATTGTTCCATGAGGGAGAATCTGCTGAAGGAGAAACACAGCAGAGGCTTGGCAAGACATTTGGTCATGACAAGACATTTGCAAAGCTGAGTGAGTCATACTTTTGGCCAGGGATGCGATCATAAGTCAAGCGGTTTGTAGACAGATGCAGAATTTTCTAGCATTCAAAAGGAAGAAAGAAGAATGCAGGATTCTATCAACCATTACCCATACCTGAGAGGTCATGGGATGAAATCAGCATGGATTTCGTACTAGGATTGCCAAGGATGCAAAGAGGATTTGATTCAGTCTTTGTGGTAGTGGATAGGTTTTCCAAGATGGCACATTTTATCCCATGCCAGAAAACCAGTGATGCGACTCACATCACAAATCTGTTCTTCAAAGAGGTCAATTGACTTCACGGCTTACCCAGAAGTATAATTTCAGACAGAGATACAAATTTCGTGGGACATTTTTGGAGGACACTGTGGAAAAAGATGGGGACTAACTTGTTGTTTAGTTCAGCTTATCATCCTTAGACTGATGGGCAGACATAAGTGGTGAACAGAAGTCTAGGAGACTTGCTGAGAAGCTTGGTGACAGAGCACCACAGCCAGTGGGATAGTATATTGTCGTAGGAAGAGTTCACATATAATGACTCAGTGAACAGGAGCACAGGCCAAAGTCCATTTCAGATAGTGTATGGCATGCAGCTGAGAGGATTTCTAAATTAAGGGATTCAAAACAGACTGCGACTAGGAGTGCAAGTGCTGAAGAGTTCGCAGAGGCGATGAAAGAACTTCACGGCCAGGTGAAGCAGCGACTGCTAGATTCAAGTCATGAATATAAGCACAGAGCCAACCAACGAAAGGATAACTTCAGTTCGAGGTTGGTGAATTAGTTCTGGCACACTTGAGAAGAGAAAGGTTCCCGGGAGGAACATACAATAAACTGAAGATGAAGAAAATCAGACCCTGCAAGGTCTTGAAGAAGTTTGGGGAAAATGCTTATGAGATCGAGTTACTGGATGGGATCGAAATATCTCTGATATTCAATGTCACAGATTTATACCCATACAGGGCTGGAGAAGCAGAGACTAGGACTGAGCAGCCAATGATCTAGTGGATGAAGCAGATGCCAATTACAGAGAAGCCGCAGATGGCATGTATACTGGACAAGAGAGTCAGTAAGAAGACCAGGAGGAAAGAATACTATGAGTATCTAGTCAAATGGAAGGGCCATCCAGTGGAAGATGCCAGCTGGGAGAACGAAGCAGAGATACAGAAGCATGGATATACCATGCAGGAGCTCATGGACAGGATCCCATGAAATTTTTCAAGCATGGGAGTATGATGCAAGAGCATCCCTCACGTCAAGTGAGCCAGCGTGGAAGCGGAAGACAGCTGGAAGGCGTCCAACACAAATTTTGAAACACCTTGAAACTGTTGCGTAGAAATTAATGTGATAATGTAATGAGGTGCATTTTTGTATGTAATGGACCTTGAGTGTATAGCTCTCGTCCTTAAGTAGATAGGAGGCATTTAATATAGTTAATGCAAGTAGATAAGATTTTTAATTCTTAGATTAGACAGTTTTAGAAGAAGGAGGGAAAACAGATATAGACACTCTCATTGTACATTGTAACATATGCATGAGAGTTGAAGCAGGAAGAGCATAGGAAAATAGAAGAGAGTGGTAGAAGAACATCCATGTATAGATCTTGAATTAATAGAAGAAGTTGATTCAAATCCATGGTTTTGTGTCTTTTCTCTGTGTGTTGATGTTAAATGATGTGCTCATGAGTGGTTGTTTTCGTGTTATGAATTTTCTTTATTGTTGTGTATGTGATTTCATGTTGAGTTTGAAATCTGAGAGAAAGAAGGAATGAGTTTCAATTGTTTCTCTATTTGAGCCAGAGAATTCCTGCAAGGAGTGCAGTCGAATTGTCTGCAAGGAGTGCATTGACGGAGGCTCGGGTAGTCTAACTATTGTCCTCGTTCACCTAGAAGTGAAATTGGGTTGTAAGAGTCATGCAAGGAGTGAACAGGCCAAGGAAGAGTCTCAGGGTTATGAACCTGAGAGAAGGAATTAGGACTGTTGTTGCAGGAGGGAGCAGAGTCGAGGAGCTTCAATACATAGACGCGGTTGAAGATTTTCCGCAAGGAGTGCGTGCAAAGGGGTTTCCTTTCTGAAGACCAAAAGCTGTGGGAAAATCTCAGGAAGGATAGGCCTTTGAGTTTGCTGGAGAACAGTGAGGACAAGTTGTGACTGAAGTTCGAGGGAGCATCGCAAGTTTTCGAGCAGGTGAACGAGTTCCGTAGAAATCATCAAAGGGAAGAGATGAACGGTCAGGATCTTGTGTGGAGGATTTTCAAAATCCCTTCAACCGTTGGATTGATCAAAGGAGTGAGGAGGTTACGGTCACACCAAAGGATTAAGCTCAGGAGGATCGTGAGCCGCAGGATCTCAAAGGGGGGGACACGTGTTGCATGGCCATCCATAATCGGAGATTCAGCCATCGGCATTCACATAAGTGAGTATTTTTGGCCTTTGCATTCAGCAAAGTCCATAGGTCGATCTGGACCGTTCATTCGTCTGGGATGCGTGTCTTGGGTCAGGAGAAAGACGGGAACCGGTCTTTCATGAATCTCAGAGACAAGGAAAACAGTGCATCAGGAATTGCAAAATCGTGAACCACGATATCTCGACGGATACGAGAGGAGCGTGGACATAGATGTCAGAGGAGTGGACAGGTGGCACACCACATCGGGTTTTCACAGGTTGAAGTGCCAAAGAAATATCGACATCAGGATCCGCGATCCTGCGAAGTCTAAAATCCCCACGAGGTGACGGGATCATTGAAAAGTCAACTCGCGAGCACATCGGGGTTTGGAGGATTAGGGAACCTGAGGATAAAGTGGCCATACATTTTGATTTTGTGAACTCCGATTTCCCAATAGAAGAAAGGGAGATCGAGCGAGAGTGTTGTTGTGGGTGAAATTTTCCCGATAGGGAAATAGAAGAACATTTGAGTTCTTCGGGCCGGGAGGAGAAGAGGATCCTATGAGCGGGCGTGCACTGAGGAGCACGTCTGGCGTCACTTGACAACAATCCCATCCTTATGGTGACACTGTTTTCTTTTGATTATGCATTAACAACGTTTCAACTCCTTCATATAGGGTAAATTCCCAGCTTTATATTTTGGTTTACGGTGACAGCTATCCTTTGTTAATCTTGTTGCTTCCTTTTACCTTTATCCCTTTTGGATATTTACCAATGTAGTAAAACTTTTATCCCTTGCCTCAGCCCTCAATTATTTATTAATACCAAAGATAGGCCGATAAGATATCCACTGTCTCGTATGTTTTCACCCTTTTTCTCTATAAACTTTATTTGGATAGATCTTAATATCGTTATTCCACCGTTATCTTTTGTTTTAACTTTTAATTTATTCTAGCATGTTATTTGGGGCATCGAAAATGCACATGATCTATCAAGTGTAGAGTTTCATTATTATTGGATGAAGGGTATGAATATTGTAGAACCTTTTTAGATATYTTTRYATGATYATGARAKGGTTTAAGAKTTWWAAAATGATTATTATAATTAGATYGATGAAGTGTTTCMTTTATTAATAATAATAATAATAATAACAATTATTAATATCATTGTTACTATTATCCTTACYAGTGGGATGAGGAATTGGTGTGTAAAGGTTGTTAAGATATACACGATTTAATTCCTCARAMATTGTTGTATATATTCCCCATGATTATTGGTTAGTGATTTAAATTACAATTTTTATAACAACAATAACATTTTAAGGTAAATTGATTTAGATGGAACTATGATGACTCTTGAAAAATTAAAATTCACAAAGGAAATTGTTTCAAGGTGGATTTAGTTTGTACCTTATGATATTATGTGCTTTAGACATGCATTGCAGGGCTCGTAGTGGAGGTTGGATTAAGCTATGTTAATTTCCTTATTGGCTTTATTAATTATCGTTGTCTTTTAATGTGATTGTTATTCTTGCAAAGTTATTGTAACTTAAAATGAAATGGTGTTGTCATTTTATGGCAATGATATTGTAGTTTTATTGTTATGGATAACACATAAGATGTAAGGTGATTGTTATTTTTGCAAAGTTAATGTGATATAAATGTAATGTGTTTATTATTTCATGGCAGCGTTATTCTAATTTTTATTGTTATTGATAAACATATATGGTGGAATGTCTTTGAATTAAGTACAATAAATTACTCTGAGTTAGTAAATGAGGGTTGTTGTTCATTTAAATAATGTTTTACTTGGTTGGTAAAATTTCTGTGTGCTTGGTCTGCTTGTGTCGGGCGGGATGTAGACACCTCCATGTTCCTCAGAACAGTCACCAGCCCTGAGACCTTAAATGGTTTAAATCGATGGGAACCTGGGCTTGAGCATTGCTTATGTGTCTTGGATGTCCTAACAATTACAGGGTAGGATGGGCAGGTAGTCAGTCTTACTTATTGTCGATTGATCGTCATTAAATGCATGCAGTTACATGTTGTGTGTCTTATGTCTTCTTGTTGTGTTTGTCGTGGTTTGCATCTTGTTCGTCGTCGGGTGGCGATGCAGAGTCGAATGTGTTTGTTTCCCTTGTACATGCGCACACACACTTTTAAAAGAAAAAAAAAAAATTGCACTTGTTATATGAGGTTTGTCGTCGTAACGAGGAGGAACGTTACAGAAACACACTGCAAAAATTTCCCTACTTGGAAATTTGGAAAAGTTTATGTGACGGTGCATTGATGTTTGTTATGCACATCGCTGCGTGTAGTGAACGTATATGCACCACTTTTTTACTAATTTCTAAATAATTGTTTATGTGTGTTAATATTTTAATTTGTTTTTTTGGTTTAAGCAGTGCATAGGATAAATGTAATGCACTGAGGCATATGTGTTGTAGTGTAGCACCCCAGTGCGGTATTGTTTTTCGACGCACTGCATAACATAGTAGAATGTATTTTGTTCGGTGCGTTACTTTACACTCACACACTATGGAAAGTTCTCACAATATATGCGCACTATCGACGGCACATGACTATGTTTTGGGTGCACCGTTAATGCAATTAACTTATTTTTTGAAGGAAGTTATTTTTCTATATTTATAGATAAATTTACCATTTAGTAGATTTTTTTTTTATGTTTTATGTATGAGTGAGTTTGATGTATTTTATATGTTAATCATGCAGAGATGTGAATAGAGAGAGAATCAGCAGTAGCAGCAGCAGAGGATGGACCTGTACAATGTTGTATGGGAATGGGAGGCAGGAAGAGGGAGAGGGATTTGTTTCCTCTCACTATTAATGAAATGACTCATGTTCTCTTGAGGAATGTAGGCCTCCTTAAGTACTATGAGGAGGCTACATCCTTTAAGGGTCACTCTAGGTTGTTGGTGCATCTGTTTCGTCGATGGGATGTCCATCGACAAGCTTTTTGTGTGGGTCTGGATCAGTTGTACCATCCCACTGAGGAGCATATTTACTTTATCACTGGGCCATCCAGGAGAGGGGAGGATTTTCCCCAGTTCCCAGATGTTCCATTAGGTGTTGCAGCTGAGACTCAACTCATGTGCTCTCAACGATATATTGGGGTTGATGTACTATCCCCATCTAATTTTTAGGTGTCTGGTGGAGAGCTGAAAAATCACCTCTTTCGGTGCAAAGGAGGTTAGGTTCCCCTCATTGTTAGTGACTACCATATCCCACTTTATCAGTGATAGGTAGCGCATTAGCTTCCCTCTTTTGTATTATGTTGATTCGTTGGTACAAAGGCCACAGTGTATTAGATGGTTTGCAATTTTTTTTCGGTAGTTTCATATAGCACTAAACAGATGTCGCTCTATGATAAATGGGAGGTCGAACTTCCATTTTTCCTTAGAGTTGTTTTTCTTATTTTTTGAGAGGTTTCCAGAGATGAGGTAAAATTTTATTGTCATCCTACTAGGTCGATGACTCATGTGTGGATGCACATGTGGGGGGGGGATGATTCCCAAGAGGGGCCAGCCAGAGTTTCTGACTAGGATTTCTCGAGATGCACTAGGGCTACTAGGTAGTGCGTCGGATCACATGTTCGTCATGGTATCATGTCCTTACACGGTTTTGGATTGGCAGGATGTATGAACATCCTCTTCACACCAAATGAGCCACCAGATGATAGAGGTAACATTAGTGTTTTGTTTAAATTAATATAGTTTCATTTTATTGTCTTACTTAATTAGAATAAAATTAATTCTAACACGTTTTTTAAATTGTTTTATTAAATTGTTTAATGAATTAACTGTGTAATTATTTTTTTGTACTATATGTTTGCAAATATTGTCACTTTCATTGGGGACATTCCTCCTACCCTAGTAGATGACGATAAGGATATGATTCCTAATTTTGTGGTGGGTCAGGGTCCTCGGGTGCAGATACATGGCGACATGTGTCATAGGCCCAATACAACATTCAGGTTGGAGTTGGGCGACCCACTCCCTACACTTTTGACAGAGGTGGGAGTCCTCCCTACCCTGATGCAAGACATCAGGGAAGATCCTATGCTTTTGGAGCTTTGGACGGACATGTCACATGATTTGATACCTCTTATGCATCATATCATCAGAGCTTCCATGATACTAGCGACGAGGAGGGATCTTGATGATCAAAACAACTTTTCTTCCAATACGACCTGTTCGTCCAGTACCCCATTGATTGATGAGGGTGTTCATGATCATCTTTCTCCACATCCTCCTCCTCCTCCTTCACCTCACACAGATCATGAGGAGACAACACATATTCCTCCTCCTCCTCTTTCACCTCACCTAGATGAGCATGTCGGACCTATTCCTCATCCTCCTCTTTCACCTCACATAGATGAGCAGGCAGGACCTATTCATCATCCATCATCTTCCACTACAGACCAGGCCTCCACTATTGCTGTAGATATGTAGATTATCCCACCGACTGGACAATATATGTTATAGAAGTTATTTGACTTTTCATGTTAGATATGTTTGTTAAATGTGCTTGATAGATGTGTATGTTATAACATTGTTCATTAGATGTGCATTTTTCCTATTGATCATGATGATATACTTAATTAATTTATATGTTGATGTTCATGTGTACATTTTTAAGTCATGTTGAATGTGTTTAATGTTAAATGTGCTTGATGGATGTGTATGTTAAATGATGCTTGTTAGATGTGTGTGATGATTATGTTAGACAATGCCTTCCTTTTGTTAGATGTGATCACAATGATGATGCCCTGTTAAATTATTAGATATGTGTGCTAGCTAATTAATGATGTTTATATGTGCTAGAGGTATATATAATTAGATGATGTTAGCTAGCGAATATAAATGTGTATTTTAGATGGTTTTTATGTTTGTTATAAGATGGTTATCATCATCATGTTTATTTTTATAAATTACAAAGTTCAATATGATTGAAACTATAATTATAAAATTGAAACTATAATTGCATAGATAGTTCATTATACATATTCATTCTAACTAAAAAAAAATTCAAAAAACAAATTACATATGAATAATTATTATTTTCCATTATACTAATTACTTTTTTTTAATACACTCATCTACACTAAAAATTGTTATTATAAAAAGTTATGATCTCCAATGATAATAATTCTATTGGCTTTAAAATTTTGTGGATGCAAATCTTCCTATTGTTATTTTTGTCATTATTTTGTAAGTTGATTGCTATCAAATTTTAAATTACTTCATTAATTGTGGTTTTACTCAACATTGAGGGCATAATTTTATAAATATTTTCAAATGCAATGATAAAAGTATGTAAACTAACAAACACTACTTTAGTTAAAAACCAAATTATCACAAAATCATGTTATAAATTTAATTTTTTAATTATAAACCACATTTTTTTTGTTAATCTTACTTTTAAATCTACAAAATAAATGAACATAAACTGAGTTTTTGAATCATCATGTTAACATATCCTCAAAAATGTTGTACTATTAAACATGAATATCAACCATATCATTACATCTAATTATATCAACATAGAAATTAGAATTTCATATCCCATTGAAATTTCGACTGGACATTTAACATTTTTCAGGATTTCACAATTGGAAATACTTAAAGAAGATGAAACGTTTTTAAATATATGAAATGACATATGCATTTGTTCAAATAAGAATATTTCCATGAAATCAAAAATAATTTTAAAGACAAACACATTACACATCAAACTGACTATTAACCGACTAAAATTGTTCAAAGATTTGTTATAATTAACTTAACATTTCCTCTATCAAAAGATGAATAAAAAATAATATAATTAGCGAAATAAAAAATATAACAAAAAGATACAACAGTGTTAAAGATGAAATAAAACATGTACATATCACTCTTTGTTGTCATCGCCCTCACTATCTTCCTCGCTTGGCATGATAACATTGTTTTTCTCAAAAACATGTTTTGATCTAGGGTCGTGTCTTAATACAATCCACCAATCTCTATCCAACACATCCGGGTAAAAAAACACTTGGTTGTAGTGTTTTGGGAAAACATAAGGCTTATTAACTTCATTCCACATCTTTTTAGAATTGATACATATCATCCCACTATCGTGATCTTCCTTTACATTATTTCGATCAAAGGTGTCCCACCACTTGCACCTAAAAATAACACATTGGAAAGAAGAGAAGTCCACATGAATGATCTCATGTATCTTTCCAACATAACCTAACATCCCTCGTATTAGATTTTTATCATGGCGGCTAGCACGACTAGATTGATCGAACTCGGCTTCCACTCCACATTCTTGTGGCATGCATCCATCATCGGCATCCTCTCTGCAAAAATGATGTCCATATTCCCACATAGATGGGAACAAATGCACCTATAAAAAAGTGAAAAATTCACAATGTCGTGTGTCTAACAATTCAACCAATAAAATATAAAATATAGATGTTATAGTTCAAAGGTGCATTTAAATGTTACAAAATGTACACAAACAGATTATTACCGAGTTTTTGCACCCAATCCCTATGTTTAGTGCATCCTCTTCAGCACGCGGGTAATGACCGGATGCACTGTATTTCTCTCTGACTTGATCAACAACCCAATTGTTGGGGCCAGGGATGATTTTAGGGGATAAATTTCTCTCATGGGCTAATTTTCCATGGTTTTTCCCAAAAAACGATTTGCTATTCCAAAAATGATTAGCCCAAATTCTATAGGATAAAATTATTTTACCTTTAAAATCGCCAAAATTTTATACAAAATATATAAAATCCTTAGAATTTTGAATATTTTTACAAAAATATCGCCAAAATTTTTATAGTTGACATATGAAAGATTAGTAATATTAGTCAAGGTTTCTACATATTAAAATAAATTTCCATCCTTAAAATCATCCCTGGTTGGGGCATATCACTAGTATATTTTCTTTTAAATGATCAGGATAAAACATACTTCTACCATTCAACCGTCTAAATTATTTCCTGTCATTGTCATGTTTCCTCCTCTTATGTTCATACAATGCGACCCACGGTTGTGTTGCCTCTTAATTGTAAAGAATGAATTTATTTGATGGAATCAATTTATGAATTCGTTGATGTGTGTGTGTGTGTGTGTGTGTGTGTTTTCATGAAATCAAACTGACATATAGTACATATCATATCAAAATATACATTATGAAGTTTAATGTGAATAGTTACTATATAAAAATTTGGCAAATGATAAGTCACTTACTCTTTATCAAGTGCATTTTTATGTTTGTTTGCATAAGCTCCCATTCTCATTTTTCCTCATCCCTTTCATCACCCCAAATCACCACACCTGGTGTGTTTTTGATCTGCTTGATGTACTCATTGGCATAATAGAAAGAATCATATGATATGTACCCCTATGCCATAGACCCCTCCGGTTTTTTCCTTAATCGAACAAATCTTTTCAATTTCTTCATGTACATCTCTAAGAATAACATCCAATGACAGGAGACCACTTTGACTAATTCAACCTCATCTACTAGGTGAATTAGAAGATGAACTTGCAATTCCATGAAAATCATCGGTAGTTCCTTATCAAACATACAAACAATCTCAGTTATCTCTTGACACCACCATGGAATTCTAGCCATATGAATCTCCTTTGATGTGATCCATTGTACAAATGAAAATAATTTAGATATGGCACGTCGTAGGTCCTAGGGGAAGTCATGGTTCACACACCCATGCACCAATAGAGGATGATGACACTACAAAGTAAACACATAGAAAATTAATTATGTTTTATCCCGTAGCATGAATTTATAAAACAAATAATAAAATCATGTTTTTGACATACGTACTCTTAGAAGGTTCAAATGGTCATGTGATTTTAACCCCGAGAAATTGTCTTCCACAGTGAATATGCACCGTACTGAAGACCCATATAAAGAAGGCACCTTCACACCCAATATAACTTCATTTTCCAAAGAAAGATAAACATTCTTCAATATCCATGGGACATCACCTTCTTTCAAAGACCAAGAGGGACCAACCTTTCCTCTACTTTCTTTTCTTGGCCAATGTTTCTTTTTACTTTTTGAAGAAATAAGATCTCTCCTAACAGCCAATGTGTCACTTTATTTTGATGATATGTGTCTCCATATAGAAGATGAAACATTTTTAAATATATGCATGGGATCTAGTAAGTGGGAAATATTAAGATGCTCCCAATATGGGAACTCATAAAAGACATATTTATTTTTCATCCCAATGTGAAATTTCTCAACATAGGTGTCGAAGAATTATGGATCATCAAACATAGGGTCTTTAGTTGAACCAAATATTTATGTAATCTCCTTCTCCTTCTCTCTTTCATATGCTCTAAGACATTATGTTGGTGTCATTATTGCAGGCCTTTGGGATCTCTCTGGTTTACCATTGAAAGTGGATGTTTCTCTTCTATAAGGGTGTTGTTTTGGGAGGAATACCCTAAAGCAGTCGAACACTGGCTTTCATAGGTGGTTGGACCACCTGGCCTTTAGAGAAGGTCCACAACATTTGCATCCATGATATCATTTTATTACAAGACATGTGAAATTATTAATGTATACAATAGAGCATGTTAGTGTCGAAGTCCAAACAGTTGCAATGAATTAAATATGACAAAAAATATTGTTACGTATATAAACAAATCAATAAACATGTAATTTACCAGAGAAAACTCCTAAGCCTGGATAATCATGTGTGGTGTAAGCACATATTTCATACAATGTAAAATTCCTCTCTGTTGTGACAGGTCTTGATACATCATATACATGTATCCCTTCCCATAACTCCTTCAATCATATACCAATGGTTGTGGGTAAACATTCATATTCTTCACTTGTATTCTAACAGGGACTATAAGAGCCAATATAAGATGTTCATTCTTCACGGAAAACCATGGGGGGGTATTATTATTGATCACTACTACACGCCAAACATAATAGTTGGTGTTTTGGAGGGAATATGAATTGATGCCATCCATGGCTATGCTGAGTCACAAAATTCATACTTCATCCTTGAATTTTTTAGGACATGTACCCTCTATATGCTTCATGGCTATTGAATATGTTGGGATTCACATAACTCCCAACTCACTACTATGTGAGGCATGCCATCCATGACACATAGCTAATTATTTTCAATGAAAGAGCCTTTGAATCCTTTGGACTATAGGCATGCTCCTCAATATCTTATGAGGAGAACCATGTGATTTACCCTTTTTATTTGATTTATGATATATGTCATGCCCACATTTCAGACATATCTCTTTGTCTGCATATTCTACTCTGTATAGAATACAATCATTCAGATATGCATGATATGATATGTACTTAACACCCAATATTTTTCAACATTTTCTTTGCCTCTTCCCAACTGCTGGGAAATACATTGTCACTCAGAAGAACCTTATCTTTGAATAACCTAGAGTTACTGGGAAATAGAAAATTACAATGTTATTTAGCGTTCATAAAATCGATCATTTTTAATGTTGATTGTGTGACAATATTTCTCAAATTATAAGGGGCTTAATGATGATCAGTTACCTCAATATTGTCGAGAAACATGTGTTTGACATGCCAAACTTTGCTTTCAAGTTGTACAGTATAATTTTTTTCCCCAATTGGGTATACTTTTACCGGCTAGGTCCAAAGAGAGGTGTGGTGGAAGAAAATTTTAGACTTTCGAATAAGGTATCAGTGATATGAGCATCATCCCCTTGCTCATTGTTATGGAATTCATCTAACAACATTGTCTCCATGGAAGTTGTATCTTGTAAATAATCATCCATACCAACCTTGATTTCATTGACTCCATTGCCAACTTGTGAAGAACTACTATTGTTGTAGTCATTCCTAATTGGTGAATCTGGACATAGTGGGAATTGAATAGGTGGTTGATTCAACCATTCTTGGTATGATTCCTCTCTAAGTCATGCTCTTATTGCAGCCTTCTCTCGATTTGACATTGTAGTGGGGTGCAACGGAAGATGATAGGTAGGTCACTCATCATCACTAGAATCCTAATTTAAAAAATATTGAATATTAGTACATCGATGATATTAGTAAGCACAATGCAATTGGTTTGTTCAAATCACATTACATAAAACAATTATTACCATCGTTGACCCAAGATTTCAGTTGGAAGATGGAATGCTACTATTGAAAGGGTAAAGCGATTTTTCATTTTCATCTACCAACTACTTACATTATGTTGCTCCTCATAAGAGCTTCCGGCGTTTTTGAATTGGTACTGGAATATTATCTACATCTGAACTTGATTCTAAATTAGGATCCTACAAATTTGGTTGATACATTTTTATTCAGATTGACATGGATAACAAAAATAATTGAAATATAAATAAAATCTAAACTTACTCGAGGTGGAAAGGGAAAACTCTGCGATGGACTTTGAGCAATATGGAATGACTTGGAATTTGAAGAATTGGCCATTTGATATTGTAAGCTTCTCTCCCTACATTTGACCAAAATAAACAGTAAATTATTTTTACGAATAAGGCGACTTTAAGCGCAAAATGTATACTATCTACAAGTCATGTGGATGAATCATGAAAAATAAATTAAGATGAATATATTATTTTGTGTGCAAATAAAAATTTAGATAACTTTGAAAACATAACGGTATGTTACTGTAACAAACATGCATGGGTGCATCTATAACATTGTAAAGCACTGGTCGTTTATATATGCATCGTACCAGTCCCATGAATTCAAATAATAAAAATAAAAATTATCCAATATCGGTGCTCCAAAAATTTAAAGCGCATTGGTGCGTCGTATACATATCTGTTCCGATGCATTAAAGTAATAAAGGCACCAAAGTTTTGAAAAATTAAAAAAATAAAAATGACTTTGTTTATTACAATTGAAAAATGAGCGGGAATTTAAAACCTAATTTCATAAAGTCATTTAAATAGTAAAAACCTATTCATTGTTTCATTATTTTACCAAAATTTATAGTGGAAATATTTGTAAGAGAGCCATACCAGAGAGCAATGTGGAGCAACAAAATACTTTGGAACAATAGGATTTATTCAGAAGATCGGAATTTGAAGGTAACTATGGTGATTCATTTAAAAAAAAAAAAAAATAATAAATTTTTTAATGGGTATTAAGTTATTCAGTATTTTATTATTTTACAAAAATTTATAGTTTAAAGACCTCCAATACTGAATAATTAAAATTTAAGATACAAGCAATTTATTTATTTATTTATTAAATATATGTTGTTATTTATTTATTTTATTTTATTTTAAAACTACTCTTCAACACTATCATGAGATGCAAATTCATCTCGCACTTAGAATTTAATAGTGTACATTACTATCATCATCTCTATAAAGATAACAACAATATCATCTAATCAGAATTTATAATTAACCTTTCAACACATTATTCATTATTTGTTACTTAAAATTTAAATATTACAATTCTCAAGTTTAGTACTTAAGCATTCTTGTATTCCATCTTCAATTTAGCAATACTAAGAAACCTAGAATATCATAAGGTAATTACTTCTCTTATTAGGGTCTCAACAAAATCTCTTTCAAGTATCATACACAAATTGAGAATCATAAATAAAGATAAGCCATATAATATTGATGTACTTCACTAGAAGCAATTATGAACAACCACATTAGTCACCTTAATTTATATCCAGCCATAAATTAGCATTCCAAAACAAATCATCAACACCTTATTTGTTCTCTAGTTGAATATCATCAAACCAGTGGCATAGTCCTCATTCGAATCAATAGATTCATTCATTACCAAAATATTGTTTATTGGAGAAGGTTAAAATATATATATTCACTCCAAAAGCTCTATTGGTCATAATAATTCTATGATTCAGTAA
>JZKD02S1673057.1:488273-502592 GCA_000966675.3 Picea glauca | reverse complement strand
TTCAATGATAAAAATCATCGGTGCCTTTAATTATAACATGCACGGGTGTTGTAACATAATACACATCGGTCCTGACATAAATTGAAAAAACACCTATATTAATAATATTTTAACCAAAAATTATAATAATAATACGTCTTATCATTGTGTTCAATTTATAAGTGCACCGATGCTTATCTTTGACGAGTCTCCATCGGAGCCTTCTCGACATCATTCATTGCTCTTGTTTTTTTTTTAACGCACTAGTGCATGTTATCATTAATTTTCCCAGTGCTTTATTCCTATTAATACATCGATGCGTTTATGTTTATAAGAGCATCGGTGCCCCATATTTCTTGGACAGCTCTGGTGCTTTGGTTGACATGTGAGAACCGGGGATTTAAGTTCAAGAACACATTGACGATCAGTATCATAGATTTGAATGGTGTTTTGTTGTTATTAAAACACTTGGTTGTAGTCTGTATAAACTCATCAGGGCTCCAATATTTTAGGACTCACCCGGTGCCTATTGTGCAATGTAGGAACCAGTGCATTAATGTTTTAAGTGCATCGATGTGTATGATCTATGAAGTGCACCGCATGGAAAAACATCCACTACAACCTTCACCCGCCCAAATATTTTTAGTTATAATGAATTTTCGTTACAATCTCCGAGAAACCATCTGCTACCAAAAATGAATGCTTTCACGGAGGTTTTTTTGACATTTTTTGTCAATTTTTAACACTAAAAGTCTCTTCTATAACCTCTGTTAGAGGGTCTTTTCCTTGTAGTAAAATGTGTTTCTCACTTTTAGGCTGTATGATTTCCTTTTCTTATCAGGAATGTGAACCCATGCTACACTATCAAATACATGGAAGTGGCTTACATCTAGCTTAATTTTAGTCCATGCTTCTTCTGGTGTTATATTTTTTAAATCCTTTGTGGGAGTGTGATTTACTATGTAATTGGCACAATTGATGGATTCCACCCAATAATGAAGACTTGATATTTTAGTTTGGATCATACAATTATCCATTTCCTTTAATGTGTGATTATTTCTCTCAACAACATCATTTTGGTGTGGTGTATATGGAACAATATGTTGCATTTGAATGCCCTATGCAGTGCAGTAACTTGTAAATTTGTTGTTTACATATTCTCCTCCATTATCTATTCTTAACCTTTGAAGTTGATGTCCAAATTGTTTTTCTACAAGGGACTTGTAGGCCAAATCCATGTCAAAATCTTCACTCTTAAGTTTTAATAAGTAAACCCAAGTTTGTCTAGAGAAGTCATCAATGAAAGTTAAGAAGTAATTGTAGCGAAAGAAAGAAGGAGAAGAAATCATATCACACAAGTGTTACAAAATATTTTCCCTACGGACAAGTGAAACTTCCCTTGGATTACCAGACCCCCTATACCAAGACAAAAACACTACAAATGGACACTAACATCCCTTTAAACTCATTTTAACCAATCAGAAAGAGAGAGGGAGAGAGGGCATGATGTACCTTTTTATGAATTGTGTCCTCGCTACTTCTAATCCCTGAGTTTGATCTTCAAACCCCCTGGCACAACTTGATACCTGCAATAGGAATCAAAGAGAAAAAACTATCTCCTACTATAGTTGATTAGGTAAAACAAATTCATCTACGATAAAGTAACAATAGACAAGCATATGAAAGAATACAAAAGCTTGAAGGAAATAGGCCAAGTATATTCAATGAGAACCCAAAAAAGAATATTTACAGACCACAATTGATGTTGTAGCATGATGCAGGAGCATCGCCAGCGTATCAAGCGAGCCAGTGCATCGAGCAGAAAAGATAGCTGGACATCGCCTACAAAACTTTGAAATGCTTTGATAAGTTGTTGCGCCGATCTTTATTGAAGTCAGTCATAAAGAAGCGCACTTGTATTGTAAAGGGGACCTTGAGCCTTTAAGCTCTCGTCCTTAGTAGATAGGGAGGCATTTAATAAATTTAATGTAGTTAGATAGGAATTTAATTCTAGATTTGATAGCTTAGAGCTCGAGAGGGAAACGGGATATAGACACCCTCCTTTGTACATTGTAGGATTATTATTGAGAACATTCAAGAGAGCAGAGCAGAGAAGTGTATGAAGAACTTCCATGTACAGATATTGAATTAATAGAAAAGATTTGATTCAATTCCATGGTTGTGTTATTCTCTGTGTATTGTTGATATTATGCTCATGAATGTTTGCTTCTTGTCATACATTTGCTTTTATATGTTGTGTATGTGATTTCATGGTTGAGGTGAAATCTAGGAGAACAAGGAGTTAGTTTCAATTGTTTCTCTATCTTGAACCAGGGAATTCCTGTAAGGAGTGCAGTTGAATTTGTCCGCAAGGAGTGCGTGACTGCAGGGTTCAAGTAGAGATAAATCTGTTCTAAGTTCTCAGAAGTGCAGAATTGGCACTAGATCCATGCAAGGTGTACGCAGGTTGGACGAAGGCTCAGAGTTGCGATTCTGAGTAAAGTAAGTTGAGATTCTGCTACAGGAGTGTGCAGGATCGAAAGACTTCCACACTTAAGGTGTTTGAATATTTTTCGCAAGGAGTGCGTGCAAGAACTTCTTCCTGAGGGATTTGAAGTCGAGAAGCTTAGGAAGGATAGGCCTTCAAAGTTGTCGAAGGGCAGTGGAGAATTTGCACGAGCAAGTCGAAGAGAAGCATCGCAGGTTGGCATACAGATCTTGAGGAGAGACACTTCTTGTTCGTGGATTGCGCGAGGAGGAAGTGGATGTGAAGTCTGCAGTGCAGGCAGAAGAAAGTTCGAAACCTGGGAGAGTAGGAGCATCGATCGGGAGCACGAGGAGCATGACTCTACTTGTGGATCGGGTTTATCGGAGTTTCACATGGAAGCAGTTGGAACTTTGGCCGTGAAGATCGCGAGATCGCGAGGCGCAAGGTTCCGAGGAATTCATACATCGCGGGGAACACAAGCACTGTGATGTGGCAGGTGATCTCGGGACATCGGGTCTAGGGAGTTGGGGTACCAAGCTATTAGGTTGTGAGCAGCGAGTTCGCGAGGAGACGAGATAGCGAGATCGTCGGAGTCTCGGCGTCTCGGAACATTGGGACTCAGAAGACGGGGAAAGTAATGTTGAAGGTCGCGAGTACCGAAGTTGCGACATAGCGGTCTGCGATAGAAACAAAGTCCTGATAGACAAAGTGAAGGTCAACATTGACGAGGCATCATATCTTGGGGATCCGAGGGGGCAGTGCTTGACTATTGAACTCACGAAGTCGCAAACACCGATCCTCTAAAAAGGAGAAGTGAGGGTAGCAGGAAGAAGAACCTGTGGGGTGCAGAGTTCTCGACTGGGAATTAGAAGAACCGTCGAGTTCTTCGGGCCGAGAGAAAGAGAAGGTCTTGGTGATCGCGGACGTGTGTGTCGGGTGGCGTCTACGTCAGAGTGGTATCAGAGCTCGGGAAAGTCTTTGCTTTCTGTAGCAGAGAAGAGAAGAAGAAGATTTCATCATGCCGCCCAGAAGAGAGAGGCAATCACCTGATCGGGAAGACAGGGATGCTCGAAAAAGAGGTAGGCCGACAGGAAATCCAGAAATGGAACAGCAGATGAGAGATCTCCGAGCAAGACTTGAGGAGATGGAGACAGCACAAAGACGTGGAGCTAGTGCTGGGGATCTTAGCAATTTCGAAGTTGAAGAAGAAGCTAGACACGAGGAAGAGGTCACAGCAAAGGATGCTTCAACCGAGCGGTTGATCAAAGCCATCGCCAGGATGGGAGCGAAGGAAAAAATGGACATTCCAGTCTACGAGGGAAGTCTGGATGCAGAAGAGTTGCTAGATTGGATCCAAGCTCTTGACACCTACTTCAATTATGAGGAGATCGAAGAGGACAAGAAAGTCAGACATGCTGTCACCCGGTTGAAGGGACACACAGCATTGTGGTGGGACGAGCTACAGGCAGATAGACGTTCCAAGGGCAAACAAAAGATCAAAAGTTGGGATCGGATGATTGCTAATATGAAAGCGAAGTTCATCCTAAAGGATTATCAAATCACTATGTTCAGGCGAATGCAGAACCTGAGATAGAAGATGATGACAGTCAAGGAATATACTGAAGAGTTCTATCAACTGAACATCAGAGAAGGTCATCGGGAGAGCGATGATGAGAAGGTGGCGAGATATTTGAATGGTCTGAGGTATGACATTCAAGATGAACTAAGCATGATAACCATCAGATTGGTGGAATATGCTTACCAATTGGCTCTGAAAGCCGAGGAGAAGCTGAGCCGCAAGCAAGGTCAGCAAGGGCAAGGCAGAAGTCAGCCCAGAGGCAAGGCAGTTGCCCAAGATAAATATCAGAAGCCCAAGGAGGAGTGGAAGAAACCTCAGGGTAAGGTTGAGAGAGGTGGAACTTCACAAAGGTAGCCATATGTTGAGCCGAGAGGACAGCAAAATGATCAGCGAGGTGATTATGCTGATGCGAACACTCTTCCTCGTACTAGGGGTCGAGGTAGGGAAAGAGGAGGAGTGATCACATGTTTTACATGTGGAAAGAATGGGCACAAGTCATTCGAGTGTCCAGAAAAAAAGAAGGACGTTGGGGAAGCTCACATCGTTGAAGCACAGAGGCATGATGATGAGAACGAGGATGCAGATAGCGAAAGATCGCTTGGGATGCATAAAGTTCTTTTAACACCCGAGGAGGAGGTGGAGAAAACAGCTCAAAGAAGCAGACTATTCAGGACAGCTTGCAAAGCCAAAGACCAGAAATGCAAGGTCATTGTGGACAGCGGGAGCACAGACAATCTTGTTTCGACCGAGATGGTGGAAAAACTAGAGATGGAGACAACAGATCACCCGAGTCCATATAAAGTATCATGGCTGCAGAAAGGACATCAGGTGAGTGTCACTAAGCAATGCTTGGTCGAATTCAAAATAGGTGGGTATAATGATAAAATTCTGTGTGATGTTATTCCCATGGATGTATGTCATTTATTGTTGGGTAGACCATGGCAATATGACAGAAATGTTGTTCATGATGGGACGATGAACACATATACTTTGGAGAAGGATGGGAGGACACGCAGGTTTCTTTCGATAAAGGACAAGGAGATGAAACCAGAAGTGAGCAGTACCGTACTTCTCATGAGTGGGAAGGAACTTCTCACAGAGATGGAGAAGAAAGAAGATCCACAGTTCTTTGTGGTTAGGAAGCCGAGAATTGTTCTGACTAGCACAAGAGTGGACGACTTACCGAAAGAGATTCAGGAACTGCTGGGAGAGTTCGCTGACATCATCATGGACGAACTACCTCGTTCGTTGCCACCGATGAGGAGTGTGAGTCACCAGATTGACCTCATACCAGGAGCAAGTCTGCCGAACAAGGCTGCGTACAGGTTGACGCCATAGGAAAATGAGGAAGTCAAAAGGCAGGTACAGGATCTGCTGGATAAAGGACTGGTCAGGGAAAGCCTGAGTCCATGTGCTATTTCGATAGTGCTTAGTCCGAAGAAGGATGGAGGCTGGAGAATGTGTATGGAATCTAGAGTGATAAACAAAATTACCATCAGGTACAGATTCCCACTGCCGAGAATGGATGATCTGATGGATTGCCTAAGTGGGGCAAATTATTTTTCAAAGATAGATTTGAAGAGAGGATATCATTAGATCCGCATGAGAGAGGGTGATGAATGGAAAACAGCATTCAAGACAAACGAAGGTTTGTACGAATGGCTGGTCATGTCATTTGGCTTGACGAACGCACCGAGAACATTTATGAGACTGATGAATGAAGTCCTGAGGGAATTCATCGGGAAGTTTGTTGTCGTATATTTGGACGACATACTGATTTTCAGTAAGACCAAGGCTGAGCATTTGAAGCATTTAGCCATTGTGATGAGAAGATTGCAGCAAGAGAAGTTATTTGTCAACATGAAGAAGTGTTATTTCATGAAGACAGAGCTCATTTGTTTGGGTTTTGTTATCTCAGCGAATGAGTTGAAAATGGATCCTAAGAAGGTGGATGTGATTAAGAATTGGCCATCACCCAGGAATGTTTTTGAAGTGAGAAGTTTCCATGGTTTGGCTAGTTTCTACCGAAGGTTCATTAGGAATTTCAGTGGAATTAGCGCAGTGATGATGGACACAGTGAAGAAGCATCATAAAATTTTTCACTGGACAGCAGAGGCTGAGAAGAGCTTCAATTTGTTGAAGCGGAAGATAACAAAGCAACCAGTGTTGGTGTTGCCGGACTTCCAGAAGACATTTCAGGTGAAATGTGATGCAAGTGGATATGCTATAGGAGGGGTCTTGAGTTAGGATGATAGGCCTGTTGCATATTTCAGTGAGAAGTTGGATGAAGCAAAGCTGAAATACTCCACATATGATAAAGAGTTTTATGCCATTATACAGGCATTGAAAAAGTGGAGGCATTACTTGATACCCAAGGAGTTCATTTTGTACAGTGATAATCATGCATTGCAGTTTGTGAGTCAATAGGAGAAGTTGAACCAGAAACATGCAAAATGGGTAGAGTATATGCAGAATTTCACATTTGTGATTAAACACATTTCAGGGACTGCAAACAAAGTGGTTGATGCTTTGAGTAGGAAATGTTTGTTGCTACAGGAGTTTAGAGTCAAGACGTTGGGTTTTGAAAATCTGAAGGACATGTACGCAGGAGACATAGATTTTGCAGAAGCATATGAAGCAGCTGAGAATCCAGTTCTCAGGGATCGGAGCCCTTGGATAGACTTCATGATCCAGGATGGATTTTTGTTTAAAGGCAATCAACTGTGTATTCCGAATTGCTCCATGAGGGAGAATTTGTTGAAGGAAAAGCATAGTAGAGGCTTAGCAGAGCACTTTGGTCACGACAAAACATTCGCAAAGCTGAGAGAATCATATTTTTGGTCTGGCATGAGAGCGGATGTCAAACGGTTTGTTGACAGATGTCGAATTTGTCAACATTCAAAAGGGAGAAAGCAGAATGCCAGTTTTTATCATCCATTGCCCATACCGGGGAGGCAATGGGAAGCGATAAGCATGGATTTTGTATTGGGTTTGTCGAGGACACAAAGAGGGGTTGATTCCATCTTTGTGGTGGTGGATAGGTTTTCAAAGATGGCACATTTTATTCCATGCCAGAAGACCAGCGATGCGACCCACATCGCAAACTTATATTTTAAAGAAATTGTTAGACTTCATGGATTGTCGAGAAGTATAGCCTCGGACAGGGATACCAAATTCATAGGTCATTTTTGGAGGACGCTATGGAAGAAGCTGGGAACTAATTTGGCTTTTAGTTTAGCATATCATCCGCAGACGGATGGACAGACCAAAGTGGTTAACCGAAGTCTTGGAGATTTACTGAGGAGCTTGGTGACGGAGCATCATGGTAGCTGGGACAACATATTACCACAGGCCGAATTTGCATATAATGATTCAGTGAATCAGAGTACAGGAAAAATCCCATTCCAGATTATGTATGGGACACAACTAAGGGGAGTTTCTGAATTACGAGATTCATAAGAAACTGCGACTAGCAGTGCTAGTGCAGAGGAATTCGTTGAGGCGATGCAGGAACTTCACAGCATGGTGAAGCAGCAACTGATAGACTCAAATTAGGAGTACAAGTGCAGAGACGATTAGTGGAAGAGACAACTCTAGTTTGAAGTTGGTGATATGGTACTGGCACACTTGAGGAAGGAAAGGTTCCCAAGGGGAACATACAACAAACTGAACATGAAAAAGATCGGGCCATGCAGAGTCCTGAAGAAATTTGGAGAGAACACTTATGAAATTGAGTTGCCGGATGGCATTGGGATATCTCCAATATTTAATATTTCAGATTTATACCCATACAGGGCTGGAGAAGCAGAAACTGGAACTGAGGAACCGGTGATCCAATGGAAGAAGCAGTTACCAGTAGCAGAAAAGCCACAGATGGAGTACATACTGGATAAGCGAGTAGGAAAGAAGACCAGGCGGAAGTAGTACTTTGAGTACCTGGTCAAAATGGAAGAATCTCCCAGAGAAGGATGCTAGCTGGGAGACTGAAGCAATGATCCAGAAGCATGGACAGACCGTACAGGAGCTCATGTACAGGAGTCCATGAAATTCTTCAAGCTGAGGAGTATGATGCAGGAGCATCGCCAGCGTATCAAGCAAGCCAGTGCATCGAGCAGAAAAGACAGTTGGACAGCACCTACAAAACTTTGAAATGCTTTGAAAAGTTGTTGCGTCGATCTTTATTGAAGTCAATCATAAAGAAGCTCACTTGTATTGTAAAGGGGACCTTGAGCCTTTAAGCTCTCGTCCTTAGTAGATAGGGAGGCATTTAATAAATTTAATGCAGTTAGATAGGAATTTAATTCTGGATTTGATAGCTTAGAGCTCGAGAGGGAAATGGGATATAGACACCCTCCTTTGTACATTGTAGGATTATTATTGAGAACATTCAGGAGAGTAGAGTAGAGAAGTGTATGAAGAACTTCCATGTACAAATATTGAATTAATAGAAAAGCTTTGATTCAATTCCATGGTTGTGTTATTCTCTGTGTATTGTTGATATTATGCTCATGAATGTTTTCTTCTTGTCATAGATTTTCTTTTATATGCTGTGTATGTGATTTCATGGTTGAGGTGAAATCTAGGAGAACAAGGAGTTAGTTTCAATTATTTCTCTATCTTGAACTAGGGAATTCCTGTAAGGAGTGCGGTTGAATTTGTCCGCAAGGAGTGCGTGACTGCAGGGTTCAAGTAGAGATAAATCTGTTCTAAGTTCTCAGAAGTGCAGAATTGGCACCAGAGCCATGCAAGGTGTATGCAGGCTGGACGAAGGCTCAGAGTTGCGATTCTGAGTAAAGTAAGTTGATATTCTACTGCAGGAGTGCGCAGGATTGAAATACTTCCACACTTAAGGTGTTTGAAGATTTGTTGCAAGGAGTGCGTGCAAGAACTTCTTCCTGAGGGATTTGAAGTCGAGAAGCTTAGGAAGGATAGGCCTTAAAAGTTTTCAAAGGGCAGTGGAGAAGTTGCACGAGCAAGTCAAAGAGAAGCGTCGCAAGTTGGCATACAGGTCCCGAGGAGAGACACTTCTTGTTCGTGGATTGTGTGAGGAGGAAGTGGACGTGAAGTCTACAGTGCAGGCGGAAGAAAGTTCAAAACCTGGGAGAGTAGGAGCGTCGATCAAGAGCATGAGGAGCGTGACTCTACTTGTGGATCGGGCTTATCGGAGTTTCGCGTGGAAGCGGTTGGAACTTTGGCCGTGAAGATCGCGAGATCACGAGGCGCGAGGTTTCGAGGAATTCATACATTGCAGGGAACACAAGCGCTGTGACGTGGCAGGTGATCTCGGGACATCGGGTCTTAGGAGTTGGGGTACCAAGCTATTAGGTTTTCAGCGGCGAGTTCACGAGGATATGAGATAGCGAGATCGTCGGAGTCTCGACGTCTCGGAACATCGGGACTTGGAAGACGGGGAAAGTAGTGTTGAAGGTCGTGAGTAGCGAAGTTGCGACATAGCGGGCTGTGATAGAAACGAAGTCTCGATAGACGAAGTGAAGGTCAACATTGACGAGGCATCAGATCTCGGGGATCCGAGGGGGCGGTGCTTGACTATTGAACTCACGAAGTCGTAAACACCGATCCTCTGAAAAGGAGAAGTGAGGGTAGCGGGAAGAAGAACCTGTGGGGTGCATAGTTCTCGACTGGCAATTAGAAGAACCGTCGAGTTCTTCAGGCCGAGGGAAAAAGAAGGTCCTGGTGATCGCGGACGTGCGCGTCAGGTGGCATCTGCGTCAGAGCAGCCTCTTGAAGCTCTCCTCATCCAACCCCTTGCACGAATCAACCAAGATCAAAATAATGATTCTTTTCTAATTACTTTCCCCACTTTCACCATGGAAATGCCTCCAATTTAGAGGATTTGAGAGGCTCAACCACCTTGAGTATTTTTTAAATAGGTTGAGGATATGGCTCCATAGGTTATGATTCTTTTCCTTAGATAGATCCATGGAGTAAGAATCGATCCAAACAAACCCCAACCTTCAGAGTTTTCCCTTAGAACAAGGTTGTATTCACCTTGATTCCCTCAACCAACAATGGCGCCCCCATAAAGCTGAATACAGGGCACCATGGTACCCCCTTAACATGGTGTAGGGAGCATGGACGCTCCCTAAGCAAAGGTAGGGGAGCTCCAGTCATCCTAAATGTCAAAAGAATGGTCAAAATCCCAGGTAAAAGGTATGTTTCGACTGTAAAATGATGGGGCTTTTCCTTCAAACATGATTTAGGGGTTGTGGCAAGTGTTTCTATGGTGTCAATTGAGTTGTGACACTTATTAAAAGTGTATGAAGCATGTTACGACACTTGCAACACTTGCGACAGTTCGGGTGCGACACTTACGACACTTGTAACACTTAGGATGTGATGTTTGCACCACATGCAACACTTGAGAGACTTATAACATGATGTTTGCACCACATGCGACACATTATGAAAGCATGGAAATTTGACGTGTAATGGATTCCCCCCCAAAGTGTGAAGTCAAAAGAGGAAACTGATGGCTAAAACACTTTATAGATTATTTAATGCAAGGGTGGTGGAGTGGGATAACCTAGTAGAAGTTGCAAAAAATCATCAAATAATATTAATATACATTGCATTCCGGAGGTAGGCATACCTATGCTCAGAATATAAATGACTCAAAGCATGGAAGCCAACCAATACACTGCAAATCCATAATGATTTTGACTAAGGAGATGGCCACCAAAGATACATTGTAGATCCATTGCTCCATGACATGACCTAATTGTAGCCACGAAAGAATAAACAGTGGAGCTATGATATGACAAGAACATAGCCACAGACCAATACAAAGTGGATCTATGTATATCAGTCAAATTATCTCTATCACAACCTAGGCAAAGTACGAAACATAGTGAGTACTCAACCTAGGGTCTTTGTCCCTATTCCAAAACAATATGATTTTATCCACGTGAATAAAATTTTTGATGTCGAACATGGTAGAAACTGCTTGATTACCGTTCATTGATGTATACCATTTAAGGATGATTTTAAGGATGGAAATTTATTTTAAAATTTAGAAACCTTGGCGAATCTTACTAATCCTCCATATGCCTACTATAAATTTTTGGCGATATTTTTGTAAAAATATTCAAATTTCTAAGGATTTTATATAGTTTTTATAAAATTTTGACGATTTTTAAGGTAAAATAATTTTATCCTATAGAATTTGGGCGAATCATTTTTAAAATAACGAATCTCATTTTTGGAAAAACCATAGAAAATTAGCCCATGAGCGAAATTTAGCCCCTAAAATCATCCATGATACCATTAATAAGTGCAAGGGAAATCACCAATGATGTCAATGACTCCCAAGGTACCTATAGTACATTCCAACGAACGTGAATAATGAGCTGAAGTCGAACATATGTGGAATCAATTGATCAAGGGTCATCGATGTAAACATATTTTCAAAAGCGAGGAGGCCTACCATTGAGGCATGCAGGTTCCAAGTTATTGTTCTGTTTCTAAGTCTAAATCCTGGATAATGTGTTGGAGTTGACAGGAAAAAGACTCGCCGAAAGGTGGCCTTGATATATCCCCCATCATCGACACAAAACTATCATAGGAAAGTGATATGAGATGGTGATTATATGAACATGGACTAACACATGAATGGAAACCAAAAATATTGTAGATGGTTGGTCTGAAATGAAAATACTTCTCTTGAACATTATGAGGCACGACACAAGACTTGGCAGCTTTGACGAATTTGAGAAAAGGACCAAAATATAGTGCAACGATCACCAAGGCACTCTTTGGGTGAGTTGAAGGAGTAACAAGACTCATGGGATTGGTATGACTCATAGGAGAGTGGATGGACCAATTGTGAGGCGATATAAAAGCAGGTGCCATGTTCGAGGGAGATAATGAAATCTTCCTTAAAGGATTCAAGACATTTGACCCACTTGCTTCAATTTTTCCCCCATCCAGATAGATGAGTACCTCTTTCTTGTTTAACGAGACTGAGAAGGATAACATGTGCTCGATATAACTTACCTTCAATAAGTTCCTCTTCCTATGTTTAACGAATTGGAAGAATTAAGAGTTTGTTCCCAGGTGCGTCCTTCAATGTATGGCTTTACAAGTCCAGAGAAGGAAAACTTGGCGGTTTTTCATGTTTAGGGAGTTTGAAAATAACTTAAAGAAAACTATGTGGATGTTCTTTTTCATAATTTTAGTCTCCGGGGCCCAAAGAACTCTTTTAACCAAAAAGGTCAGAGCATTCCTTTTTTCATAGTTAGTCTTTCGGGACCGAAAAAGGGTTAAACTATCGCCCAACAAATGATTATTCATGATTTAGGGAGCTCAGAGAATGACGAAGTATGGTCGAAAGGATCACAAGGTCACCAAAAATTTATGTCTCCTAAGTTCTTGTATAAAAAATACATTATGAGCAAACGATTGTCAACAAATCCTTTAAAAACCAACAAAAATCCAATAAAGGGAAAATATTTATGTGAAAAAAGGTTTAAATTAAACTATTTTGCAAGTGGTTAAAAGTCATTTGGGTGAAAAAGTTTAGTTCATTTCACCTTTCATTTTCACTTGCCTCTTTCACTTGGAGTTTTTCCATTTTGAGCAGTTTTTTCCAGCATTGATTATAGGAGCTCTGGAGCATCATTCTTCATTCTGTCTAGACCAGGTTGGTAGTTCGATCCCCCTCTTTCATTTCCATGCTTTTGTTTTGATTTTCATGCATGTTTTCATTTGTTCTAGGCCCCTTAAGAGCCCCCATGGCGCCTTACTAGGGTGGCGCTCCACTAAGGTATCGGAAGGGACATCATCCCAGATCTTGGCCCTGGTGCTTGTGTATAGAGCATGTCAACACTCTGAAATAGTCTACAAGGGGGTGTCGGGCAAAAAAATTAAATTTTTTCTTGTCTTTTAGCCTAGTAAAAAGCATTCTTTTGACTTGGAGTATTGACTAATGAAATTTAATGATGTTTTGCAGGGATTCTAAAAGCCAATATGCTTGAGTGGAAGGAAAGAGATCATGAAAATGATGATATGGCAGCATTGCATAACTATCACGCAAGGGCAGTGCCCTGAAATTATGTTTTATTGAAATTTTTCAAGATACAGAACTTGTGAAAAGAGATACTTCTCTTAGATCATTTGATTGGGTTATGAAATGTTGATGAGAAGGATTTTCAAGTGGGATATCAACTTTTAGAAATTTAAATCGAGGATCTATACTTTCTAACGGGCCTCTCTAAAATAGGGGCACCCATCATCTTATCCAGGTTTCAGGCTACACCCTTGCAGATCGATGACTATATAGCACATTTTGTATGCCAGGATCCCACAAGGAAAGTGGTAGGATTGCTATTAAGGATGTGAGATATATTCCATTACGAGATATCATATTCACCATCACCAAATTGGCAAGAAGCACCAGTCCTCACCTGGATTCCAAATCACAAATGGCATATGCAGTTGAGTGCCTTGGGCTAAAGATATTCAATTGGTGTGCAATATTTCTAGAAAATGTTAAAGGTCATATTTCCATATGTAGAAAAATGAGGAAAAAATAGCTTGGGTATGGATCATTCTTGGTATTGTTCTTTCTGGAATGGATACCTTTGAAGTAGCCTCAGATTTCTTTGATAGAGCATCCTATATCTAAGCCTAGGATGGAAAGGTGGACTAGCCTTTCACCTCAATAAGGGAATAAGCCCTCATCTTTTTATTTCACTATCGATTTATTTTCATGGTGGAGGAGGAAGATTGTGACGGTGGAGGACTATTCTTGTGTCGGGATGGAATTTAGAGGTAGTGAATATTTAATGTTCCCTGAAGGGGCACAATTGGATGCATCAGGTAAATTCCAAAGCGTAACCTTGCAAAAAGTGTTCTTGTTTTTTTATGATATATGTATTTTTTTGTGGTACAATGAAGGATCTAAAACATGTTTGGTTTTTCATCATGCGGACCGAGGAATGACAGGTCCAGCTAGGATGTCACCATTTGGAAAACGCGGTGGTGTTCAGGTAGTGACAAAGGCAGGTTGTGGAGTTGGAGGACTTCATGAGGTAGAGAGGAATCTGAGGGGGCTTACCATGGGTGTCCCCTCCATGATATTGTGAGACGTTCCTTATTACCTACATAGGAACATAGTGGGTATGCTAGAGAGTCTCAACTATCTTCTACGATTAGTAGCTAGAGTAGTGATGTGTTGCCATGAGCACAATGTAGTACAAGGGGAATAGAAGAGTCCCATGTCTTAGTGTAGTATTATGTGATGATGTACGGGCAT
>JZKD02S1673057.1:470791-488263 GCA_000966675.3 Picea glauca | reverse complement strand
GTGATGTTTTTTTATTTATGCTTTATGATTTTGAATATTCATCTATGTGTGAGATACCAATCCAACATATAATTTTCTAATGAACATATAATGACATTAAGTTCTCTCGATATGTATCAGTACTCTATGTAAGAAAAATACCTCTCGAGACAACGAACCCTCAAATAGAGACGTAGCAATGCTGGATTGTGAACAACATAAACACGATTAAGTTGACAAACCACGAGTTGGGAATCAAGACTAACAATTATCTGAGATATGTTAAAAGAAGAGGACTCAGTCAAAAGTCTAATTACGGCATGATATTCAGAAAAATCATTGGTTGCAAGTCCAAGACATATCGTTCCTGAATTTACCAACTCACCAGAATTGTAAATGGTCCAAGTTGCAGAAGCTAAGTTCTGGGTATGTTGGTAGCACCATCTGCAAATCCAAAATATATGAGGAAAGATGTTGACATCTGCACATTCAAGCACAATGAAGGGTATAAGAATCTAAATATGAAACAAAACCCTTACATGCAAAAGTAAATACACACCAAACCAAATCATATGGTACAATAATATACAAAGCATGATTGCAATATTTTCTAAGCATAGTACTTCCTCAGATAGCTCCCATTATCAGGCTCATTGAGAGGGATTTCATCACAGTCGACTAAATTGCAGGAACCTCTGTGTAGCAAACGTTTTACAATGTAGGGTCCATGCCACATAGGTTCTAGTTTTCCTGCTCCAAGTTTATCATGGTCTTGGTCATAGACCATGACTAGATCTCCTTCTGCGAAAATGCAAGGTCGGACAAATTTATCATATTGAGTTTTGATACATTTTTTTATGTCTCATTAATGAGAGAAGCATTAAGATGGGTCTCATCCAACTTCATTAGATATAGGATATGTTCCTCTTAGGCAGAGGTGTTGGGAATGAGTTCTATGACTAGTTTTAAAGATGGAATTTCACATTCAATTGGCAACACCACTTCTAACGTATATACCAACTAGAAAGGTGTGAAACCAGTGGTGGTTTTGATGGAAGTCCGATAGGCCCAAAGTGTTGAGAAGAGTTGTAAATTCCAATTTTTTTTTTCACCCCTACCATGCGTTGAAGCATGGTTTTCAAGACTTTGTTGATGGCTTCAACTTGTCCATTGGCTTGAGGAATAATTAAATGTCATTATAGTCGGTCAATCCTAATCGACCATTTAAAATATGGGCCATCAACTTTGCCAATCCATTTATTCAAAGAGAAAAAAGAAAAAATGTGAAATATATTATCACTGCAATTGAATATGTAACTAAGTGGGTGGAAGAAAAACCAGTCGAAATATGCACTAAAGAGGTTGCATCGAAATTTATTTATGATAATATAATCACAAGATTTGTATGTCCACTAACTCTAATCAGTGACCAAGCGACACATTTGTAAACAAGACGATCCAAGTCCTACTCAAGAAATTTCTCATTGATCATAGAAGAACAAGGGCATACCATCTGTTGGCCCTTGACCAAGTTTTGAGGAAACCTTGGTCAGGTTTGGACCACTTTTGGACTTCGACACATTGTTCAAAGAAGGAGCGCCCAAGCAGAGCTGAAATCACAGATCTCACTTATTTCGCGAGCTATGTGGACCCAGTAAGGGGTCCTCTAGGGTTTTTGTATTGGGATTATGGGATGTCGGTCCATGGGTTCTCCCATGTTTAGGCCTTATTGTAAGGGGTTGTGATGCAAGAGCATCATAAGCAAGCCAGCAAAGCAAGCGCAGAAGCGGAAGACAGCTCGATATGCACCAGCGCACATTTTGAATTTCAAAAGATGGAGCATTAATGTAATAGCTAGGAGGATGTATTTACATTTATGTTTTGTGATTGTAAATAGATCTTGAGCGTTGCTCTCATCTGTCAGATATGAAGGAATTTAATTGTAATGAATGTAAAGTAGTTATGGCTTTTAATTCGATTAGATAGCTTAGAGTTGTAGGAGGGAAAAATCTAGAAAGCTCCCCCGTATGTATTGTATGGTAAGGATTATTCTCATTGTAAGTTGTAACTTGTAGAGCAAGAGAATAGCAAAGCAGAAGAACAAAGATTGTAAGAATTTGTATAAGAATATAGCAGTTGCTATAGAACCCATGTACAAATACACTTGGAATTAATACAAGAATGTTTTTATTCCATTTCATGGTGTTGTGGTGGTTGTTGTTTACATCTATTTGAATGGTATCTTTACAGTTTGCTTTCATTCTCTGTTATGCATTTGTTCAATGCTATATGTGTGTGTATGTATTCTCTTGATTTCATGTTGAATGTATGAAGTTCATGAGAGGAGGAATAAGAGTTTCAATTGTTTCTCTTCCTGAGAATTCCTACAAAGAGCGCAGTGAGAGTCTGCAAGGAGTGCATTGACGAGCTTCTGAGTTTTATCTCAGAAAAGATCAGGAGGGATACCATTGTTCTCATACCAATAGAAGTGTAGATATAGCAAAGAGTCGTGCAAGGTGTGCGCAGGCCGGTTGAAGTCTTAGGCCTATTCAACCAAGGGAAGAGGTTGAAGAACTGTTTTTTTCAGGGGTGCTACGCCAGTTGGTATCAGATCTTACAATCATTGTTTTCTATAAGTAGGAGAAGAAAGAAGGCAAGCTGTGATTTAGATTCTGCATGGAATAGATTTGAACAACGCCGCCGAGAAGACATCAAGATATATCAATGCCTGATCCAGCTGTGGAAAGGGAAATGAGAGAACTATGTGCTCAATTGGATGCTATGGAGACAGCACAGAGATGAACATTTGATGTTGGAGATGTCAGTGAAACTGAAAGTGAAAATGAGGTCATAGCTGAAGAAGAAGTTGTAGCCGAGGATGTTGTAGAAGAAAATCTATTCAAATTTGTTGCAAGAATAGGTGCCAGTGAAAAGATGGACATTCCAATGTATGAAGGAAACTTAGACATTGAAGAGCTGCTAAATTGGTTTAGAGATCTAGACAAATACTTCGACTATGAGGATGTCGAAGAAGACAAGAAAGTTAAACATGTTGTCACTAGACTTAAAGGGCATGCAGCACTGTGGTGGGATGAACTGCAGGTTGATAGGCATTGCAAAGGCAAGCAAAGAATCAAAAACTAGGATAGAATGCTCGCAAAGATGAAAGCCAAGTTTATACCCAGAGATTACCAAATCAATCTGTTTCGAAGAATGCAGAATTTGAGACAGAAAGGGATGACAGTGAAAGAACACACTGAGGAGTTCTACAAGATAAACATTAGAGCAAGTCATCGAGAAAGTGATGATGAGAAGGTCACCAAATACATGAAAAGCTTGATATATGACATTCAATATGAGATGAGCATGGTAACAATCAGAAATGTAGAAGATGCTTATCAAATCGCTCTGAAGGCAAAAGAAAAATTTCCCCGAAAGCAAGGTCAAAAAGGCAGAGGTAGAAGTCAAAGCAGAGGCAAGGAAATCGCCCAAGATAGAGTACAAAAACCCAGGGAAGAAGAAAAGAAACCTCATAATCACTCTGAAAGAGGAGGAAGCTAACAGGGGAGACAGTATGTCGATAGGAACACTTTTCCACGAGCAAAAGGAAGAGGAAGAGGCAGAGGAGGTGAAATTAAGTGTTTTGTCTGTGGAAATATTGGACACAAATATTTTGAATGTCCTGATAGGAAAAGAGATGGAGGCAAAGCTCACATTTCAAAAGATCAAAGATAAAATGTTGAGGCAGAAGACGCAGAAGATGGAAGATCTTTAATGATGCGAAAAATTCTCTTGAAGCCAGAGAAAGAGGTGGAAAATCTAGTCCAAAGAAATAGTTTGTTCATAACTGCTTGCAAGACCAAGGATAGGGTATGCAAGGTGATAGTGGACAGTGGAAGTACAGATAATCTAGTATCCACAGAAATGGTGGAGAAGCTAGAATTGGAGACAGTTGCACATCCAAGCCCATACAAAGTCTCGTGGTTACAAAAGGGACACCATGTAATTATTACTAAACAATGTTTAGTTGAATTTAAGATAGCGGGATATAAGGATGAAATTTTATGTGATGTTATTCCCATGGATGTCTATCATCTTTTGTTGGGGAGACCGTGGAAATATGACAAAAATGTTGTTCATGATGGGAAAAAGAACACATACACCTTAGAGAAAAATGGTAGAACGCATATGTTGCTACCAATTAAAAACGAGAAAGTGAGGGCTGAAGCAAGAAATACTATACTTCTCATGAGTGGGAAGGAACTTCTGGATGAAGTCAAGAAGGATGAAGAAATGCAGTTTGTCATGGTAAGAAAACCTAAAGTCATCTTGACAAGTACTTTGATAGATGTTCTGCCGAAGGAAATTTAGGAACTGCTGGAGAATTTTGTTGATATAGTGGTGGATGATTTACCTTATTCGTTTTCATCCATTAGAAGTATAAGTCATAACATTCACCTTATACCAGAAGCGAGTTTACCAAACAAAGTAGCGTACATATTGACGCCACAGGAGAATGAAGAGGTTAAGAAGCAGGTCCAGGATTTGATGCACAAAGGGTTGGTTAGAGAAAGCTTGAGTCCATGCATTGTACCAATAGTGTTAAGTCCAAAAAAAGATGGTGGATGGAGAATGTGTACAGACTCAAGAGCTATAAACAAAATCACCATCAGGTATAGATTTCATTTACCTAGGATGGATGACTTGATGGATTGCTTGAGTGGAGCAAAGTTTTTTTCAAAAATTGATTTGAAAAGTGGATATCATCAAATTAGAATGAGGGAAGGTGATGAATGGAAGACAACATTCAAGATGAATGAAGGGCTGTATGAATGTCTTGTTATGCCATTTGGCTTGATGAATGCACCAAGTACTTTCATGGGATTGATGAATGAAGTCTTGAAATATTTCATTGGAAATTTTGTGATCGTGTATCTTGATGATATACTAATCTTCAGTAAGAATAAGGAGGAGAATTTGAGACACTTAACTCTAGTGATGTAGAGGTTGTAACAAGAGAAATTATTGATAAATTTAAAGAAGTCGTCTTTCATGAAGATAGAACTCATTTATTTGAGTTTTGTAATCTTTTTGAATGAGTTGAATATGGACCTGGAGAAGGTAAGAAAAATCAAAGATTGGTCGTCGCCGAGGAGTATCTTTGAAGTCAGAAGCTTCCATGGATTAGCCAGTTTTTAAAGGAAGTTCATTAGGAATTTCAGTGGGATATGTGCATCGATGATAGACACAGTCAAGAAAAGACATAAATCTTTTCATTGGATAGAGGAAGTAGAGAAAAGTTTCAAGTTGCCGAAGGTGAAGATAGTTGGACGGCCAGTTCTGGTTCTGCCAGATTTCAGTAAAACATTTCAAGTAAGATGTGACACAAGTGGATTTGCGATTGGAGCAATCTTAAGTCAAGACAACAAGCTGATTACATACTTCAGTGAGAAACTGAACGAGGCAAAGTTGAAGTATACAACATATGATAAAGAGTTTTATGTTATCATATAGGCATTGAAGAAATGGAGACACTACTTGGTTCCAAAGGAGTTTGTCTTGTATAGTGATAACCATGCTTTACAATTCATAACTCGACAGGAGAAATTGAACCAGAAGCATGCAAAATGGGTTGAATACATGCAGAACTTTTCTTTTTATATAAACCACATTTCTGGAACTGCTAACAAGGTTGTTGATTCATTGAGCAGGAAATGTTTGATTCTACAAGAGTTCAGAGCGAAAACTTTAGGTTTTGACAACCTTAAGGATATGTACAGGGATGACGCAAATTTCAAAGAAGCCTATGCATTATGTGAGAATCCATTTCTCAGAGATAGAAACCAATGGACTGAATACTTGATTCATGATGGACTGTTGCTCAAGGGAAACCAGTTGTGTATACTGAAATGCTCTATGAGAGAGAACCTCTTGAAGGAAAAACATAGTGGGGGATTAGCTAGACATTTCGGCCATGATAAGACTTTTGCACAGCTGAATGGCTCATACTATTGGTCAGGGATAAGAATATATGTTAAGAAATTCGTGAATAGATGCATAATTTTCCAGCATGCAAAGGGGAAAATACAGAATACAGGGTTGTATCAGCCATTGCTAATACCAGAGAGGTCGTGGGACATGGTAAGCATGGATTTTATGTTGGGAATGCTGAGGACACAGATAGGTTGTGATTTCATATTCGTGGTAGTCGAAAGGTTCTAAAAAATGGCACATTTCATTCCATGTCATAAAACCAGTGATGCAACACATATTGCAAACTTGTTTTTCAAAGAAGTTGTTAGACTTCGTGGCTTACCCAAGAGTATTGTTTCAGATCGGGATACAAAATTTGTTGGTCATTTCTGGAGGACCCTATGGAAGAAGTTGGGGATGAATTTATCTCTTAGCTCAGCATATCATCCTCAGATGGATAGGCATACTGAGGTGGTAAATAGAAGTTTAGGGGACTTGTTGAGAAGATTAGTAGTTGAACATCACATTCAGTGGGATCAGATTCTTCCGCAAGCGGAATTTTCATATAATGATTCACCCAACAGGAGTACAGGACATAGCCCATTCCAGATTATGCATGGAATGCAGCCAAGGGGAGTATCTAAGTTAAGGAACTTAGAGTAGAGTGAGTTCAGGAGTGTTGGAGCCAAAGATTTTGCAGTAGAAATGCAAGAGCTTCATAGAAATATTAAGGACTGATTGCAGAATTCCAACCAGGAATACAAGCGCAGAGAAGATCTGCACAGAAGAGAACTTTAATTTGAAGTGGGGGATTTATTTTTAGCACATCTCAGAAAAGAAAGATTCCCAAGGGGAACATATAATAAACTGAAGATGAAGAAAATTGGGCCATGTAATATTTTGCTAAAGTTTGAGGCAAATGCTTACGAAATTGAATTACCAGATGGGGTAGGGATATCGCCCATATTCAATATAGAAAATATGTATCCTTACAAAGTAAATGAAGGAGACAAAGAGAATCAAAAGGAAATTCAATGGGTTAAACAGATGCATGTAGATGAAAATCCGCAGATGGAAAAGATCATTGATCAGAGAGTTAGCAAGAAGACCTGAAGGAAGACATATTTTGAATATTTGGTCAAATGGAAAGGACACTCGATTGAAGATGCCAGTTGGGAAAATGAAGAAAATATCCAAAAACATGGACAGATGGTGTAGGAGCTCATGAACAGGAGTTCATGAATTTTTCAACCAAGGGAGTATGATGTTGGAGCATTGTAAGCAAGCCAGCAAAGAAAGCACAGAAGCAAAAGATAGTTGGATATGCACCAACGCACATTTTGAATTTCAAAAGACGAAGCATTAATGTAATAGCTAGGAGGATGTATTTACATTTATGTTTTGTGATTGTAAATAGATCTTGAGCGTTGCTCTCATCTGTCAGATATGAAGGCATTTAATTGTAATGAATGTAAAGTAGTTATAGTTTTTAATTCGATTAGATAGCTTAGAGTTGTAGGAGGGAAAACTCTAGAAAGCTCCCTCGTATGTATTGTATGGTAAGGATTATTCTCATTGTAAGTTGTAAGATGTAGAGCAAGAGAATAGTGGAGCAGAAGAACAAAGATTGTAATAATTTGTATAAGCATATAGCAGTTGCTATAGAAACCATGTACAGATACACTTGGAATTAATACAATAATTCTTTTGATTCCATTTCATGGTGTTGTAGTGGTTGTGGTTTACATCTATTTGAATGGTATGTTTATAGATTACTTTTATTCTCTTTTATGCATTTGTTCAATGCTATATGTGTGTGTATGTATGCTCTTGATTTCAAGTTGAATGTATGAAGTCCGTGAGAGGAGGAATATGAGTTTCAATTGTTTCTCTTCCTGAGAATTCCTACAAAGAGTGCAATGAGATTCCGCAAGGAGTGCGTTGACAAGATTCGGAGTTTTATCTCAGAAAAGCTCAGGAGGGATACCATTGTTCTCATACCAATAGAAGTGCAGATATAGCACAGAGTCGTGCAAGGTGTGTGCATGTCGGTTGAAGTCTTAGGCTTATTCAACCAAGGGAAGAGGTTGAAGAACTGTTGTTTCCAGGGGTGCACAAAGTTGAAGGTGAAATAACCAGAGGTTATTTTTGAATGCCACAAGGAGTGTGCGCAAGAAATTATTAGAAGTCTGGAGTCGTAGCAACGAAGTTAAGCTCAGGAAGGATAGAGAATTTGAGAAATCGAAGGAATGACTAAGGTATAGATTCACCTCCTAGAAGCCAAGTTCGAGAGGAAAAGACGCCAAGGTATTTGGGCAGGAGTCTTTGAGGAGTCAGAACGGACGGTTGAAATTCTCAGAGGGAGAATCACCGAAGTTCTGTGAGCCGTTGGATCTTGCAGATTAGCGGAAGGGTTAAGGCTAAGTGTCTTTTAGCACTCATAAGCTCAGGAGGAATAGTGGCCATTGGATTTGGATCAATGAGAGTCGTTGATCTTGCACTTGAATTTCATCGTTTCAAAATTCGGGGCATGGAGAACATTGTGACTCGGAGTCGAGAGTTGCGAACTCTCGATTCATGAAGTCTCGATAGAATCAGAACCATCATATTGCGGGAAGCTCAGAACTGTTGATTATGGTGAGTAGTCATCATGATTTCGGCTATCGATGAAGGGTGTCATTGCACTGCAAATCGCCTATACACGAAACCCCGAGGTGCCAAAATATTTGGACCCCAGGTTATGGTCGGACGCCACATCAAGAGAAGTCAAGGGAGGATTTGAGAACCCGTCAACCTTTTTGGGGTTCAGGAGTTGAAGGAGTCAGAGGATCCCACATCAGGGATCACAAAGTCGTGAAATCTGAAATATCTTTTCGGTGAAGGTTTGCGGTCACATCAGTTGGTCACGTGGGTAAGAGTTTGCGCCCAGTGCTTGTTCGCACAGGTGTAACTCCTAAGAAGGAACTATGGATAAACACTTGGGTGTTGAAGATTCTCGTGGGAATCAAAGATTCAATCAGACTCAAAGGGCAGATTAAGAACGATCCTTAGACCAAGAGGTTATGTACAACCTGCTGAGGTAGGGGTGTTGTGCCATATTGTAAAAGTATAAATAAGTAAGAATGTATGGTAGAAGTAGTGAAGTCTTGGTAGCTAAGCGCAATTACTTTTGGGTTGCTTTATGCAAAAGATGTATATGTGTTAAGGCTTTGTGCTCGGTAGAGGGTTGGCTCTGTACCTTGACTTAGTTTTGGAAGGAGGATCTGGTGCTCAATGCGCAGATCTCATGTCTGGTGCGAAGCTTGGCTCTGTGGCTTAGTGCACAGGAGAAAATGAATGTAAGATATATACGAATAATAAAGAAGGTGAAGCGGTTGGTGGACATAGCCCCACACTGGGGTGAACCACATATATCTTGTGTCTGTGGTGTGCTTTGTGTTGTGTTATTTATGTTATTTATTTTCTTAGTGCCTTGATTATTATGTATGATAGATAGATCTGTTGTTGCTTAGTTCTTTATTTGTGTTAAGGATGAATGAATGCTAGATCTAACTTATAATGTTAAGTGCTCAGGGTATGTATTCATTTACTGTTGCTGCGCTGATCCAACTTTAGGTATGTTCTGCGATGTTAATAAGGCTAATAACTAATACATGTTTACCCTAAGTGTTAATAGAGTACTCTGTGAAGTGTTATTATCATAGATATGTGCCCCATCTTGGTTACAGACACCAGCATCCTGTAACCCCTTTGCTTCTACCTCAGGTGAGACCTCGTCTGCTTTGCATGTGTTCTTGAAAGGACCAGTAGTTGGGGTTTGTTGGTGTGTTGTTAAGTGTTGAACCCTGGGTCTACCCCTATGCCAACAAATGGTTCCGATGTCGGGACCTGAAACTGTGATTGTTGGGAACTGAAGTAAAGAAAAGATAAGCTTTGTGCGTAGATCTGTTGTTGTAGTGCATAGTACTCTACTTGACTTGTGAATCTTTGTGCTAAGAGAGAAATCAGATCGGAAGAAAAGAGGTAAGATATTAAAAGAGGTAAAGCTTTGTGCTTTGACAAGAGTAAGATAGGGGAAAATTTTTGTTTCGAAAGCATGAATTTAAGTATGTTTAATAGATTATGTCCTAGTCTGAAGGCTAGGGTGCAGTTGGAAGAAAGAGTTGATCAGAGTAAATTTAATAGAAATGAAGAAAGATATGTCATTCCTATGCATAGAAAGAGTTTTTGGACTAATAAGTGGATGCAAGAACCTAGAAAGAATTTTTGCAGATTGCAGGTCCAGCACTGTGATCCTAGTGCACAGAACAGAAGAGGTTGGGGAACATTTAAAAGAAAAAGAGGATTGAGACTGTGCTATAATTGCATAAGACTAGGACATCTTGCTAAAGAATGCCCTAGCACAGGTCCTATTTGTCTTTGTTGTAAGATTGTTGGTCATGAGGTTGAGGATTTTCCAAGGATGATTGCTAAAGTTGAACGAATGAACATGAGACAAGAAAACTATCAAGAGACTAAGGGCATGTTAGAGAATCATAAAGAGAAATAATTAGAGAAAGTTCAGACTACATTATTACAGTTGAAAGAAATGATGGATGTTCACAAAGATGTCAGTTTACCAGAGATCCTGAAAGTAAAAGAGTGCATAAGTACAAGAATAGAAGACTTCAACATAGACTGTGTCTTGGATGAGGAAACACAAGTGAATATTATGATAGAGGGAACTTGGAAAATTTTGGGAAAGCCTACTGTGATACCTTCATTGGGAAGGATAGGCTTGTTTAAAGTAAATATGATAACCCTATGTGGACGAGTTACTAATGTACCTATTATTGTCCATGGAACATCGACTGAAGACGAATTTCAAGTCATTAAGTTTGTTGGGGACAGCGCCCCTTTCCCACTTTTTCTAGGTAAGACTTGGATTGAGAAAGATCAAATCAGAAGGAAAGCAGAAGAAGAGGCCACAGAAAAGAAAAAGCAAGAACTAAGGGATTTCATAGCTAGAAAAATAGATCAATTAATAGAAGAATGAGAGCATAATTCAAAGCAACAAAACAAAGTAACAACGTAGGAGGGACAGAAGGAAAAAGAATTAGTTGTCAAGGTTGAAAGAATGGAAGAAGGATTGAAGGACCTATCTATGCAAGAAAGAAGAATACCCACCCATGAAGTATTAAGAGAAGGGATATTAACTTTAGACTCTTTGAGGGAACCTCAACAGTGCAAATCCACTATGCTAGGAGAAGATAAGAATAAGAATGGAAAGAGGATTACAGAAATAGTTAGAGAGACTTAGATCACAAGGAAGAAGGAAAGGAAGCTCAATAAAAAGAACGATAAGTTGGAAAAGATACAAGAAGCTACAGAGAATAGATGGAAGATTTTGCAGACTAGAATCTCGCAGGAGGCAGGTTCATGGGATTTGGACCTCGTTGGAAGAGCAAGACCGCATAGAATGGGACTTTTCCCTGGCGAAGTTATATGACCATTGGAGGCACCCCGACCATTAGAACAATGCTCTAGAATGGTTAGAAAATGAAATTATGGGCTGATGGACCACTTTTGGAACGTTGAGACCACGCCATAACGAACATATTCACATTGATGGAAGAATTACTGCCCGTTGGAAGAATCTGTTACAATGCCCCGCTTATTTAATTCATTGGTCACTATGACGAGACCACTTTTTGTCACCCATGATTAACTGAGATAACAGAGAATTTTCTAAGTGTCGAGTTGTGTTATATTAAGCTAGACCTCATCATCTATTTGTCTACCCTACCTGTCCGTTCGTCTGCCCCAACTTGTCTGTTTAAAAGTTTGAATGTTGGGAGAACCTAGTGAGTTAGAGAAGTTTGTTGAGGAATTCCTCAGAAAGATAATGGCTGACAAACCAATATCTAAAGGTGTCAAGGCATCGTCGAATAGGGGACTACAAGCTTCCCCTTTGACTGGACATCGTTCTTCCCATGTTAACCCCGTTATTGAGCAACAAAGTAAGCACCGCAATGATTTGGCTAATGCAAAGCATATCCCATCCATCCTACCAGAGTATATCCCACCTTTGGTAGGTGCAGTTAACTGCGATAGCATCCCACGAGATTTTGAGTACACCGTATTCACCGCATACATTCCGAAAGGAATACGCGTAGTCGGGAGTCAGTTAGGACAGATCCCACTACTGAAGAAAAATGATTTCAATCTAGGCGACAGGAAGAACTATGCTATGTTAGTGCCCCACCTCTACTTGACGAACTCAACTGGGAAGAATCCTCACCTCGTCTCGTAGCCATGGATTAAGGGGTTGGCATAGTCCACTATGTTGAATGTAATGAAGATCCCACATTTTGGTCATCACCAGGAGGTTAACGCTTGTGTTAAACTCCTCTTGTCATGCTATCATGGTGGATACATGTGGCTCGACCGAAGGATTACCGTGGTTCTGACGTTGATCCATCGGATAACAAGCTAAAGCGTGAAGGGACCTGACCCTCAGCAATTTTATCCAGGGAAGGCCTTGGACCGTTCCCTGGCACAACACATAAAGGAAGCTTACAAAGAAGTGGAAAAAGGAAAGCGAGGTTACAAGGTAGCCTCTATACAGGATGGCACAGTGTGCCTCACTTGCCAAATCATAGTTGGCAAGCTCGTAAGGAAGAACCGCCCCACACATGTCACTGGGTTTGTGGTGGACCTCACAGGAAAATGTGTGGAGGTAATGCAGATGAACTAGGTGAGCTACCTCATCAATGAACTCGAGAAATATTGACATGAAGCCCAACATTTGGGATACGAATTCTACTACAGCTGGCTGATCATTTTTATCACATTTTCCACTTGGAAAATGCCTAAAGGATCCACCTTTCCAGAGATCGAACCATTGGAGTCATTGACCGCTAGGTTTTCCACCTTGTGGTACACCAATGACATGATGAAGCAGTGGCAGTCAAATGTCATGTTTCATGCATACTACCAGCAACTGAAGGTTGCCATTGAGTCATTTCCATGCATGACACCACGTAGCCTGCAACAGTACCAATCAATATCAAAGTTCCGCATAGATCCGCATTTCATCTATATCATTGCACGCAGAGATGAAAACAAGGAAGAGTTCTAGTCATACTACAAGCTAACAGATGAAGACATGGAGCAGATCACAAAGGAGTGGCCGAAGGAATTCCTTATACCCATCGTTGATGTAGAACTCTCTGACACTGACACTATAGGAAGCCCCATGGTCACCCGGGTTGAGCATGTTGGACAGTCTAGTTGGAAGAAGAAGAAGAAAAAATAGGAGGAAATTCAAGATATAGAGACTGATGAGGAAGACAACGCTTCTTAAGATAATGGATCTGACTCACTAGGAGGAGGAGGAGACGAAGCAGAAGGACAGGGAGGAGAAAATGAAGGAGACGAAGGAGTAGGAGGAGGCAAAGCTACCACCCCTCCACATGAGGATCCCCCTACTAGGACAGTAACACCGCAAGAGAGGAAGGTTTCTCCAAAGAAACCTTCAGCAAGGAAGAAGACGTGCGCTAATAAGCCCCAGTTAGAGGCAACGCTCACAGAGGAAGATATCAGTCTGGTCCACAGAGCTATGGAGGACACTTCCAAGCAAATCTTGTAGAGATATGGAGCGAAGCAGGAAGAGCTATATGGAAGGGTCGAGAATGAATTGAAGGAAGTTCAACAAGTTGTTCATTTGATCCATGTAGTACCCACTGCGCCTTCCTCGTCACAAATGGCAGAATTGGGGGACGAACCAACCCAATTGAGAAGACTTACAGATGTGATAGAAGCTCGACTTCAGAAATCCCATGAAGAGAAGAAGAAGGCTACAAAATCCTTGAAACAAGAGAAGGATGAAACATTAGAACAATTACGAGTAGCACGGTATAGTCTAACCACCTATGAAAGTGAGAAAAAAGAGTTTCAAGTGATGATCCAGGAGGAAAAATCTTAGCTAGAGAGAGAAAAGGAGCAGTTGCTCGTAGGATGGGCCATGGTCAAAGAAGTAGTAAGTAAAGCATGTCACTATGTGCCAGGCTTGGCATAGGAGGAACAAAAGTCGGTCGAGGCTCAAGTAGTGAAGCTCGCTGAGAGCATCTAGTAGCTTCAAGCGAGGATAACAAAGTTGGAGGTCCAAGCAGTACCGATCACCCTGCAGGAGGTGCGTGACAAGAGGGAGGAAGTCACTAAGAACACAGTATTAAGTATCAAATCTCTCGCCTCAAAGTGAAAACAGCTGAGTGATAGAAGCGCGAAAACATATGAATGCCTCACAAAAGATCCAGGACTAAGGAAACTTGAAGCGCAGTTACAGGAGGCGCAGCAGCAGGAATTCTATGTGCAGGTGCAGATGAAGCTACTCACCGCAGTTGAAATAATGAATAGATCTCAGGAACAATGTGCAGTGTAGCAGCAGATCACTTCCCTCTAGGGCAGGGTATTGGAAGTCATGCAGAAGCTACAACTTGTGCAGGATGAAGCCTGCAAGGTGTTCGAAGAAATTGAGGGATAAGGCTCGCAACTGGACCAAGTAGTTACAACAGTGGAACAACACCTGGAAGGACCTGTTAAAGAGTAGACGATCCAGAAGATCATTGAGCAGGAGGCTCAGGCGAAGGAGCAAGTCGAGGCAGCTCGAGTTAAGCTTGAAGTCTTCGAAGAAGCATTGACCAAACCTAAGTGACTCGCGATGAGTCACAGGTGAGTGTTGGGGGACTTGTGGCCCTCAACCAAGTTTTGAGGAAACCTTGGTCAGGTTTGGACCACTTTTGAACTTCGACACATTGTTCGAAGAAGGAGCACCCAAGCAGAGCTGAGATCATGAATATCACTTATTTTGCGGGCTATGTGGGATCTAGTGAGGGGTCCTCTAGGGTTTTTATAATGGGATTATGGGATGTCATCCCATGGGTCCTCCCATGTTTAGGCCTTATTGTAAGGGATTGTAAAAGTATAAATAAGTAAGAATGTATGGTAGAAGTAGCGAAGTCTTGGTAGCTAAGTGCAAGTATTTTTGGGTTTCTTTGTGCAATAGATGTATATGTGTTAAGGCTTTGTGCTCGGTAGAGGGTTGGATTTGTGCCTTGACCTAGTTTTGGAAGGAGGATCTGGTGCTCAGTGCGCAGATCTCATGTCTCTTGCAAATCTTGGCTTTGTGGCTTAGTGCACAAGAGAAAATGAATGTAATATCTGGATGAATAATAAAGAAGGCATAAGCACCACAAATTGTCGATTTCGGGTGATGGAAGGAATAAGAAGCAAAGTTTATTGTTAGTCAGTATCATGATTGATATCTCTGGCTCAATATTCTAATAGAAATAATAGGAAGGCTTATTCATAGAATCATCGGTATTCCAAAGACGGGGGTCCAGGTCCCGAAAACTTCAAATGCAAATAGTTGGATGCAAATTTGACTAGCTCAACAACAACAAAAAATTCCATGGGCTTAATTATCAACAAGATCCCCAACTTGCATGCAAGATGGACTGCCATAATTGTATCATTATGCTTTACACCAGTTGATCAAGCTTCCAATGTCAAAATGATCATGGTAGAGTCAATCGGCCAAATCTTTAAAAAGGCAGAAAACTTCAACTAGTTTGAATACATGGCTAACATCATCTTGAATAACTACAAGGAATTCCAAGAAACTAATAATGCCATCAAATTCCCTTCCTTATTAATATGGATAGAAATGGAGCAATATAGTCCAGTCAGTGACCCTGCATTCATAATTAGGAAGTTTCCAACAATGGAAAAATATAGAATTTTCGCAGCAGAGTGGGAAGGTGCCTCCAAATCCCTACCTCCACAAGAAATGTTTTGACTATGGGTCAGAAACTTAAAAGATAGCTCACATAGATGGTGTGTTGAGCAATTGGTTCGTAGTGTCCCGCCGACACCCTGCCATATTTAGTTAGAACTTGAATGCACAAAACTTTGGTGTGGATTGGAGTCGGGCCTAGAACTAGAGGAGTTACATTATCAACCAACAATAGAGGAAATATTTATTGAATTAGAAAGATAATCATACCAAGAGATATAAATGTTAATGTTTATGCCATTGTTATAGTTCTTTGCATTTCAATAGATAAGAGCATCATAAGAACAAGATCATTGAGAAATACACATTCACAAGAGACACGGCATTTATCCTGGGAAACCCTCTAGGGAAAGAAAACCCAGCAAAAACTTCCTTATCATAAATAGCTTATACAATGTTCAAGAGATAACTCAAACCAATACAGATAGTCCTCCCCAAGAGATGCGCCACTCTTCTCCCTCTCTCCTTTGCCGATAATAGATCAGAACTTGTCTCTCAAACTGAGCAAGTGAGTTGTGTGTTAGAAGTGAGGTGCTAGCCTCTTATTTATACAAGACTGGCATGTGTGAAACGGTTTCACTGGCAGGGCCGACCTCTCACTCTAGGTGGGTAAACCCACCTTTAATTAATTCTGGGTCTTCAATAATAACTGTTGGGGCCGACTTCTTATTTTGCCCTTTATAATTGTCTGATGACCAATCCGCAAAAGGGGATTTGGTCCTTATACAATTACCGACATGATTAATCCACAATGGAAATTAATATTAATAATAAAATAACAATAAGAATAAGAATGCTCTTCACAGTTACATTATTTCAATACTCCCCCTTAACAAGAAGGGTATTCTTCATCAGCATCAGGCGAGAGAGGTCTGCATCATCAGTGGCATCAGGAGGACAGTATCGTCAATATCATCTTGAAACATTGGATAGCATATTTATGAGTCATTGGAAGTTTTCTTCATAGGCAGCATCATCATTCTCGAAAGAATGCTATCATCATCTGCATCAAATATGTATCAGTAAAAAAATGATACATCATCACAGCACTAGGCTAGTAGTACTACATTGGCTCAATGTCACAGTTGTTAAGATGGTAGCTTAGTGTCAGTCACATCTTGCTTTACATCTAACAACTAGGTCAGAAGCAAGGAATATCATCACCTCGCTTTATGTCTAACAACTAGGTCAGAAGTGAGGAATCACAACGTCATGCTTTACGTCTAACAACTAGGTCAGAAGCATGACTCATCTTGCTTTACATCTAACAACTAGGTTAGAAGCAAGGAATCGTCTTGATTTATGTCTAACAATGAGGTCAGAAGCAAGGAATCAGAACGTCATGCTTTACGTCTAACAGCGAGGTCAGAAGCATGACTCATCTTTCTTTACATCTAACAGCTAGGTCAGAAGCAAGGAACACACAGCATCATGATTTATGTCTAACAGCGAGGTCAGAAGCATGACTCATCTTGATTTACGTCTAACAGCGAGGTCAGAAGCATGACTCATCTTTCTTTACGTCTAACAATGAGGTCAGAAGCAAGGAACACACAGTGTCATGCTCTATGTCTAACAGTGAGGTCAGAAGCATGACTCATCTTGCTTTACGTCTAACAGCGAGGTCAGAAGCATGACTCATCTTGCTTTACATCTAACAGCGAGGTCAGAAGCAAGGATCACAC
>JZKD02S1673057.1:394227-442925 GCA_000966675.3 Picea glauca | reverse complement strand
ATTTCTTATGTTACACATTTGATATAAAACAAAAATCTAAAGTCAACTATAAACTAATAGAGAGTCAAAGGGCAACTCATCGCTATAGTCCCAAGCCTTTGGCAGGGACTAATAACCTAAAAACTCAAAAACCATCCATACTAACTAGAAACAACACCAATCTTTGCTTCAGTATTATAACCGGGAAACAACTTTAGCAACCTACAAGACTAAARCCAGAGCATCAACMTGTGGAAGAATTCATAGTAAAAATATAGCTATTCAATGTTCAGCTCGTCTGAATGCCTTAAACTTGTGATAAGCTAAAGGGCTAGATCTCATGCACTTGCAGGGATAGGAAGGGGGAAAGTTATTTTCATGTAATCAATGGCTTAGCATGTTAAAGGACGACAATTCCTTCCCTTTTCATAATATACGTATCATGATTTTCAATAGACAAATTATCAACTAGACTAAGTTATTTGAATGTGTCACAAATATAAAATTTTCGGTTAAAAGTACCTCTCAAAAAACCTTACAACTTAACTATGGCACCTAGTTGCATTTTTCTCTCTGTTATTAATAGGGTTGTGCTAAATGTAATTCACATTTTACATTCTTATTTTCTTCATTTCATCGTTTCCTTGAGTATTCTTAGTTTTCTCTTTCATAATTCTTGTACAACAACTTAGCACACTACAACCTAAAATTTCAGTATAATCATATATCTTATTTCCGTCACAAAAATATAGTCAATGGCCTATCCTATTCGGTGACAACTCGATCTTTATATGGAATGAGAAGTCAAGCATTCGTATGCTGTGCTGAGAATATCATGATGCAGATTGTACTCCCTTGCAAATACAAATGGAACAATTCCTTGAGGAAGCGCAGCCTGCACCAAAAGAGAAGGTCGAAAAACAGAATTGTTGTTAGTGAAACTTTCAGCTATCAAACAAAATAAGGTTAGTCTTAGCCACTCACAAGAGATGTTGTCACGATGGTCAACAATGAAACTAATCATAATTGCATTCTGGCATGCAATCACATTCTTAAGACCTACGATGTAACCATTGTCACACAACAATTCATGCTTTTGGGTCTTTCATTTCGAAGCTTTGGCTGACATGTCTCTATCATGGTGCCTACAGTTTAAAGACACTAGTAGTGAATGTAAGCATTGTTCTGGCGCAGTTCTTAACTGACTTGGTAAGGAATATGGTGTATATGCACATAAACCTTCTCCAACAGGAAACGCATATATGTTGTGTGCTACTGGAGGTTTCTTCAGCTCTAAAGAATAGTCAAAAACTGCATAGGAACAAGTAGATATACTCAATGTTCCAAACAAAAAAAATAAACACACTACCCACAACACATGGAACACAACTGTAGTCACGGCTACCTGTTATATTCCGCTGTGACAATTGGGAATCCATGGTCAGATTGGTATAACAGGGGCTCAGTTCTTAGTGGAGTAGAATGATGAATGTTCCTCGATGGGATCCTCTACTAGGATAAATTGGAGGGGATCTTTCTTTTTCACCTCACTATTGGGTTTCATAAGCCTACAAGGTATGTCCTTGATACAAGAAGTATCCTTGGTTGAAGGCCTACAAGTTGGATTATTCGCATAGACAAGCTCAGCAAACACTAGATCATTTCTAGTTACAATTTATTGTTGGAGAGATTTCTTTGACAGATTATGTAATCTATTTAAATCTAAATGTTCGATTTGCCTATCTCGTATTCAATTTTTTTTCTCTAAACTAGATGTTAGCAAATGCACTTCGAGAAAAACTCTCAACAAAATTCTTTTGACATAAGTTTCAGCACATAGAAGTGAGCAAAGAGAAAGAAAATAGATCAAAGACAAAAGACCTCACCTGCACAATTGCAATATGCAAAATCCGGCCTCGAAGATCAGATGCAATTGAAGCAACTGCCATAACTGCTGGTCCAGTAAGAAAACAAAGAACCATTCCAAAGATTGTGTTTGATTTCCCACATGCTATAAGTCTAGGTTGAAGAGCCATGAATAAACCTGCCATCCAAGAGATTCTGTGATTCATTTGCAGTAAGCTTTTCATGTCTTGATCAAGAGAAACTGAGAAGATGCAGAATTCCCAGAAGCTACAAACACAGTTCCACTCCTAATGTTATTTCTATAGTCCTTATAGCCATTTGCCAATGCCTACAATATCTTCTGGAATTGGGTTTAAATCAATGGTCAGTCTCTATTTATGCAAGATAAAATATCTAGAGGTTATAAACTAAACACTGTTTAGTGAAAGATGAGATGGTAATGGAACCTTGTAACAAGTTTACCTATTCATGTTGACTGCAGGGGGATACAATGATACCTCCATTGCCTATTATGACAAGAATAACTATAAGAATGATACATATGTGTGAAATGCTTTAAAATATTTTGTACCGTATTATTTTTTCAATAAAATACCTATAATTTGTAGTCTTAGGAATTCTTAATTTTTTCAGAGAGCAAATTTTTGGGGAGGAAAATGTTAAGAACATATCAGCTGATTTCTAGCCAATAAATGTATTCTTGGTTCAGGGTTTCCAATGATAGACAAAAAGTTTATCTATTAGATTAAAAAAACACGAGAGAGAGATTAGGTTGTGGTCTAAAAGTAACTCACCTAGACTAAGCATAGCCATCCCAAGGCCTGCATCTGATAAAATCATTATAGAACCTTCAAGAATCCGAGGCATGTCAAAATCCCACCTACATATCCAGATTAATGTCAGAAAATTTATGACTAGAATTAAGAAAATATGATTAAGAACTAGGAATGCTTGTAGGCAAGGACTTCGATGCTCAATAGGGACCCTCATCTAATATTTTGATTAAAAAACTTGTAAGGCAATGTTGGCTCACATGTATCAAATCTTGAAATCTAACAATAAACTTCATTCTCTCTTTTATCCGGTCATTGTTGGGAAATCGATATCCACTTTGCAGTTTATGTCTCTATAATGTAACTAACAAACAATTTTTTCAGCATACACGTGGGAATGATGGGTACATTGGAATGGAACGAATGCATTACATTTTAGGCACACAGATTCTTTAAGTGTTCTAAGACAAAAATAGCTTTTTTAATGCCTGTATTATGCCTGCTATCGAGTAATAGGTGTTTTAAGGGATAATTTGGCCTTGAAATGTAGCATATTCTCAATTATTCTATCATTTTTTTCAATAAATCAAATGAAAAAATATAGTGCCTAAAAAGTCATTTCTCATTCTGTAACGTTATGTTCTTGTTTTTGTTTGTCTATTTGTTTAGAAAAATAGAAGCAGGGTATGCTAAATAAATACACAAAAGAACAACAAAGTTGTTTCACCAACCCGACACTAGAAGAAGAAAAGATTAAGTAGAAATCTTTCTGCAGGAAATCATGCCTGTAAGAAGTCAGAGCCCAGCTAATTCCAATGACACTTGCATAGGTGTTCGAATTTCGAACAAGTTTACGCCAGGCCATGTTGAGGATTAGGTTGATCATAGCAACTGCTGGTGGTGATTCATTTCGTTCTCCAACAGCTTCACCCAGTAGCCTTGGTGTAAGAGCTGTTGTAGAGCTTGAGGTGAACTTAGAGAGCCTTGGACCGTCTTTATCCCCTGATCTTGAATTTTCCATCATAATAGCTTTGTTTTCAAAACTGAAGTCCTCTTTCTGGGGGTCTTCCTCAGCCTGTGGTGGTTGGAGTATCATGCCTGCAAAACAACGCGAGATTAACATGGAGCAAAACTTGTCAGAGTGACAACTCTAATCTAGAAGTAAACTTCATACAATTGACCCTGGATCTCGACAAGCATTTAGAGAGCAAAGTTTGTTCGCCCTTAATATTATATATGGAATCTGGATGCCCTTATGATGAGCAAAAGGTTAAACTTCTTATGTTTGAAGAGTTATGTTTTTTCTCGTAGCTCTCTCATGATCGGTAAAATAATTATTATGGACATTGAAGTTTTTGAATTCCATCTCTCCAAAGGTATTCTCATAAGATACACTTGAACATAGTTATGGGAAACTTATTCGGTCAAGAAGAATTCCTATTGAGAAGTTGTCTAATCTAACAAAATCCTTGGGTAGTCAGACTGTCAACTGACAGTAATTTATTTTCCAGGAAAGAATAATTATATTTAGTGTAGTTTTAGGCATGTTATTCATTGTAAATCTTTCTCCTAGAAGCATCAGATTTATGTTAATGGTCTCCAGCTTCCAGTATTCTCAACAACTGATTTTATGGGCAGTACAGAACAACCACATTTTCTACCTAGTATCCAAAAAGATTGCCCCATATGAACAAGCTATGACATGTTTCCTTCACATGCATTCCATAATCAACTTCGAAACAAGCTTCTCAATTATCACCCATAATTTTCCCAATTGCTAATCACAGAACTTTCCCAGCAATATCAGAAAACATGTTGGACAGGTTATGCATTTCAACATAGAAAAAATAAAAACGTGCCTCTACAGATGCAATTGTGAAACAAATATTTTTCTATCAGAAGTTACAACTGGTACAGTTACAAAAAATTTTGATTTTGGCTTAGGTTTAAAACAAAATGTAACCATGTTTCTGACAGCTAAACATCCCTAAAACTAGCATAGAGATCCCCACACTTGGCCTCTTAGATAAAGTAAGCAAAGGTACGTCGAGTCCCTGTTTGATCATTGAGAGGAGTGGTTGTCCCTCTTTCTTCTCTGATATTATCAAACTCTCGACGCGAGCTATCTCCCATGCTAAAATTGCTTCCACCCAACAATTGAAAACCTCCTTCGGACACCGGAGAACCACTAGAATTCCAAACAAACATATGCAACTCCTTGGCATCATCATCAATCTTATGAGAGCTTATGGAATCCGAAATTTTCTTGATCAACTGCACAACATTGGGTGAAAAACTCGCTCCCAAATGATTTCCGTTACACAAACTCCTACAGCCAGAATTGATGAGACCACCACCATGTAGTTTTCGTTGTTCTCTGCTACTCCCATGTACCGAATCCCCCTTGTATACCATTCTCCAAGGGCTCTGAAGTATTGATGTAGCTCTTGCATCCATGACAGAATCCTCCATTATAGTTTGAATTGGAGTTTGTAGTCCTAATCCCAGAATTAATGTCTTTATAATGATCTTCGATGAAGTTTGATGTTTTGGGTGTGTGGCCTTGGGAAGAATGAAGAGAATTGACATCACAGACATGTGGGTTGTTGCTGTTGTTGTTGTCGTTGTTTGTATTTGATCGTAGAGGGATCATTGCTCTGCTTGACATCATAGAAACATAATCTGCCCTATTGAAGCTGGAGTCCCTCGGAGTCAAATTCCAGGAGGATTGAAGAGAATATACATCTGTATTATTATTGTTAGAAAGCCTTCCAAGAGGGAAGGATTTGATATAATTCAAAGACTGAAATCTCTGGGAAGGAGGAGCAGAATTCCCTTGTGAGGAAGATGATTTCCTGACTATAACGTGAAGTTTTCCATCTTCACCCATCTTGCCATCAGTCTGCAGAAGCTCTCTTCCATCCAGGGACATAACATCTGTTCCAACTTTGAAAGAAGCAATGGAATTAGCAACCCCAGGGAACTGTTCAGCTATGAGTATCTTGGCACTCCTGTATTCAAACAAAAACAACAAAAGTGTGTACCAGATAATGCATTGCAAAACAACATTCCGCACCATCAGAAACTCGACGTTTGCCCCATACATGGCCTTCAGGAGGGGTATGGCCATGACGAGAGTGTTGGGAAGAGTTGACAATGAAAATAACGTGATAACCCAATCCAAGCTTCCTCTATTAGAAAATCTTCCCCACAGAACCAGCACTAGCAACACTATGGCTTTGGATATCACATCTACTGCAATGAATTTGAAGTTCATCTAATAAGGATTGATTTTACAGATGAACTTAAATGACAGAAGTGGCACTGCAAATATGGCCACAAATCTATTGATCCCTGCACATTGCTCCGGGCTGAAGATCTTCCACCATTTCACAGACCCATAAGCTAGAAACATTTTCACATACAGTGGGACTACTGCACTTATTACAGTGTATAAGTCCATTCCTCGAGCCTACTGATCTCCTCGGCTGCTGCTTCATCAAACTCATCTGGTGCATCCTTGAAATCATTATTTTGGGAAGAGAACTGGTTCTCCAACATCTCCTGGAACCTCAACGCCATCAGAAACGCTTCTGAGCAAACATATCCAGCTTCAGTATTCCACCAGACTGAATGAGAGTTAAAAAACTTCGCCCAAGCGAGAGAGAGCTGGATATTGTGCAATAGCGTATGGGTGAAGGCAGGAAACCGCCTTCATATCACAAATTACAAGAAACCTCCAGCCCATAACTTGTACCTCATGCATGCAGATTCAATCCATTGTGTATTGTTATGACCACAGTACAATTGGCCCTTCCCTCTCTGCTCTGTTGTGTGAAATTGTCAAATCTATTAATTGTGTTTACATTGAAAGACGTGAAGCCTGCAATAACACATCAAACAAATCAGCCAATCAAATTTGAGAAAAATATATTATTTTATTATTAAAAAAAATATATTTTTTAATTTCCCATGTTACACATTTGATATAAAAGAAAAATCTAAAGTCAACTATAAACTAATAGAGAGTCAATGAGCAACTCATCGCTATAGTTCCAAGCCTTTGGCAGGGACTAATAACACTTAAAGTTGGGAATCATCAACGAACATTATCCTCGACCTGCTGGAGATGGTCGAGGATAAGATGTACACGGTAAGGGTTGGATCTCAACGAACATTACACACAAGTATTAAAAGGACATATTGACTTAACAGAGATGCCAAGACTAGCAACATCCTGATCAGGAAAACTTGGACCAGCCAGCTGATCTTTAGGAAAACTTGGGGGTTGCACACAGGCCCAGTGGACTCGAAACCCCCGGACCCCAAGTAGGAAAACTTGGAGCATCCAACTAATCTTTATTTTCTTAACATGTAGATAAGTCAGTAGTTTTGATTTCATAGAATTTCCGAGAAAGAACGTCTATCGTATAAATATGTATTTATCTTCAAAAACTTCAATGCTTCTTGAAAAGCTCGTCAAATCTACGGCTATTATAATTTCTATTTGGAACAAGTGTTTCATGGCAGGGTAGTCCCTGTCAGGTTGGAATGGGAATAAATGCGACAGAGTACAGACAAGTGGGTAGGAGTTGAAGTTCATGGAAACACAAAAGAATTAGCATTTGCGAATTAGTTTTCTTTAAAGCAAGGGCTGGTGGATACAAAAGAAATTTAAATTTATCAAGTTAGTTTTTTGGATCATGGGTTCTCGAGCTGGCGCAATGAAAATGGGGCTCTGTTGTTCTGTGTCCTACAAATAGCACCCAGAATTACGTGACATACAAATTGACAATTGGAGTTGTGGACTATTTGAAATTTAAGGGCGTACATATGTTACAAAAAAACTAGCATTCTCGAACTAGTTTTGTTTAAAAGAAGGGTTGTTGGACACAAGAATTTCAAAATCATGAAATTATATGTTCGTAGACAACATAAATTAAACATACCAAATATGTAATTTGATTAAGTAGATATATAGAGCATGGGGGTTGTCTACGAACCACCCAGAATTTTGTGCACTGCAAATAACACCCAGAGTTCCGTGACATACAAATTGACAATCAGACTTTTGGACTATTTGAGATTTAAGGCCCAACGTCTATAACATAGGTTCGTGGACAAAATCATAAAAAAACTAGTAATACCGAATTAGTTTTATTTAAAACAAAGGCTCCTGAACAGATGAAATTGAAATATATGAAATTATAGGTTCGTGGACAGGAGAAATTATACATATCAAATATGTAATTTGATTAAGTAGATATATAGAGCATGCATGAAAGCTTCATTGCGGGTTGTCGGGGTGTTGGGATGAAAATTGAGTTTCTGTTGTTCTGTGCCCTACAAATAGCACCGAGAGTTCTGCGATATACAAATTGACAAGCGGTCTTGCGGACTATTTGAATTTTTGGATCGTGGGTTCTCGGGATGGCGGGCTGAAAATTGGGCTTCTGTTGTTCTCTGGCCTACAAAAATCAAATGTGTAATTTGATTAAGTAGATATATAGAACATGCACAGAAGCTTCATTGTGGGTTGTCGGGGTTGCGGGCTAAAAATTGGGCTTCTGTTGTTCCGTGTCCTACAAATAGCACCGAGAGTTCTGCGATATACAAATTGAGAAGTTGTCTTGGGGACTATTTGAATTTTTGGATCGCAGGTTCTCCGTCTGGTGGGCTAAAATTGGGCTTCTATTGTTCCGTGGCCTATAAATAGCACGTAGAGTTTCGTGATATACAAATTGACAATCGGACTTGCATACTATTTGAATTTGAATGGGCTCGTGTCGAACAAGTTTAGCATTCCCGAATTAGTTTTCCTTTTTACATATGTTGGTGGACAAAAAAAAATAAAAAATAGTACTAACATCTGTTACATAGGCTGGTGGACAAAAGTATGAAAAAAATAGCATTCATGAATTAGTTTTCTTTAAAAGAGTGGGTTCTCGACTTAGTCAGTTTTTGGATCACGGGTTCTCGCGCTGGGGACCTGAAAATCAATATTTTGTTCTTTTGTGTCCTAAAAATAGCACTGGCAGCTCTGCGATATACAAATTGACAATCAGGCTTGCATACTATTTGAATTTTAAGGGGCTCGTGTCCCAAAGATTTAGCATTCATGAATTAGTTTTATTTACATAGGTTTTGCATACGTTGGTGGAGAAAAGGACAAAAAATATAGTACCAATGTCTATTACATAGGGCGGTGGACAAAAGGACCAAATAAATAACATTCCCAAATTAGTTTTCTTCAAAACAAGGGCTTCTCGACACAATAAATTGAAATTTATGAAATTATAGGTTCTTGGAGACCATAAAATATACATAGAAAATGCGTAATTTTTTAAAGTAGATATTTACTTTTATACATACGAAATATGTACTTTTACAAATCCTCATTCCATACTTGCACGGAGGCCTGATTCCATACCTAGGTAGTTTTTGGATCGCGGGTTCTGGGGCTGGCGTGCTAGAAATTGGGCTTATGTTGTTCCATGGCCTACAAAGAGTAGCCGGAGTTACGTGATATACAAATTGACAAGAGGGCTTGCGAACTATTTTAATTTTAAGGGGCTTTTTGACAAACAGTATGAAGGACATGTGGTAAAGATGCAAGAAATGACATACTCTCTATACGTTTGAGTAGAAAGAAAGTAGTGAACACAATTTTATGGACGAAATCATCATTCCATACCGAGCCAGTTTTTGGATCGCAGGTTCTCGGGGTGAGGGCCTAAAAATCGGGCTTTTGTTGTTCCATGTCCTACAAATAGCACCGAGAGTTCCACGATATACAAATTGACAATGGGACCTGCGGACTATGGAACAACACATGGTGGTGGAAAAAAGCACAAAAAATATAGTACCAATGTCTGCTACATAGGGCGGTGGACAAAAGGGCCAAATAAATAGCATTCCTGAACTAGTTTTCTTTAAAACAGGGGCCCGTGAATACAAGAAATTGAAATGTATCAAATTATAAGTTCTTGGAGAGCATAAACCATACATAGCAAATACGTAATTTTTTAAAGAAGATATTTAGTTTTATACATACGAAATATGTACTTTTATAAATTACGGGGATGAGATTTTATAGAGCATGCACGGAGCCCTCATTCCATAGTTGCACGGAGCCCTCGTTCCATACTTAGGCAGTTTTTGGATCCCAGGTTGTCGAGCTGGCGGGCTGAAAATTAGGCCTCTGTTGTTCCATGGCATACAAAGAGCACCCACAGTTCCATGATATACAAATTGACAAGCGGACTTGCGGACTAATTTAATTTGAAGGACCTTTGTGGCAAAAGTATGAAGGATAGGTGCTAAAGATGCAAGAAATGACATACTCTCTATACGTTTGAGTACAAAAAAAGCAGTGAATACAATTTTATGACATTTATATAAAAAATAATGAAACGTGTTGCATATTCCTGGAAATTTAAAGAAACACACACACACACACACACACACACACACACACACACACACACATATATATATCAAATTTGAGTGAGTAATTTATGTCATATTTTATTTTGAAAATGATCAGGTCAGAGAAAATATGCATAAGAAAAAAAAATTGAGATAAAATAAATAGAATTACTTCACATTCAGCATAGTTGAAGATAAAAATCTAGCAACACATAAATATACAAGAAGACAAAAGAATAGTTTTATTTGGAATATATGAAAAAAATAATTGTTTGTTACATATCCTTGGAAATGTAAATGCATTTGTCATATAGACTGGGATTGGGGCTCCCGCAGACCATAACAGAAATATGTACAAGAAATAGGAGTGTGGAAAGAGGTTGAACATGGTAGAATGTAATACCTGAAAAGTAGAAATGGGAAGATCATTTTTTGACTATAGATTTCTACTCAGAAAAGTTGGTATAACTGGATTGATAAATAAAGTACTATCAGTATACACTTACATGGATGGTATGTATAAGTAATTTTGGTGTTTGCTTGGTCATGTCTTTCCCTGTTGGTTTTTGTGGCAGGCCCGCTTGAATAACTGGATTCATAAACAGAGGATTTATGCATTTCCCTGTTGGATTTCGTCCGTGATCCACTTCAAGTTCTCTTCAATATAGCTTCTCAAGGAGGCGACGTTGATGTCATTGCAGATTTGAGAAAACCTCATTTTCTAATTCACTTAGATCAATTGAAAGTTTACACAAAGCTTCATGAATGTCTCGATTTTGTACTGAATACCGGACTAGCCATTTGCCACCTCTTCTTCATGATATTCAAGAATCCTACAAAAATTTTCTAAAGACAAGGCCTTCAAATTATCAACTTGTTTATCGAAAGCTTGCTTCGTTAACGTTAGCGAGTTGAGGATTGAGCTGGGGTCCTGGAAGTCGTTTTTCTTTCCTGCCAAGTCTATTTTGGTGAGCTTTGTGAATAATGTTTCTTTCTTTGATATTGTTTGCTCACATGATTGGACAATGAGATACAGGTTCTTCACTTTCTCTCTCCAGCATGCTTCTAATTGAGTGAGCCATTTTTTGGACGAGAGATCATGTTGTCTTCTTCTCGTCTCTAGCATGTTGTTGACATGAAAGGAAAAATGGATGGTTGTGTGCACATAGAAAGTTTCTTCATTTTTTAAATTCGTCTGCAGAAGTAGGAGAGTGTTATGTGCCCTGCTCCTCAAGAAATCCATATTATGTGATGTTTCTCAAGCCTTAGTAATCAGTTCCATTCTTTTGTTGATATTTTTCTCCACATATCCTCTACAGGATGCGAGGAAGCTGGAGGACCCTTTTAGATTTGTTGCAGGGGTGCACGTTCATCTAGGAGGCTCCTCAGGCTTAGAAAATGCTCAAAAATCAAAGTTCTCATAATGGAATGAAACCAATTCCATTGCGACCGGCTCATCGCGTTGATTCCATCCATATATTTACTTTCTCAAATGGACGTCGTATGCAAGAGTTATCGCACTCTGATCAGATTCTCAAACAACGAAAAAGTCAAAGGTCAAACTGGCAAAAAGTCAATGCTGACGTCAGCATGACATCATCAAAAACACCTCATGATGTTGATGTAGCAGAGACATGTGGCAGCAATTGACTGGACAGATGATAGATCCAATTAGAATTGGACACATGGAAAAGTTTGGTTAAATGTGGTGGTGCCACGTGGCCCAAGCATGGGCAGCCACATGGCATCCAGTCAGGGTCGAATGGAAAGTGTTAGAAATGTTTGGGGGTCCATGGGTTTTGAACCCATGACCATGCACCAAGCCAACACTTTGAGAAATATTCCAACACCAATGCGCCACCAAAGTTTCTTATTAAATCAAATGTATTTAAATATATTTCAAATTTAATATATTACTATATGGGCAGAAGGGGCGGAAGGGGCATAGCCCCAACCCACGGTTTTATTCTACCCATACAACCACAACACATGCTTTAAGGTGTGTGGGATTTGGATAGGGCCTAGCCCTTGGACATCGGCATATCCATATAACCACAAGAGCAAGTTCGGGGGGGTTATCCCTTAGGGCGCGATCCATTTAGGTTGAGGTCCCACGCATACCACCCCAAATCCAAGAGCTAGTGCTAGTACGGGCCAGTGCTTAGCCCTTTGGGCTAGCACTTAGCCATATGAAGTGCATATGACCGAGTATTGGGGGCGTGCACCCAGCCTTGGGGGATACTCTATGTATTTTTATATAAAAGTGGGTTTTTAACTATACAATGTTGATTTTAGCGTGATATTATGACTAGAAAGTGGTTTTTTTAAGGATATCTTGGTCATTTGGAGGAGGCTTTGATCCCAGAAAGAGGCCAGATTTTCAGGGGAAGGTGGGCTTCCTCATCTAAGCCTATAAACTATAAAAACCAGGCTTTTTGAAGCCTTGAAGGGACATTTTGATGCAGGGTTTTGAAGGGGCAGTTTGTAAATTTTGGCCTTCTCTCATGTTTTGAGGGGCATTTTTGCTATGTTTTTGAGGGGAATTTGATGGGGCATGCATGAATCTGAGCAAGGAGGTCTTGCACAACATATCTGAAGCATGTACTGTAACAACAAAAAGGCATTATAAGATAACTTGAGCATTTTAAAGGGCAATAAAGAGGTCATCCACTTGGAAGCGGGCCCAGAGATGTAGCCAACGATTGGTGAACTATGTTATCAACCTCTTGTCTCTATTTCTCTTTTTTTGTTGTTGTTCTATTCTCTTAATTTGTAGCATGGATTATTAATGGCTGATCTCTTTATATCATTAATGTGCATCAAGTAAAAGTCACATTTGATATTCCGCAACTAATTAATGAGTTTATGTATTTCACATTCTTATCGATCCGATGTATAAAATACAATGAACTAAACTTGCAATTTATCAGTAATACCTTCATTTTTGGATCAAGTTTATGGTATCAGAGCATTTGGTTGTAAAGATTTGACAGGAATTGCAAGCATTGGATGCTCACCAGAGCAAAAACGCAAGCGAGGAGAAGGCCAACTTGAGGCTCTTGACATAGAGATTCAAAGGAGACCGCATAAACAAGAGATGTCTTCGCCAAGAAAATTGGGTCCCTACAAATCTGAAGATGATTTCTTCGAGGCCTTTAAATTGATGCAAGCCATGGTAGAGGAGCTTTATCATGAAAGAGGGCAACGAAGGCTTTGAGGCATTGAATAAGGTGAATCTTCGGTAAGAGAAAAAGGAGGAGTTGGAGGTGGTGAACCTTCAAAACATTCTTCTCCTTCATCCTCATCCTCTTCATCTACAAGTGAAGCAAGTGTACATCCCTCCAAGGATAAGAAAAAAACTCATCATTCTTCTGATATGTCGTTATTAAAGTTAGATGTAAAGTTTCAATTACCCACTTATGATGGTGAATTAGATGCAGAAAAGATAGATAATTGGGTGAGACAATTAGAAGTCTATTGCAGGATACAAAAGATTATTGATGATGAAACTAAGATCCATCTAGCAAGTCTCAAAATGGGAGGCACAAATCTCATATGGTGGGAAAGAAAAACTAAAGATGATCTTAAGAAAAGTGGTAAAACAATCTCTTCCTTGAATGATTTTGTTATTGCATTAAAACAACAATTTTACCCTTTAGCTTACATGCAACAAGAAATGATGAATTGACAAAGTTTAAGGCAAGTTAAAGGTCAAAGTGTACAAGAATATACTCAAATATTTCATAAGAAAAATTTAAATTTGGGTATTTTGTTATATACACAAGAGACACTCCTAAAATATATTGGTGGTTTACATTCTTATCTCAAACAAACTCTTCTTATGCTAAATCCTTCTAACTTTGATGAAGTATGTGTACAAGCCATTCACATTGAATCAAGTAAAGGGAATGTTGGTGATAGTGTTTCTACAGATACTTGGCAAAGAAAGGATGCAGGAAAAAGGAAAGAGAAAGAGAGGAAGACATCCACAGCAAGAAAGGAAAAGCCTACTTGCAAGCATTGCAAGAAAGTAGGCCATGATGAAGATCGTTGACGCAGTCGCACTCCTCGGAGCACGTCTGCTCTCACAGGATCTTTTTCTTCTCGGCCCCAAGAATGCCAAGGTTCTTCTATTTCCCTATCGGGAAATCTGCACCCACGGATCTCTTCAGTGTGATCCCCTTTTTTTAACTTATCGGAGGATCGGAACTCGCGGCTTCGCAAGTTCACCGTCTATCACTGGGCTCTCAAATCCCCGAGACCCGATGGCCAGTCAACGCTAACTTTATCTTCCCCTGTCGAGACTTCTGCTTTGTCAGGATTTATCGGGATATCACTACTCGCGATATCGAGCACTATGGTTTTCCGACTCCCGATACCCGATGCAACGAAACTCCGATGCGCGCGTGAGCTGTCTCTTCAACTCCTTGTCACCTCTATCAGGATTTCGGGATTCGCAGGATCGTGAATCCTGATGTCAATGGATTCGAGACTTTCCTTTTCCCGATCCCCGATATGGTACGCCACCTGTCTTCCACTAACTCCGGTTGTGGCCCCACACAAACTCCTCCGTCGAAATATCGCGTTTCGCGATTTCAAGATGAAAAAGTTTCCTGCCTTTGAAATCTCCGATGCTCCAAACCCTGACTCCTCGGAATCTCCTGACACATGTCCCAAACCATGGACGGTTTCGAGCTCGTCGGGATATCACTGATCACGATGTCGCAATTCGCGTTGCAACAACTTGGAGCTTCGACTCGCGAATCCCCGATACACGATATCACACGTAGATCTGACAGTCCTTGTGACTCGGATCAACGGTTCTGCCCCTCCTGAGATTTAAACCTTCGGAAGTTCTCGCCGTAACCTCCTTGCACCTCCACAAGATCCAAAATCCCTCGAAACTTCGCGAAATTGCCTCAGAGGATTTCGACCATCCATTCTTCCTTTGATGATTCTACGAGACAGTTGCGTTCCTCTCCACAAAACTCGTCCGCCTGTTCGCAAGCCCGCGACTCTTCTTGCAAGCTTTCAAGGTACCAACCCCTTGTGCTTCCCCTGGTAAGTACTTAAGGTTCTATACCTCATGAACTTGTTCACAACTCTCAAGTCCTTCAGAAAATCTCTTGCACGCACTCCTTGCGGCAACCCTTCAACCTCGACTGAGTGTTGAAGTTCCTCGACTCTGTGCACACCTGCAACAACAGTCTTGCAAAGTTTTACTCAGGTTCGCAATCCTGAGGATTTTACCTGGCCTGCGCACTCCTTGCACTAAACTGTTCCTAACTGCACCTTCGAGGGGATGAGAACAAAAGCTATCTCCAATTGAACCCTTCTATCAACGCACTCCTTGCGGACAATTCGACTGCACTCCTTGCAAGAATTCTCTGGCTCAATTAGAGAAACAATTGGAACTCATTCCATCTCCCTCTCAGACTTCAATTCAACCATGAAATCGCATACACAACATATAAAGAAAATGTATGACAGGAAGCAAACATTCATGAGCATAACATCAATATACAGAGAGTAACACAAACCATGAATTTGAACCAATCTTCTATTAATTCAAATGTTTGTACATGGGTGTTCTTCATACAATTCTCTGCATTCTCTTCTTCTGCTTCTCTTCTAGACTCAAGGGTTATGTTACAATGATACAATGAGGGTGTCTATATCCGTTTTCCCTCTTGGACTCTAAAGCTATCAAATCTAAAATTAAATTCCTATCTACCAGCATTAACTATTTTAAAGGCAACCTATCTACTAAAGGATGAGAGCTATCCGCTCAAGGTCCATTACAATATACAAAGGCACCTCTTCTTAAATGACTCATTTAAGATCGCGCACAATTTCAAAGCATTCTCAAAATTTGTGTTGGCTTATCCAGCTATCTTCCGCTCCGTGCTAGCTCGCTTGATGGTTGGCGATGCTCCTGCATCATACTCCCTCACTTGAAAACTTTCATGGGCTCCTATCCATGAGCTCCCACATGGTCTGTCCATGCTTCTGTATCTCCGTTTCATTCTCCCAGCTGGCATCTTCCATTGGATGATTCTTCCATTTTACCAGATACTCGAAGTATTGCTTTCGCCTGGTCCTCTTACTCACTCTCTTGTCCAGTATGCATTCCATCTGCGGCTTCTCTGCAACTGGCAATTGTTTCATCCACTGGATCACTGGTTGCTCAGTTCCAGTCTCTGCTTCTCTTGCCCTACATGTGTATAAATCTGCGATATTGAATATCAGAGATATTTCGATCCCATCAGGTAACTCAATCTCATAAGCATTTTCCACGAATTTTCTCAAGACCTTGCATGGCCCGATTTTCTTCATCTTCATCTTATTGTATGTTCCCCTTGGGAACCTTTCTTTCCTCAAATGTGCTAGAACTAGATCACCAACTTCAAACTGAAGTTGTCTCTGATTCTAACCGCTCTGCACTTGTACTCCTGGCTTGATTTCAGCAACCGCTCCTTCACCCTGCTGTGAAGTTCCTTCATCGCTTCAGCGAATTCTTCTGCACTAGCGCTGCTAGTCGCAGTCTGTTCTGAATCCCTCAATTCAGAGACTCCTCTCGGCTGCACGCCATACACAATCTGAAATGGACTTTTTCCTGTGCTCTTGTTCACTGAATCATTGTATGCAAACTCTGCTTGTGGCAATATGTGGTCCCAACTATTGTGGTGCTCTGTCACCAAGCTTCTTAGCAAGTCTCCCAGACTTCTGTTGACCACTTCCGTTTGTCCATCCGTATGAGGATGATAAGAAGAACTAAACATCAAGTTAGTCCCCAACTTCTTCCATAAGGTCCTCCAAAAATGCCCTATGAATTTCATGTCCCTACCCGAAACTATACTTTTTGGTAATCCATGAAGTCGAACGACCTCTTTGAAAAATAGATTTGTGATATGAGTCGCATCACTGGTTTTCTGGCATGGAATGAAATGTGCCATTTTAGAGAATCTATCCACTACCACAAATATTGAGTCAACACTTCTTTGTGTCCTTGGCAACCCTAGCACAAAATCCATGCTTATCACCTCCCATGGCCTCTCTGGTATGGGTAATGGCTGATAAAAACCTGCATTCTGCTTCCTTCCCTTCGAATGCTGACAAATTTTGCACCTGTCAACAAATCTTTTGACCTCTGACCGCATTCCTGGCCAAAAGTATGACTCGCTCAACTTTGCAAATGTCTTGTCATGACCGAAATGTCCTGCTAAGCCTCCGTTGTGTTTCTCCTTTAGCAGATTCTCCCTCATGGAGAATTTTGGAATACACAGTTGATTTCCTCTGAAAAACAACCCTTCCTGGATCATATAGTCTATCCAAGGGCTTCTATCTCTGAGAACTGGATTCTCAGCTGCTTCATACGCTTCTGCAAAATCTGCATCACCTGCGTACATGTCCCTGAGATTTTCAAAACCCAATGTTTTGACTCGGAATTCCTGTAGCAACAAACACTTCCCGCTCAAAGCATCAACCACTTTGTTAGCAGTACTAGAAATATGCTTAATCACAAATGTGAAATTCTGCATATACTCTACCCATTTTGCATATTTCTGATTCAACTTCTCCTGTTGAGTCACAAACTGTAACGCATGGTTATCACTGTACAATACAAATTCTTTCGGGATCAAATAATGCCTCCACTTCTTCAACGCCTGAATGATGGCATATAATTCCTTATCATACGTGGAGTACTTCAATTTTGCTTCATTTAGCTTCTCACTGAAATATGCAATCGACATGTCCTCCTGACTCAAGACCGCTCCTATGGCAAACCCACTTGCATCACACTTCACCTGAAATGTTTTCAAGAAATCCGACAACACCAACACTCGTTGTTCCGTGATCTTCCGTTTCAACAGATTGAAGCTCTTCTCAGCCTCTGTTGTCTAGTGAAAAGACTTATGCCGCTTCTTCACTGTGTCCATCATCGCTGCACTGATTCCACTGAAATTCTTGATGAATTTCCAATAGAAACTAGCCAAACCATGAAAACTTCTCACCTCAAAAATATTTCTCAGTGATGGCCAATTTTTGATCACTTCCACTTTATCTGGATCCATCCTCAACTCATTTGCAGATATAACAAACCCCAGATAAATGAGTTTTGTCTTCATAAATGAGGACTTCTTCATATTTATCAACAGCTTCTCCTGCTGTAGCTTTTTCATCACAATGGCCAAATGCTTCAAATGTTCAGCCTCTGATTTACTATAAACTAGTATGTCGTCCAAATACACAATGGCGAACTTCCTGATGAATTCCCTCAGGACTTCATTCATCAACCTCATGAAGGTACTCGGCGCATTCGTCAAGCCAAACGGCATGACTAGCCATTCATACAGTCCTTCGTTGGTCTTGAATGTTGTTTTCCATTCATCACCCTCTCTCATGTGAATCTAGTGATATCCGCTCTTCAAATCAATCTTTGAAAAATACTTTGCCCCGCTCAGGCAATCCATCAGATCATCCATCCTCAACAATGGAAATCTGTACCTGATGGTTATTTTGTTGATCTCCCTCGAGTCGGTACACATCCTCCAACCTTCATCTTTCTTTGGACTGAGCACTGTTGGAACAACACACGGACTCAAGCTTTCCCTGACCAATCCTTTGTCCAACAACTCCTGGACCTGCTTCTTAAATTCTTCATTTTCTTGCGGTGTCAACCTGTACGCGGCTTTATTCGACAAACTAGATCCTGGTATGAGATTTATATGATGACTCACACTCCTCATTGGTGGAAACGAACGAGGTAATTCGTCCACCACAATGTCAACAAACTCTTCCAGCAGTTCTTGAATCTCCTCTGGTAGATCATCCACTCTTGTGTTAGTCAGAACAATCCTCAATTTCCTGACTACAAAGAATTGTGGATCTTCTTTCTTCTTCACCTCTGTAAGAAGCTCTTTCCCACTCATGAGAAGTATCGTGTTGTTTACTTTCGGCTTCACCTCCTTATCCTTTATCGGAAGCAACATATGGGTTCTCCCATTCTTCTCTAGGGTATATGTGTTCATTCTCCCATCATGAATCACATTTCTGTCATATTGCCATTGTCTTCCCAGCAATAAATGACAAACATCCATAGGAATGACATCACATAAGATCTTATCATTATATCCTCCTATATTGAATTCAACCAAGCATTGTTTAGTAACAGTTACCTGGTGTCCCTTCTGTAGCCACGGAACTCTGTATGGGATTGGATGATCAGTCGTCTCCAGCTCCAGCTTATCTACCATCTCTGTAGATACGAGATTATCCATGCTACCACTGTCTACGATGACCTTGCATACCCTATCCTTGGTCTTGCAAGTTGTTCGGAAAAGTCTGGTCCTTTGAGCTGAGTCCTCCACCTCCTTCTCGGGTGTTAAGAGAACTTTACGCATCATGAGCGATCTTCCACCTTCTGTGTCTTCGGCCTCAACATCCCACTTCTGCGCTTCGGTGATGTGAGCTTATCCCATGTCCTTCTTTTTCTATGGACACTCATATGACTTGTGCCCATTTTTCCCGCACGTGAAGCAAGTGATTACTCCACCTCTTCCTCTTCCTCTACCTCTGGTACAAGGAAAAGTGGTGTTATCAACATAATCTCCTCTCTGCTCATTATGATGCCCCCTCTGTTCAACATATGGCCCTCTCTGTGAGGTTCCACCTCTTTCTATTTTACCCTGAGGTTTCTTCCATTCCTCCCTGGGCTTCTGAGTTCTTTCCTAGGCAACCGACTTGCCTCTGGGCTGGCTCCTGCCTCGACCCCTTTGACCTTGCCTACGGCTCAACTTTTCCTCAGCTTTCAAAGCCATCTGATAGGCGTCCTCCACAGTCTGAATGGTCGCCATACTCAATTCATCCTGAATTTCGTATCTCAGACCATTCAGATATCTAGCAACCTTTTCATCATCGCTCTCCCGATGACCTGCTTTGATGTTCAGTCGATAGAATTCATCTGTGTATTCTTTCATTGTCATCAGCTTCTGTCTCAGGTTCTGCATCCTCCTGAACAAAGTAATTTGGTAGTCTCTTGGGATGAATTTTTCCTTCATCTTTGCAATCATTCGATCCCAACTCTTGATCTTCTGCTTGCCTTTGGAGCGTCTGTCAGCTTGTAACTCATCCCACCATAATGCTGCATGTCCTTTCATGTGTGTGACAACATGTCTGACCTTATTATCCTCTTCAACATCTTCATAATTGAAGTAGGTGTCAAGCGGGACTTCTGCTTTGTCGGGATTTATCGGGATATCGCTACTCGCGATATCGAGCACTATGGTTTGCCGACTCCCGATACCCGATGCAACGAAACTCCGATGCGTGTGTGAGATGTCTCTTCAAATCCTTGTCACCTCTATCGGGATTTTGGGATTCGCGGGATCGCGAATCCTGATGAATGGATTTGGGACTTTCCTTTTCCCAATCCCCGATATGGTACGCCACCTGACTTCCACTAACTCCGGCTGTGGCCCCACACAAACTCCTCCGTCGGAATATCGTGTTTCGCGATTTCAAGCTGCAAAAGTTTCCTGCCTTTGAAATCTCAGATGCTCCGAACCCCAACTCCTCGGAATCTCCTGACACGTGTCCCAAACCATGGACAGTTCTGAGCTCGTCGGGATATCACGGATCGCGATGTCGCAATTCTCGTTGCAACAACTTGGAGCTTCGACTCATGAATCCCCGATACATGATATCACACGTAGATCTGACGGTCCTTGTGACTCAGATCGACGGTTCTGCCCCTCCTGAGCTTCAAACCTTCGAACGTTCTCGCTGTAACCTCCTTGCACCTCCGCAAGATCCAACGGCCCTTGAAACTTCACGAAATATCCTCAGAGGATTTCGACCGTTCGTTCTTCCTTTGATGATTCTGCGAGACGGTTGCGTTCCTCTCCACGAAACTCGTCCGCCTGTTTGCAAGCCTGCGACGCTTCTTGCAAGCTTTCAAGGTGCCAACCCCCTGTGCTTCCCCTGGTAAGCACTCAAGGTTCTATACCTCCTGAACTTGTTCATGACTCTCAATTCCTTCAGAAAATCTCTTGCACGCACTCCTTGCGGCAACCCTTCAACCTCAACTGAGTGTTGAAGTTCCTCGACTCTGCGCACACTTGCAGCAGCAGTCTTGCAAGGTTTTACTCGGGTTTGCAACCCTGAGGCTTTTACCTGGCCTGCGCACTCCTTGCACGGCATTGTGCCTAACTGCACCTTCGAGGGGATGAGAACAAAAGCTATCTCCAATTGAACCCTTCTGTCAACGCACTCCTTGCGGACAATTCGACTACACTCCTTGCAGGAATTCTCTGGCTCAATTAGAGAAACAATTGAAACTCATTCCATCTCCCTCTCAAACTTCAATTCAACCATGAAATCACATACACAACATATAAAGCAAATGTATGAAAGGAAGCAAACATTCATGAGCATAACATCAATATACAGAGAGTAACACAAACCATGAATTTGAACCAATCTTCTTCTATTAATTCAAATGTTTGTACATGGGTGTTCTTCATACAATTCTCTACATGCTCTTCTTCTGCTTCTCTTCTAGACTCAGGGGTTATGTTACAATGATACAATGAGGGTGTCTATATCCGTTTTCCCTCTTGGACTCTAAAGCTATCAAATCTAAAATTAAATTCCTATCTACCAGCATTAACTATTTTAAAGGCGGTCTATCTACTAAAGGACGAGAGATATCCACTCAAGGTCCATTAAAATATACAAAGGCGCCTCTTCTTAAATGACTCATTTATGATCGCGCATAATTTCAAAGCATTCTCAAAATTTGTGCTGGCTTATCCAGCTGTCTTTCGCTCCGCGCTGGCTCATTTGATGGTTGGCGATGCTCCTGCATCAATTGTTGTTGGATCTTACATCCTGACTTGAAGCCAAAGAATTATGCCAACCACGTAAGGAAGAATACCACAACTGCAACAACTCAAGTAGATCTTGGATCAAATTCTGGTGATGAAACATAGGTTGTAGCTATGGGAATCCGAGGTATAAATTTTGTTACAAGTACTAGCTCTTCTAGATCAGTTGATGTCAATGATGAGTGTAAAAGGAATGAACTTTTCCACATAAGGGTTATAACACATAATGTTAAAGTTGATAATCTTACAGACAGTGGATCGCAAGCCAATCTAATCAATGAAGAGGTTGTAAATAACTTGGGACTTGAAACTAAGTCACATCCTAAACCATATCCATTGGGATGGATATGTGGTGATAATAAATTGCAAGTAACCAAGCAATGTAAAATCAAGTTTGCAATCACTTCTAATTATGTTTATGAAGTAGAGCTTGATATAGTGCCACTGGATATATGTGGGATTGTCTTGGGAAGTCCCTACCTTTATGATAGAAAAACCATATTCTACAGGGAGGATAATAAATATTGCTTCAAGAAAGATGGGAAAGAATACATTGTTCGTGCTCATCGCATGAAAACTGATAGGTCTTTTGCAGCTACAGGGCAGTTAAAAATAATGGTAAATGCAAGAAAATTTTTAACACTTATGTCTGTAACAAAACATGAAGTTAGTGATGCTAAACATGAGACGGTTCAATATGTTTCGAACAGTCGTGAAGTGTCACCGGAGGTACAACATGAGATTCAGTTGCATACTTTGTTTATTGTTCCTGTTTAGAATGGGAAGCATGTTGTTTCATTCTCATTAGCATGTATATTATTGTTGATTAGTTTGTTTCTATTCAGTGGTGTATGGCTGCTAACTATGACAAATAATATAGATGATTGTGCAATTGAGAGAATGATTACTTTGATAAACAATGCTATCTCAATTTTCATGTTTGTTGTGATTATTCAGGTTAATATTGTCCAAGCAGAAAGGATGGACGATACCAGACAAGTGGGGAAGCAGTACCCTCAATTCTTGTCTGAGTAAAAGCAGACTCTTGGTGGTCCAAAAGCTTCCAAAGTGGGGAGGAATGATCCAGGAGGCTCCTCGGGCTTAGAAAATGCTCAAAAATCAAAGTTCTCATAATGGAATAAAACCAATTCCATTGTGACCAGCTCATCGCATTGATTCCAGCCATATATTTACTTTCTCAAACGAATGACGTATGTGAGAGTTATTGCACTCTGATCAGATTCTCAAACAACTAAAAAGTCAAAGGTCAAACTAGCAAAAAGTCAATGATGACATCAGCATGACATCACCAAAAAAACCTCATGATACTGATGTGGCAGAGACATGTGGCAGCAGTTGACTGGACAGACGATAGATCCAATCAGAATTGGACACATGGCAAAGTTTGGTTAAATGTGGTGGTGCCACGTGGCCCAGGCATGGGCAACCACGTGGCATCTAGTCAGGGTCGAATGGCAAGTGTTAAAAATGTTTGATGGTCCATGGGTTCTGAACCCACGACCACCCACCAAGCCAACACTTTGAGAAATAGTCCAACACCAACGCGCCACCAAATTTTCTTATTGAATCAAATGTATTTAAATATATTTCAATTTTAATATATTACTATATGGGTGGAAGGGGAGTTGGGGCATAGCCCCAACCCACGGTTTTATTCTACCCATGCGACCACAACACATGCTTTAAGGCACGTGGGGTTTGGATAGGGCCTAGCCCTTGGACACCGGTGTATCCATATAACCACAAGCACAAGTTCGGGGGGCCTATCCCTTAGGGCATGATCCATTTTAGGTTGAGGTCCCACGCATACCGCCCCAAATCCAAAAGCTAGCACAAGTATGGGCCAACGCTTAGCCCTTTGGGCTAGCGCTTGGCCATATGAAGTGCATATGATCGAGTATTGGTGGCGCGCGCCCAGCCTTGGGGGCTACTCTGTGTATTTTTATATAAAAGTGGGTTTTTAACTATACAATGTTGATTTTAGCCTGATATTATGACCAGAAAGTGTTTTTTTAAGGATATCTTGGTCATTTGGAGGGGGATTTGATCCTAGAAAGAGGCCATATTCTTCGGGGAAGTTGGGCTTCCTCATCTGAGCCTGAAAATTATAAAAACCAGGCTTTTTGAAGCCTTGAAGGGACTTTTTGATGCAAGGTTTTGAAGGGGTAGTTTGTAAATTTTGGCCTTTTCTCATGTTTTGAGGGGCATTTTTGCTATGTTTTTGAGGGGAATTTGTGGGGCATGCATGAATCTGAGCAAGGAGGTCTTGCACAACAGATTTGAAGCATGTGATGTAACAACAAAGAGCCATTGTAAGAGAACTTGAGCATTTTAAAGGGCAATAAAGAGGTCCTCCACTTGGAAGCGGGCCCAGAGACGTAGCCAACAATTGGTGAACTCCGTTATCAACCTCTTGTCTCTATTTCTCTTTTTGTTTTTCTATTATATTCTCTTAATTTTCATCATGGATTATTAATGGTTGATCTCTTTAAATCATTAATGTGCATCAAGTAAAAGTCACATTTGATATTCCGCAACTAGTTAATGAGTTTATGTATTTTGTATTCTTATCGATCTAATGCATAAAATACAATGAACTAAACTTGCAATTTATCAGTAATACCTTCATTTCTGGATCACACGTAGTCGCAGGCATGGCTATTTCCAAAGAACTGCTAAGCAATGGCATAGGAAACAAATATTCCTCTAATTCCTTAATCTGGTTCTTTAGTCTGGCATTTTCAGCTTCAATGACTCCAACAGAATCATGAAGAGCATCTCCGCTTTCCATGTGAAGTTGAGAGATTTTCGAGGCCTGCATATTGGCAAGGTCAATTTCTGAATGATGTTTTCTTTTCTTATTTTTTAGATATCTTCTTTCAATGATTATTTTTTTTGATTCGATTTCAAAAACAACACTCTAGAACATGAAGGATTTATCTTCATAAAAAAAAATTGTATCAACCATGTCCATTGAGAAGGCATGCTGAATTGCATCTCCGTGCTGATCAAGGTTGCAAAATATGCTTTCCAAATCAACATCAATATCCATGTTTTCACTGTAAATTTTGGGCTGCACGACCTCCCCTACAATTCTTTTTCCCTTCTTCTGCAGGGGAAGCTCATGAGGAAGATGTTCACTGAATCTCTACAAAACTGTTGTGGAGCTGCTACTAGCAGTTTATGAAAACTTTGGTTTTCTTCAGACACTGCTTGAAATGAAGAAATGGAGGGGACAATATAACCCCCCAGAAACATTGCTTCAATGCGTGTGAATGGAAAATCTCCTCATTAATGACAATATCTATGCGTGTTTTATGATGACTTGTTAGAAGTAAAGTTTTATTATTGCATAGTTAGAAGTGAGAAGGTGGCGGTTACGGGGAAGAACGTTTAAGGATTGGAGATTTGGTGAACGAACCAAGCTGGCGGCGTGTGAATGACATTCCATGGTATTTGAAATTAAGTCTGGGAAGATATTGGAGGTTTTGTGAAGGAAGCAAGCTAGCGGCGTGTGAATGACATTCCATGGAATTTGAAATTAAGACTGGGAAGGGATAAGAAAAACTTTCACACAAATTTCATTAATGGCATAACTTCTCGAGCCTTGCGCGCATCAATGGCAGCGTAGACGGTGCCTGCACGATGACTTGTTAGCATTAAACATTTAGAATGAAGACACACACACATATATATAAACACTACTTCTTATTATGCACACGTGCGAAGATGACGAGCACGGGGAAGAGCAAGCAAGGAAGGAATGGCCAAGTCTGAAAGTACATGGTGAAACTGTCGAGTGTCCAATGTTGAAAATGCATGAGTTGGAATTGTTTAGCTAAGCAAATCAAAGGGGACCACAACATCAGCAGCATCGTTGCCCGCAGCAGCAACAGTTTAGGCTTGTTCAGCAGAACAGACCAGGGTTCCAGGCCGGTGGGCCATCATCTTCTACTTCAAGTACCAGGACTACTGGGTCGTAGAAGGGGTGTTGGATGTGTGGGGAGCCACACTACCAGCGTGACTGTCTTGTGGAGAGGACCCGATCATCCGGATCAGCAGGACCTAATACAGTGGGAGATATGGGCAAGGCCCATCGGATTCATGCAGTGGTGAATAACCACTAGGAAGAGCACCAATCGACTGTGCTAGAAACGACAGGTACCATCATTGACCAGACCCTTAGAGTTTTGATAGATCCTGGTGCTACCGAGAGTTTCATTTCTGGTGCAGCGCTAAAAATGATTAAGGTAAAGGCAGTCGAAGAGGACGAGTTTAGCTTCGTAGAGATGGCTTTGGGAGCCAAATAGAAGGTTGGAGGAAAGGTTACGGGTTGTACCCTTAACCTGGGAGAGTTTGTCATGAGTACCAACCTGTACGTCACAATCTTAGGATCTTACGATGTCGTGATTAGTATGGATTGGTTGGAATCGCATGAGGCGATACTCAACTGTAATACTAAATGATTGAGTTTGGTCGATGATGAAGGACAAAGATGTGTGATTGTAGGATGGAACCAGGGAGTTTCCCTGAGGTTTGTATTTTCCTTGCAGTTACGAAAGAGTATGCACAAGGGGTGCAAGCTTTATGCGATCCTTGCGCTAAACGAGAAGGGAGTAGCGGAAGGTATAGAACACCTTCTGGTGGTGAGAGAGTTTGCGGATGTGTTTTCGGAGGAGTTACCTGGGATGCCGCTGGAGAGGGAATTGGAGTTTACCATAGACCTAAAACTGGGGACTGACCCAATAGCTAGAACGCCTTATCGGATGTTGACTCCGCAGTTACAAGAGTTGAAAATGTAATTGAAGGAGTTTCTGGACCTGGGAATGATACGTCCTAGTATGTCCCCATGGGTTGCACCTGTTATTTTCATATGAAATAAGGACGGATCGTGGAGGCTTTGCATTGACTACAGTCAACTGAACAAGGCCATGATCAAGAATCAGTATCCCTTGCTGAGAATTGATGATCTGTTCGATCAAATGAAGGGTGTGACGGTGTTCTCCAAGATCGATTTGTAATCGGGGTATCACCAGTTGTGGATCAAGGAGGATGACATCCCTAAGACCGCCTTTAATATGAGATTTGGACATTACGAGTTTACACTTTTACCGTTTGGACTGAAAAACGCCCCAGGAGTATTTATGATTTTGATGAATGGGGTGTTCCGCGAGTACTTGGACAAGTTCATCCAAGTTTTCATTGACGATATTTTGATTTACTCGCGTACGACAGAGGATCATGACAAGCACTTGCGCTTGGTACTACAGTGTCTGCGAGAGCACAAATTGTATGGGAAATTGTCCAAATTCTATTTTTATCAATCGAAGATTCACCACTTAGGGCATGTCATCTCCGACGAAGGTATCTCCGTGGATCCAGCCAAGGTCGAGGTTATTATGGAATGGCCTGTGCCGACGAATGTCACAAAAGTGCATAGCTTTATGGGTTTAGCAGGATACTATTGATGGTTTGTCAAGGGATTTTCGAAGATAGCAAATCCGATCACAAAATTGCAAAAGAAAAACAAGAAGTTTGTTTGGACCGAGAAATGCGCAGAAGCATTTCAGAGGCTTAAGGAGCTGTTGACAACAGCGTCGATACTAAATGTCCCTGATATGGGCGCGGACTTCTTGGTATGCACATACGCATCCAAGGAAGGTTTAGGCGGAGTCTTGATGCAAAGCAGATGAGTAATTGCTTACATTTCAAGGAAACTAAGAAGGCATGAGGAGAACTACGCGACGCATGATTTGGAGTTATTAGCCATCATATATGCCTTGAAGGTTTGGAGAAACTACCTTGTTGGATGAAAATTTGAACTAAGGATTGATCATTGTGGACTACAACACATTTTTACGCAAAGCGACCTAAACGCGCGATAATGACGTTGGTCGGAATTGCTTAGCGAGTATAACTTTGAGATTACTTAAATAAAGGGAATAGTGAACCGAGTCGTGGATGCTTTGAGTCGGAGGCCACGCAACTTTTCGGTGTTGCCTCTTCAGATGAATCTACGTGAAAAGATTCTAACTTTACAGTGTGACGATGACTGGTACAAGGAGGTTGAGGGTTTTATCAGACAAAACACCATGATGGTACCACAATATGATGGATTTTCATTTGATAGCGATGGTTTATTAAGGTTTAAAAATTGGATTTACGTACCACCAAAGGACAAGTTGAGGAAGTTCATCCTGAGCGAGGCTCATAGAGCAGTTTACATGGCTCACTCGGGAGTCACGAAGATGAGAGCAGACCTTAAACCCTTATTCTTCTGGAAGGGAATGAAGGCCGACATAGTCAAATATGTGGCCAGATGTCTGGAGTGCCAACAGGTGAAAGCTGAACATAGACACCTAGCAGGGTTAGGACAACCACATGCCATTTCAGAATCGAAATGGGAAGTTATTTCGATGGATTTTATTGTTGGATTGCCACTGACGGCAATGAGACATGACTCGATTTTTGTAGTAGTAGACACTCTGACGAAGAGTGCTCACTTTATTCCTGTGTGTACAATGTATCAGGCACCTGACATAGCTAGAGTTTTCATCAATGAGATTGTGAGGCTACATGGCATGCCTAAAAAGATTATATACGATCGAGGATCGGTGTTTACTGGACGATTTTGGACGAGTTTCCAAGAGGCCTTGGGAACCCAACTTAACCTTAGTACTGTGTATCACCCAGAGACTAACGGACAGACCAAACGAATGAACCAAACCTTGGAGGACATTTTGTGCATGTACGTGATGGACCAACAAAAGCGTTGGGAAGAAGTCTTGCCACTAGTGGAGTTCGCTTACAACAACAGTTACCAGAGCACCATTAAGATGACGCCTTTCAAGTTTCTTTATGGGTGACCGTGTCAGACGCCCTTGAGTTGGGATCAGCTTGAGGATAGGGTCCTGGTGGGACCAGAAGTGATCCAAGAAATGGAAGAGAAAATGAAAACCATAAGACAAAGGATTAAAGAAGCGCAGGATCGACAGAAGAGTTATGCTGATGTGCACTGAGTCAACCGTAGTTACGAGGTCGACGATCGAGTCTTCTTGCAGGTTAAACCGCATAAGAGTTCAATCAAGTTTGGAAAGGGAGCTAAACTCTCTCCTAGGATCGTGGGACGTTTTGAGATTGTGGAGAGAAAGGGGCCCGTGGCCTATTGACTAGCCTTGCTTGATTCTTAGAGGCGTATGCACGATGTTTTTCATGTATTTGTTTTGAGACATTATATTAGTGATCCTACACATGTGATTGACATGATTTCCTTGTAGGTATCGGACAAGGGAGCACTCACGGCTGAGCCGATCTGCATCTTAGATCACTGCATTCGATAGTTATGACATCAAACGGTAGATCAAGTCAAGGTCCAGTGGGATAATTATGGTTCGCACTTGACAACCTGGGAGGACGCATATGTTATGTGCCAACAGTTTCCATTTTTGTTAGATAGATAGACATATGATACTGTGATACACTTATTTCGGCATTTATACTGAGAAACTTTGGGACAAAGTTTAGACCAAGAGGGGGTCTATGTAACATCCTGCTCTGGTGCACTGAGAAAACTTATTCTTTGAGGACACTTGCTCGCAAGTGATCTGGACTATTTTGATATTAAAACATTTGTCCTTGATTATGATGCGTTATGATAGATGACATGATGTTTTGCTACATTGACATAGACAGGTGCTATTGACTCGGTTTTACTGAGTGTGTAGGGTTTTGGACCTTGAGGATGCAAACACATCGACGGAACCCCTTGGAATCTGGATCGAGTCAGGGAGTGTGCTATTGGGGTTTGATTGTTTTACTATGATTTTAGTACATTGATTAGATGATATGATGTGGACATGTTCTGACACGATTGTTGATGATGCAGGCCGATGATAGCTTGCCGACCAAACTCACATATGGAGTAAAGGGGCCACACACACCACTACCAGAGAGGTTGAGGGAGAGGTGTGGACAACAACCCTTCCACAACCTACTAGCACTCCCATCGTGGCTCGAACTGTAGGTTAACAATTACCTAGTTCGAGAGGACACACGATGTCGCGAGGGAATATTGCAATAATCCCTCGCGATGATTCTAAGGGGCGCGCAATAAGGCGGGGGCCTTATTCCTTAAAAGCCCTTAGTTTCCCACAAGTTCACCTGGCGGAGTGTTGACTCCAGGGGTTAATGATGTCTACCAATCAGTCAAGAGGTGAGTGGCACCTTTGGAGCACGTGGTGCATCCTGAAGAGCACGTTGCGCAAAGAAACACAAGAGGCGAGTGGCACCCTTGGAGCACGTAGTGCGTCCTGAAGGGCGCGTCGCGATGATGATGATAAAGGAACAAACCTAGATGGCCCTAAGACAATTAACACGTTAAGAATTCTTAAACAACTTCCCTAATTAAATGTCACTCAACTCAAAATCAATGTTCTAAGTCTAAAACTTCGCTAGGGGTAAAATTTTGTCTACCCTTAAGAAAACTCCTATAAAAAAAAATAATAATGAAAAAAAGGGGGGGTTAAAACAAAAACCACTGAGTAATAATTTTGGTCTTCATAAAATTTTTAGTAACATGAATAGAGTAAGCAGTTAAATGAAAACCTGTGATTATAAAAATAAGGAGGCAAATAATGTATTTTAAATTTTTGATAATTTAAGAAGGTATTAAAGTATTAGTAAAAATGAAAAGAGGTTAATTATAAATTATAAGGAGGCATTTAATTTGTTTTAAACTTTTGATAATCTAAGAAGGTGTTTAATTATTAGTAGACGGGCAGACAGGAAATATAAAATTTAGGAAACTAAGGAATGGAGGAAACATAATAAGGGAAAGAAGGGAACTTATGGTAAAAAGCGAGGTCAACTTAGTAAAGAATCTGCAATTAAGAACCTTCTAAATTGAACTAAATTAGCAACTTCATTTTAGGGAAAGTATTTAAAACCTATAACGGAATCTAGGAACACCTAGGAGTAAATTTAGGAGCAACTCTAGGTGGGTGAGGGAAATGAGACAATTATTAATTTAAATAAAATAATTATTGGAGGAAAGTGGGGGATGGATGACACTTGTACGAAGTAGAATTTTTGGAAGATTTTTATTAAAACTTAAAATTTAATGAGATTAGGGAAATAATGGAAGTTCTAAAATTATATAAAAGAGAGAGAGGAGAAGGAAGAAGGGGGATCGGTTGTTAGCATAAAATTACGCTGTCGGATTAGTGACTTGATTGATTTACTTGTGAGGAGTTGGGATTTCCCAGCTCGGATAGGAGTGGTAGCTCGGCCTTGCAAGGCGAGATGGGAGCTAGACGTACCATCTGGTTAATGTGTGGCCCCTTTGCGGCTCGAGGGGGGCTAAGGGGGAAGCATAGTACCCCTAGCATTGGCTGGGAGGTATCAGTGTAGTCTCGACAGTCGGCGAGCGAGAGCGGCACGGAGCGCGCGTGCGTCACCCGAAGCAGGTGAATGGTAATGATATGTTTTTTTTATGGGCTGAATGATAGAAGGATGTAGGAATTTGATTAGGATCTTGTGGAATTGAATGGTTTTATGCTTCGACGAATATCATGGTGTAATGGATGAAAAATGTATATTACCTCTGCTATTAAATAGATAATGGATGAAAGGAATGTTACTTCAACAATTGATATTATGTAATGGTTGTAAAAATATTCCTCAGTGATTGAATTTATGTAACAAATGTAATGTAATGCTTCTGTTATGGCATTAGGTTGTGATAAAAAGGATTACTTTAGAGAATGTAATTTATGCAAGATGTAATTCTTCACTCTGCGTTCAATAAGGTGATGATAAAAATATATATTATTACTTCAATGTTAGCATTTTGAGACAGCTGTAACTCAAGCCTTGCACCTTCTAGTGCTAAGTATTTCCACCCTGGTTAACATTTCCTTCCCTAATTTTCAAACTCTGCCCTTTTTTTCCTTCTTCTAGCTTGTGTTAGCACCCAAATGCCCAGAGAATCTGCCCTTAATCCGTCGCGATTGAAATTTTTAGTACCACCATATCTAATTCTGCACCAGTACCCATTTCACCCTTACCCTTTGGCCTGTGAATCATTGCTCGATTTGGTAATAGTAATTTCACCCAGCTGTCTTTTACATGGCATTGGCACTTGAGTTAACTCTCATTTGATGTGGGTTGTATCTGGCCATGTTCTTAGCAATGTAACCCTTTGTGATTGTATCCATCATTTCATCCCTTTAATCGTTGCCGTTGTTAGTTCTTGCAGACGTAGTGAGATTCCAGTGCAACGATCTCTTTTGTTTTGGGGTCTGGTCTCTTTAATTATGAGCACAATGATGAATCCTTGGACGAATGACCATAAAATCTGAATTTTACGCCCAACACTACCTTCTGATGAATGTTAATCTTAGTTGACACAGCGTAACACGTTTCACTCAGCGATGGAACCGCTCACTCCGATTTCACACAACAGTGATGATGTTCACACCTTTTACCCGTCGATTAGCACTGTCCCTTAACTTTTTCACAGAGTCTTCTTACCTCCTTCAGGTAGCGCTGCTTAAATTCCTAATTTAAAGACCACCAATGACCTAAATGCCGGAGGTTCGCTCTAGGTTGTTTTAATTACCCTTCTGGTTGTCACGATTTAATGGCTATTGAGAGTTATGAGTCTGTTTCAGTTTAGTGGTTAGAAATCACTGTTGGTTTAGGTGAGTTTTCATTGCGCTAGTAATGGCAGTTACTCCCAGCTAAATCACCATTTGTTGTCTTTATTACCATTTACTATTTACCTTATTTTACATTTCACTGACTTCATTGCTGTCATCTATTTTTACTGGACCATTAAGCTAGTACTGTCTTTTATCACTAAATATAGAAGAATAGTTGATAAGTAGAACGTTTTTATTTACTGTTATTACTTAGTGATAAAAGGAAGGTTGCCAATGAGTACGTCCAGCTGGAAAAAGAAATGATTCTATTTATTAAATTCAAGATGACATTGATTGTTTACTATATAGTAAGTTCCTTGAAATAGATTGATCCGATTGAGGTCTTTTAGCTATTAATGGGAAGCATTACCTCCTGGAATTTGTTTTTGGCTTTATATTTTTCTTTTCTGAGGAATAGTCAGAATACCCTTTTTTAATTTAAAGTTGATGAATGTTAAGAACTTCTTAATATTGGGATCTTGATATTGTAATCATCTATACATCTATTTAATTATTTCTTTTAAAATATTAGCATGATGTATTTCCTATAGGATTTTATTGATCGGTCAATAGCATCATCTTGATACAAATTAGTTTAATTATTTTAACGAATTTAACTTATGCGATAGCTCCATGGATATAAAATAGTATAATAAACTTAATGTTTTTAACTTGTGCCAAGATTACATTTTCCTTGACCTCTCAGTATCCCTTATGCTATCACCATGACTTTCTTCGAATGAACACTAGGATTATAATTTTCAAAGTATTCTTAAATATAATGGTGGGATGAGGATTTAGTGTAAGGTTTGTCAAGAGGTGAATAATCTAATTCTTGTTGTATTGTTATATATACATAACTTCCCGATTATTAGATTGCAAGCATAAAATAAAAACACTTATAACAATGATAATAACTTAGGAAAAATTGATTCAGATAGTGTTCTGAGGATTTTTATAATTTAAAAATTACGCATTTGAACTTGTTTTAAGACTAAAATCGATTATACCTTGAGGTCATTTTTTCACTTTAGACTACGAAGTCAGGCTCGTAATGGAGGTCAGGATAGACTGTGTTAATTACCCTACATGCTCTATTATTGTCATTGTCATGGAAATGATTGAAATTACACCTCCCCTGTAATACTGTAATAGTAGTAATGAGTTAATAATGACACACGATCGTAAACTGCCAAAGTGTCGATAACCTTATTGTTTGCAATCTTGATGGTTATGATAACGTCTTTATCTTAGAAGGTTTTGTTCTGCTTGTGTCGGGCGGGTTGTAGACACCTGAGAATAAGTCACTTACTCTTTATCAAGTGCATTTTTATGTTTGTTTGCATAAGCTCCCAATCTCTTTTTTCTTCATCCCTTTCATCGTCTCAAATCACCACACCTGGTGTGTTTTCGATCTGCTTGATGTACTCAGTGGCATAATAGAAAGAATCTTATGATATGTACCCCTATGCCATAGACCCCTCTGGTTTTTTCTTTTGTCGAACAAATCCTTTCAATTTCTTCATGTACATATCTAAGAATAACATCCAACGACAAGAGACCACTTTGACTAATTAAACCTCATCTACTAGGTGAATTAGAAGATGAACTTGCAATTCCATGAAACTCATCGGTAGTTCCTTATCAAACATACAAACAATCTCAATTATCTCTTGATGCCACCGTGGAATTCTATCCATATGAATATCCTTTGATGTGATCCAATGTACAAATGAAAATAATTTATATATGGCACGTCGTAGGTCCTAGGAGAAGTCATGGTTCACACACCCATGCACTAGCAGAGGATGATGACACTACAAAGTAAACACATAGAAAATTAATTATGTTTTATCCCATAGCTTGAATTTATAAAACAAATAATAAAATCATGTTTTTGACATACGTACTCTTAGAAGGTTCAAATGGTCATGTGATTTTAACCACGAGAAATGGTCTTCCACGGTGAATTTGCACTATAATGAAGACCCATATAAAGAAGGCACCTTCACACCCAATATAAATTCATTTTCCAAAGAAAGATAAACATTCTTCAATATCCATGGGACATCACCTTCTTTGAAAGACCAAGAGGGACCAACCTCTCCTCTACTTTCTTTTCTTGACCAATGTTTCTTTTTACTTTTTGAAGAAATAAGATCTCTCCTAACAACCAATGTGTCACTTTTTTTTATGATATGTGTCTCCATATAGAATATGAAACAATTTTAAATATATGCATGGGATCTATTAAGTGGGCAATATTAAGATGCTCCCAATATGGGAACTCATAAAAGACAGATTTCTTTTTCATCCCAATGTGAAATTTATCAACATAGGTGTTGAAGAATTATGGATCATTGAACATAGGCTCTCCAGTTGAACCGAATATTTATGTAATCTCCTTCTCCTTCTCTCTTTCATATGCTCTAAGACATTATGTTGGTGTCATTATTGCAGGACTTTGGGCTCTCTCTGGTTTACCATTGAAAGTGGATGTTTCTCTTCTATACGGGTGTTGTTTTGGGAGTAATACCCTAAAGCAGTCGAACACTGGCTTTCGTAGGTGGTTGGACCACCTAGCCTTTAGAGAAGGTCCACAACATTTACATCCATGATATCATTTTATTACAAGACATGCGAAATTATTAATGTATACAGTAGAGCATGTTAGTGTCGAAGTCCAAATAGTCGCAATGAATTAAATCTGCCAAAAAATATTGTTACGTATATAAACAAATCAATAAACATGTAATTTACCAGAGAAAACTCCTAAGCTTGGATAATCATGTGTGGTGTAAGAAGATATTTCATACAATGTAAAATTCCTCTCTATTGCGACGGGTCTTGATACATCATATACATGTATCCCTTCCCATAACTCCTTCAATTCATATACCAATGGTTGTGGGTAGACATCCATACTCTTCACTTGTATTCTACCAGGGACTATAAGAGCCAATATAAGATGTTCATTCTTCACGAAAAACCATGGAGGGGTATTATTATTGATCACTACTACACGCCAAACATAATAGTTGGTGTTTTGGAGGGAGTATGGATTGATGCCATCCATGGCTATGATGAGTCACAAAATTCATACTTCATTCTTGAATTTTTTAGGACATGTATCCTTTATATGCTTCATGGCTATTGAATATGTTGGGATTCACATAACTCCCGACTCACTTCTATGTGAGGCATGCCATCTCTGCAACATAGATAATTCTTTGCAATGAAAGAGCCTTTGAATCCTTGGGATTATAGGCATGCTCCTCAATATCTTATGAGGAGAACCATGTGACTTACCCTTTTTATTTGATTTATGATATTTGTCATGCCCACATTTCAGACATATCTCTTTGTCTGCATATTCTACTCTATATAGAATACAATCATTCAGACATGCATGATATGATATGTACTTAACACCCAATATTTTTCAACATTTTCTTTGCCTCTTCGCAACTACTGGGAAATACATTATCACTCGGAAGAACCTTATCTTTGAATAACCTAGAGTTACTGGGAAATAGAAAATTACAATGTTATTTAACGTTCATAAAATCAATCATTTTTAATGTTGATTGTGTGACAATATTTATCAAATTATAAGGGGCTTAATGATGATCAGTTACCTCAATATTGTCGAGAAACATGTGTTTGACATGCCAAACTTTGCTTTCAAGTTGTACAGTAGAATTTTTGTCCCCAATTGGGTATACTTTTACCGGCTAGGTCCAAAGAGAGGTGTGGTGGAAGCAAATTTTAGACTTTCGAATAAGGTATCAGTGATATGAGCATCATCCCCTTGCTCATTGTTCTGGAATTCATCTAACAACATTGTCTCCATGGCAATTGTATCTCGTAAATAATCATCCATACCAACATTGATTTCATCGACTCCATTGCCAACTTGTGAAGAACTACTATTGTTGTAGTCATTCATAATTGGTGAATCTGGACATAGTGGGAATTGAATAGGTGGTTGATTCAACCATTCTTGGTATGATTCTTCTCTAAGTTGTGCTCTTATTCCAGCCTTCTCTCGATTCGACATTGTAGTGGGGTGCAACGGAAGATGATAGGTAGGTCACTCATCATCACTAGAATCCTAATTTCAAAAATATTGAATATTAGTACATCGATGATATTAGTAAGCACAATGCAATTGGTTTGTTCAAATCACATTCCACAAAACAATTATTACCATCGTTGACCCAAGATTGCAGTTGGAGGATGGAATGCTACTATTGAAAGCGTAAAGTGGTTTTTCATTTTCATCTACCAACTACTTCCATTATGTTGCTCCTCATAAGATCTTTCGGCGTTTTTGAATTGGTACTAGAATATTATCTGTGTCTGAACTTGATTCTAAATTAGGATCCTGCAAATTTGGTTGATACATTTTTATTTAGATTGACATGGATAACAAAAATAATCGAAATATAAATAAAATCTGAACTTACTCGAGGTGGAAAGGGAAAACTCTGCGATTGACTTTGAGCAATATGGAATGACTTGGAATTTGAAGAATTGCCCATTTGATATTGTAAGCTTCTCTTCCTACATTTGAGAAAAATCAACAGTAAATTATTTTTAAGAATTAGGCGACTTTAAGCGCAAAATGTATACTATCTGCAAGTCATGTGGATGAATCATGAAAAATAATTTAAGATGAATACATTATTTTGTGTGCAAATAAAAATTTAGATAACTTTGAAAAAATAACGGTATGTTACTGTAACAAACATGCACGGGTGCGTCTATAACATTGTAAAGCACCAGTCGTTTATATATGCATCGCACCAGTCCCATGAATTCAAATAATAAAAATACAAATTATCCAATATCGGTGCTCCCAAAATTTAAAACACACTGGTGCGTCGTATACATATCCGTACCGATGCGTTAAAGTAATAAAGGCACCAAAGTTTTGAAAAATTAAAGAAAAGAAAAAAAAAACCCGACTTTATTTCTTACACTTGAAAAATGAGCGAGAATTTAAATTCTAATTTCATAAAGGCATTTAAATAGTAAAAACCTATTTACTGTTTCATTATTTTACCAAAATTTACAGTGGAAATATTTGCAAGAGAGTCATACCAGAGAGCAATGTGGAGCAACAAAATACTTTGGAACAATAGGATTTATTCAGAAGATCAGAATTTGAAGGTAGCTATGGTGATTCATTTAAAAAAAAAATTCATAAATTCTTTCATGGGTATTAAGTTATTTAGTATTTTATTATTTTACAAAAATTTACAGTTTAAAGACCTCGAATACTGAATAATTAAAATTTAAGATACAAGCAGTTTATTTATTTATTTATTAAATATATGTTGTTATTTATTTATTTTATTTTATTTTAAAACTACTCTCCAACACTATCATGAGATGCAAATTCATCTCACACTTAGAATTTAACAGTGTACATTACTATCGTCATCTCTATAAAGATAACAACAATATCATCTAATCAGAATTTATAATTAACCTTTCAACACATTATTCATTATTTGTTACTTAAAATTTAAATATTACAATTCTCAAGTTTAGTACTTAAGCATTCTTGTATTCCATCTTCAATTTAGCAATACTAAGAAACCTAGAATATCATAAGGTAATTACTTCTCTTATTAGGGTCTCAACAAAATCTCTTTCAAGTATCATACACAAATTGAGAATCATAAATAAAGATAAGCCATATAATATTGATGTATTTCACTAGAAGCAATTATGAACAACCACATTAGTCACCTTAATTTATATCCAGCCATAAATTAGCATTCCAAAACAAATTATCAATACCTTTATTTGTTCTCTAGTTGAATATCATCAAAACAGTGTCATAGTCCTTATTCGAATCAATAGATTCATTCATTACCAAGATATTGTTTATTGGAGAAGGTTAAAATATATATATTCACTCCAAAAGCTCTATTGGTCATAATAATTCTATGATTCAGTAATGATAAGTATTTTTAAGAACCACAAATATATAATCAATATTTAATTTAATTATTATTGTTGACAAAACATCAATAATTATATAATGCCCTAATTGTTTCTTATCTTTAATATTTATTTGGTTGTACAAAATTTCTTCTTAGATATGTAGTGCAGGTAGACTAGTAATGAGTTTTTATTACCTAAAACTAAATCCAGATCATTACCTACATCCTTAACTAAAGGAGGATAGATAAATGGGTTTGTAGGTTTGTAAGTTAACTAAATCCAGATCATTACCTACATTTAGAAGTCCGTGGAATTAAACATATCAATATTCAATCTTATCAAAATGGGTTTGTAGGCTAACTATGACTCACAGTACTTCATCGCCTTCAATTCTCATGTCAAGTTAATGATTATGAAACTGGATCTCAAAAATGATTTTGACAGCATTGATTGGGATTTTCTGAAACTTGTGCTCTTTGCGGTTGGATCTGGAGAACAGTTTACAAACTGGATCCTAGCTTGTGTTACTAGTGCCAACACTGCAGTATTAATCAACGGAGAGGCCACAATCTTTTTCAACCTTGAGAGGGGGCTCCGTCAGGGATGCCCTCTCTCCCCCTATCTCTTTATTTTAATCATGGAAGGACTCAACCTTCTTCTCAAAAAAAGCTTCGCGGAACATAAAATCTCTGGTATTAAAATTACAAAGTTCATTAAGATGTTTCACCTTATGTTCGTGGACGATGTTCTTCTCATGACCAACGCTGTCTTGTCTGAGTGGACTGTTATCCAGGAGGTCCTTCTAAACTTCTGCACAGTCTCGGGACTCTCCATCAACCTTTTAAAATCCACGGTGCACTATTGGGGGCTTTCGGACTCCGAACTTCGCTGCTTCAAGCTTTCTATTCCTTACACTTTCATAGACTTGAAAGATGGCTTTAAATACCTTGGGTACCAACTCAAGTTGGGCGCTTCCTCGTCCGATGAATGGCTCTGGATTGTCAAAATTTTCGAAAGAAAAATTGGTGGCTGGTGCAATATTTGGTTATCCTTGGGGGGTCGCCTAACTCTGATTAAGGCTGTGCTGGAAGGATTGGCGGTATTCTGGATGACATTGGAGAGAATACCAAAAAAGATCATCAACGTGCTCTGGAGACTCTCATCAAATTTCCTGTGGAATGGACTTGGGAAAAAACATAGTATGCATCTTTGCAGGTGGGATATTTTGACAAAGCCAAGAAAGGCAGGTGGATGGGGTCTAAAAAGCTTATTTTCCTTCAATACAGCCCTCCTCGCTAGCTCCCTTTGGAGAGTGGTAACTATTGATAGTATCTGGCATCGAATAGTTATTGATAAGTATATTGACCCTTTGAGTCTCTGCGATTGGTTTCGATTACCCTTATTACAACAAAAGAGGGTTTCGTCGTTCTGGAAGGGCTTGGTTGCAGCTGCCCCTGTCATCCTCCACTGGCTCCGTTGGAAGCCGGGTTCTTGCACAGAGATAAAGATTGGAAGGGATAAAATTAAAGGTATGGAAGGACGCTCTATTCTCTCCCAGGCCCTGTGTACAAAGCTCGCTTCCTCCAATTATTTACATCTTGCACAGGTTGGTATTCCTTGTGGATTTCCATCTCTCCCAGCAAAATGGAAAGGGAGTACCGATCTGGCACTTAGCGGTGGGGAGGCTATAGAATGGGGCTGTTACACTGAAGCGCTGAACAGTGCTGGTATCTCCATTTTAGCGGAACCAGATGTCCTGTTGTGGGCTGGTGGGGATGCCTCTGGCATCATTTCCGTTAAAAATCTTTACTTAGCACTGGAAAAACAATTGAACCTCGAGTCTGATTTCTCTTGGATCTTTCAACTCTGGAACTGGAAGCTGCCTCTAAAATTAAAATTGTTCATGTGGCTGGCTGGGAAAGGAAAAATCCTCACTTGGGATGCACTTCGTCGAAGGGGCTGGGAGGGCCCCGGTTTTTGCTCACTCTGCCACCAAGCACAGGAAGACGTCCCCCACATTTTAATTCATTGTGCCTTCACAATGGATGTCTGGAACAGAACTCTATCTCTTCTCAAGCTTTCATTCTCCTAGAAAGGCAACACTCTCTCGGACTGCTTCAATTCGTGGCATTCGAATAAATCTTTGCCGAATGCTTTGGTTGTCTTTGTTAGTTGCCACCTCTGGATCGAGCGTAATAATGCTCTCTTTGAGGATCGCACTCCTTCTACACTGGCTGTTCTGCACAGAGTTCTGGCCTCCTTCAACTGGCAGCCTTCTTCCTCTAGGTCATCGATCCACAAAGCTATTGATCTCAATTTACCTGCTGGGCACACCCTGGTGTGTTTCGACGGAGCGGCCCTCTCAACTGGCAGTTGCTGTGGCGCTGGTGGATACTTTAAAGCCCATCCAAGCAGAATCACCAAGTGGTTCCTTAACTGTGGTCCTGGATCAAACAATAAAGCAGAACTCCTGGGCCTTTGGACGTCCCTCTGGCTGGCATCCATGTGGCAGATTGATCATTTGTTAATTTGTGGCGACTCTCGAGTCATTCTGGACTGGATTTCCCAAAAGGCCAAGCTCCATGCTGTCCACATCGACTGCTGGAAACAAAGGACTCTGTTTCTTGCCAATATTTTTTCAAACCTCAGATTTCAGCACATCCCCAGGGTGTTCAATGGACTGGCGGACTCCCTCTCAAAGCGATCACTTACTTCAGAGCTTAGCAAACTCTCGATCTGTCATTATGATAGAGGGGTTGAGAGCGATACCACCATTTTAAACATCTTCTGAAGGATTGATGTCTAACGCCGTGTTGCTGGTTCTGACTGTGGGCATCTGTCCGAAATCTAGAGACTGGTGATCATCGCTGTTGCTGCTATGCACAGGCTGCTCTTATTGTAGTTCCTTTTGTCTGCTGAAACCGTAACTTGATTGTAACAGAGACAGAGTCCAGCGCTACTGTTAATTGAGCGTTTTAGTCACTGATTTTGGTGCGCAGGCCACTCCTCTTTGGAGATTCTACAGTATTGTAAATGATCATTATACTCTATATAATATCGAGAATTTTTTTTTTCATGAAAAAAAAAGTTAATGATTGAAAAGAGATTCTCTCAAAAAAAGAATTGGTAAAACAACAGAACTCGGGTTCGAATGAAAGGTCTCACTTGAGCCTTGTCATGTGATTAGGTAAGGAATTTGAAATTTTTTGTTGGGGTATAGTTTGTATATATATTTAATTTCCCTTACAACAACAATTAAACCGTTCTAGAATTTAAGTGGAAATTTCTACAATAGAACACTCCATCAAAATTAAAATCCAAACGAAATTTGATTCTTACGTTGAGGAATTCTGAAGTGATCCCATAATAATATTGTATATATATAATTTATTATATTTAAGTAAAAAGTGAGGATGGAATCCAATGGTCGAATGATTGTTGAAGTAACTTGATACAGTTAAAGTAATTCTAGTTTAGAGATAGAATTCCTCCTAAGACTTAGATCAACCACAAGTTCAAAACTGATAAGGATTATTTTCGGCATGAAATGAGAGCGGAGATATAATAAAGAAATGTATAGATATATCTCAGATATCCAATAATATAACAGAAATATATATCAGATATGAAACCATAAACACGGAGAAACAATAATACACAATTTATATTAATGAGTAAAATGTACAAAACTACAGAAATACAAAGTGAAAGACTCACTAGAATGGTGGAAGCTTATCTCTGAGAAGAGATGTGACAACTACTCACATTAGCAAGAAGTGATTGTTACAATGACACTCCAAGGCCTTTTTAACATAAAGAAAGTCCAAAACCCTAACCCCAGAAGATGAAAATCCAATTGTTTTGTGGACCCTGTTTTGGGTAGTTTGTTGTATCAACTTCATAGGGGTGTAACTTTGGAATACGATCTTTGTTTGGGGCGCACGATAGCTCGTTGGAAAGGTATCGGTGAGGAGATTCATTTTTGGGGACCAATCAAAACCTATGGCTATCATTGAGGTGCTTGATCCCAAAAAAAACTTCATTTAAGCCGTCAAAATGGCCCCAGAAGTTTAGGAACCAAAAAACTACTAAAAATAGTAAGTTGCTAGAATATTTTTTTGAGCCAGTTGGAATAGGTGGGTGGCCATCGGCATCCACCTGGATCAAAAAATAAAATTTGCTTCCAAAAACCATAACCATAGGTCTCTTTACACTTAAAGAGCAAGGTATTTTATGGTCTGAGAGTAGACAAAAATAATCACAGAGATACAATTATGATTGGGAGTTTGGATGGAATTATTGCATACCAACAAAAATATATTCAAAATTTTACAAGATAAATCAATACCTCAAATCGATCTATGATAAATACGATGCATATGAAAAATAAATTAATCCTTTATATATATATATATATACACCATAATGTAATACACAACAAGTAATAAAATTTAATCACCATCGAGTTGATAACTAAAACATTGTGGCATCAAGTTGATGGCATTTTTACTAAGATAAACAACCTTGATTTACAATTTCTCAATTTTATATTAAACAAATTAGAACAAAATGGTAACCATAAAATGTAATTGTTAATAGAATAATAAATTCCAAATACCATAACCAGGGAACTTGATGGAATGTAAAGCTGAAATTTTCACTTGAATACTTGTGCAATGATCATTCATTTTCCCACTAATCCCAAGACTTCACCAGTACCTCTCATCCAACGCTAGGGGTACTATTATTCCCCCTTATCCCCCCAAGTCGCAAAGGGGCCACACAAAAAAACTAGAAAATCAATAGCACCAAAACTTCCTCTCTCTCAAATTTTGGAACCAGAATCTCATGAGTAAAATTAGTTCAAGAAAAATTTTGGCAGCATAATAGTACCAATAAGGTGAGATCCCTCTCCCATTCTCTCCAATTCTTTTATAGGAAAATCCCCAATGACACATGTCCTCATGCACAAATATTTAATTTTTAATAATTTAATTAAAGGATTATTCACCAACTACATGTGTCACACTCTCCCCAAGTTGCACATGTAATTTCTATTTTTATTTTATTTAATTAGACAATTCCCTCACATTCCCCAATGTGTTCCTATTTTTTCTCTTAGTTGTACCTTAGTTCCCCAATTTCTCATTTATTGAGTGTCCCCTAACTAGTTCTTAGCTTGAATTGGATTAGGAGTCTTCTTTTAGTTAGAAATAGTGGGAGATTGACTCAAGATGATACTTTATGTGGACACCCTATTCTCTCATGTTTTAATTTCTTTTTATTTAAAAATTCACTTTTTTTAATTTCATGCACACATGTGTAATTACTCAACCTTTAATTTTGATTCCTGCTTTTCCTAGAGTTTGACTATAACTCAATTCCTTTAACTTATTTAATAATTTATTTAATTATATATTTATATTTAGACATAAACTTAGACTTAGGCTTAGAATCTTGCTAATGTCTTGTTTATAATTAAATAATCATTTACATACTCATTTCTAACCAATCTTATTTTGTTTTCTATACCTTCTAGATTTGTATTTACTCACAATTTTATTACGCGACGTGCCTTTCAAGACGCACCTTCGTGTTCCAAGGGTGCCACTCACCTTTGACTAGTTTTAGAATTTTTTCAAACCTTGGAGTCAACACTCCACTTGGTCGACCTTGTGAGAGACTAAGGGCTTCTAACGTATAAGGATTATGCCTTACTGTGCACCCCTTAGATTTTATTGTGAACGACTGTCTCAGTTTTCCCTCATGGCATCATGGACCTCTCAAACTAGGTAATCATTAACCTACAGTTTAGGTCACGGTGGGAGTGCTAGTAGGGTGTGACAGGGACGATGCCACACCTCCCCCTCAAATGTCTGGTTTCTGTGCATGACTTCTTTACTCCTTATGTGAGTCGGATTATCAAGAGTCACCAAGCCTGCATCCATTGACAAGAACACTGTCAATAATCCATATACATAACATTCATACTTAAATCATCATACAAATCACATGCGTGTAAATCAAATACTCAAACCAAATACAAGTCCACTCCCTGACTCAATCTAGAGTCCAATGAATTTCGTTGATTCCACCAACATCATCAACCTGTCATGTATCCTGCACACTCAAGAAAATCATCAATAATACATGTCGATACATATATACATCTAGAAATTAACATATAATCACAATGACATCATTACATAACTCATAAGAAAAACATAATCATAATGTATTATAACTGGATCACTTGCTCACAAGTGTCCTCAAAAAATAAGTCAGTATAAAATGTGCTCAGTAGAACTTGATGTTACATACAACCCCTCTTGTTTTAAAATCCGTCCCAAAGCTTGTACAATATCAATAATGGTGGTAATAAATGTATCTGACACATATCTTCATATCTAATTTATCAAACAAATAAGGAAATTGTTGATGCATCTCATATGCATCCTCCCATGTAGCCGAGTGTGGACTATAATTATCCCACTAGACCTTGACCTGATCGAATATTCGACATTGTAGTTGTCGAGTGCGATGGTCTAGAATGTGGATTGGCTCTTCCATGAGAGTACCCTCATCCGACACTTGCAAAGAACTCATGTCAATAACATGTGATGGATCACTAATATAATGTCATAAATAGATACATGAAATGCATCGTTCATACGCCTCAAAGAATCAAGCAAGGCTAGTCGGTAAGCCACAAGCCCTGCCACGGGCCCTTTCTTCTCCACAACTTCGAAATGTCCCACAAACCTAGGAGATATTTTATCACCCTTTCCAAACTTGATTGAACTCTTATGTGGTTTTACCCGTAAGAAAACTCTATTGCCAACCTCATAATTGTGGTCAATGTGATGTGCATCAGCATAACTCTTATGTCAATCTTGTGCTTCTTTAACCCTTTGTCTTATTAATTGCATATGTTCTTCCATTTCTTGAATCACTTCTGGTCCTACCATAATCCTATCCTTTAGTCTGTCCTAACTCAGGGACGTCTGACACAGTCGTCCATAAATAAACTCAAATGGTGCCATCTTAATCGTACTCTGGTAATTGTTGTTGTATACAAACTCTTCCAATGGCAGGAAGTCTTCCCAACTCTTCTGTTGATATATCATGTATATATGAAGCATATCCTCTAATATTTTATTAATCCTTTCAGTTTTTCCATCTATTTCGGGGTGATATGTTGTACTAAAATTCAGTTGTGTTCCCAAAGCCTCTTGGAAACTAGTCCAAAATCATCTTGTAAACATCGATCCACGATCAGATATGATATTTCTTGGTACTCCTTGCAACCTCAAAATCTTGCTAACAAAAACTCTAGCTATGTTCGACATCTGATACATCATATGTACTAGAATAAAGTGTGCACTCTTTGTCAGAGTGTCAATGACTACAAAATCAAGTCGTGTATCCTTGCCATTAGTGGCAATCCAACAATAAAATCCATCAAAATGAATTCCCATTTCGATGTAGGAATAGCATGTGGCTGTAAAAATCATGTTGGATGTCTATGCTCATCCTTCACTTGCTGACATTATAGACATGTCACCACGTACTTAACTATCTCTACTTTCATTCCCTTCCAAAAGAATAAAGGCTTAAGGTCTTCCTTCATCTTTGTGACTCCTAGATGAGCCATGTATATTTCTCGATGAGCTTCACTCAAAATCAAATTTATTAATTCGTCATTAGGCGGTACAAAAATTATGTTTTTATACCTCAATAATCCGTCGCATTCAAATGAATAACCTTCATACCTTGGTGGCATCATGGTATATTGTCTAGTATTGTCCTTAACTTCCTTGTACCAATCATCGTCAATCTGTAAAGCTAGAATCTTTTCTCGAAGATTCGTCTTAAAAGGTATTAGTGAGAATATGCATGGTATTTCAATCAATGCATCTGCTACTATTTTCATCATTCCTTTAATGTGAGTAATCTCAAATCCATATTCGCTAAGCAGTTATGACCAACACCTTTGTCGCGCATTCAAGTCACTCTAAGTAAAAATGTGTTGTAATCCATAGTGGTCGGTATTTAACTCAAATTTTCATCTGATAAGGTGATGTCTCCAAAATAGTAAGGCATATACGATCATCAATAAATCAAATCATGTGTTGTGTAGTTCTCTTCATGCCTTCTTAATTTCCTTGAGATGTAAGCAATCACTCGCCCGTCTTGCATCAAAACTCCACCTAAACCTTCCTTGGATGTGTCCATGCATACCAATAATTCTTTGACCATGTCGGGAACCTTCAGTATCGGTGTTCTCATTAAAAAATACTTAATATTTTGAAATGCTTCCATGCATTTCTCCGTCCATACGAATTTCTTGTTTTTCTTCTGCAATTTCGTAGTTGGATTTGCTATCTTCGAGAAACCTTCGACGAAGTGTCAATAATAACCTGCTAACCCCATAAAGATACATACTTCTTGTATGTTCATCGGTGTTGGCCATTCCATAATATCCTCAACCTTCGTTGGATCCACAACGATACCTTCTCCAAATATGATATGTCCCAAATAATGAATCTTCAATTGGTAAAAAGAACATTTTGGTAGTTTCTAGTACAACTTGTTTTCTCTTAGACACTGTAAAACCAATCTCAAGTGTTCGTCGTGCGCTTATTTCATCCAAGAATAAATCATTATATCATCAATGAATACTTGAACAAACTTGTCCAAGTATTTGCGAAATACCCCATTCATTAAACTCATGAATACTACCGGGGCATTCGTCAGTCCAAACGGTAAAGCGGTAAACTCGTAGTGTGTGAATCTCATCTTAAATGTTGTATTAGGGATATATTCTTCTTTAATCTGTAACTAGTGATATCCTGATCTCAAGTATGATGATTTTAGTTGTGTAAAATTTTGATTAGTCAAGTCGAGCTTATAAGTTTAACCAGTCGTTTATTAATTGGCAGTTCAAAAACACTCGTGTATGAGTGACAATATACAATCTACCATCATTCACCGAGGTAATTCAACGCCAGGTGATAAGGCGAGTTAAGTCTCGAAATAAGTGATTTAATATAGATTAAAATATGAAGTGATAACTATCAAACTTTCCACATTTTGAACGAAACGTGATAGGGTTACTTAAAGATCATTGAAAAATCAAGTAATAAGAAATTCTGAGTTTTATAATGAAACAAAAAGTGGAAGGACTACCAAAAGTTTCAGAAATCTCTGGAATTAAACATATCAATATTTTATCCTATCAAAATTAGTGTGTAGGTTAACTACGACTCATAGTACTTTATTGCCTCCATTTCTTGTCTCAAGTTAATGATTGAAAATAGATTCTCTCAGAAAACGAACTAGTAAAACAACCGAACTTAGGTTTGAATGAAAGGTCTCGCTTGACCCTTGTCATGTGATTAGGTAAGTAATTTGAAAAGTTTGGTTGGGTTCTAGGTTGTCTCTATATGTAATTTCCCTTACAACAACAATTAAACCGATATGGAATTTACGTGGAAATTTCTACAATTGAACACTCGAGCAAAATTAAAATCCAAAGGAAATCTGATTCTTATGTTGAGGGATTCTGAAGGGATTTTGTAATAGTATTGTATATATATAATTTATTATATTTAAGTAAAATGTGAGGATGGAATCCAGTGGTCGAATGTATGATTGTTGAAGTAACTTGATACAGTTAAAGTAATTCTAGCTTAGATATAGAATTCCTCCTAAGATGGTTAGATCAGCCACAAGTTCAAAACTAAACTCTGTTTATAGAAACCAAAACCATAGGTCACTTTGCGCTTAAAGATAAAGGTATTTTATGGTCTGAGAGTAGACAAAAATAGTCACAGAGATACAACTATGATTGGGATTTTGGATGGTCCCTGAGGTGTAGGACAGTCGGTGACGGAGTGTGTTGTTAAGGCACTCTGTGATGTTAAAGTCACCGGTTCGAAACCTGCGGGGACAAAAAATCCAACCATGTTAAGGGTTGGTGTGGATCAGGCCAGGTGCGATCCCCGGGTGATTTTGACAGCTTAGATGCCCCTGAGTCGTGGTTTCTCAAGCCATAGGCTAATCCCGCAGGTCACGGATAAATT
>JZKD02S1673057.1:383179-394177 GCA_000966675.3 Picea glauca | reverse complement strand
GATCATAAACAACCAAAATGTAACACACAACGAGTGATAAAATTTAAGCATCATCGAGCTGATACCTAAAAAAATGTTTGTTCCTTAGTATAATTATAGATTAAGGAAAGAAATTCCTGAAATGAGTAGTTGTATGGCATTGTACAGAGAAGTAAAATATGGCATTTTTACTCAAGATTAACAACCTCGATTTACAATTTCTCAAGGTTAATTAAACAAATTAGAACAAAATGGTAACCATAAAATGCAATTGATAATAGAATAATAAATTCAAAATACCATAACCAGGGAACTTTATGGAATGTAAAGTTGAAATATTCACTTAAATACTTGCACAATGATCCTTCATTTTCCCACTAATTCCAAGAATTCACTAGTACCTACCATCCAATGCTATAGGTACTCTTATTCCCCCTTAGCCCCTTGAACCACAAAGGGGCCACACACAAAAACCAGAAAATCAATAGCACCAAAACTTTCTCTCAAGGAAGAGCTTCCACTCTTTCAAGTTTTGGAACCCAACTCTCACAAGTAAAATTGGTTCAGGAAAAAATTTGGCAGCATAACAGTACTAACAAGGTGAGATCCCTCTCCCATTCTCTCCAGTTATTTTATAGAGAAATCCCCAATGACATGTGTCCTTATGCACAAATATTTAATTTTTAATAATTTAATTAAAGACTTATTTAGCCACTACGTGTGTCACACTCTCCCCAAGTTGCACATGAAATTTCTCTTTTTATTTTATTTAATTAGACAAATCCCCTCACAGTCGTCAATGTGTTCCTGTTTTTGCTCTTAGTTTTCCCTCGGTTCCCCAATTTCTCATTTATTGAGTGTCCCCTAACTAGTTCTTAGTTTGAGTTGGATTAGGAGTCTTATTTTAGTTAGAATTAGTGGGAGATTGACTCAAGATGCTACTCTATGTGGACATCATATCCTCTCATGCTTTAATTTCTTTTTATTTAAAAATCCCATTTTATTAATTTCATGCACACATGTGCAATTACTCAACCTTTAATTCGTCTTCCCTCTTTTCCTAGAGTTTGACTATAACTCAATTCCTTTAACTTATTTAATAATTTATTTAATTATATATTTAGATTTAGACTTAAACTTAGAATTAGTCTTAGACTCTTGTTAATTTCTTATTTATAATTAAATAATCATTTACATTCTCATTTCTAACAAGTCTAAGTATTTTATTTTGTTTTCTAGACCTTATAGATTTTTATTTACTCACAATTTTATTACATGACATGCCCTTCAAGACGCACCTCTATGCTCCAAGGTGTCACTCGCCTTTGACTAGTTTTATAATTTTTTCAGACCTTGGAGTCAACACTCCACTTGGTCGACCTTGTGAGAGACTAAGGGTTTCTAAGGAATAAGGATTCTTCCCTTTTTCATTCCCCTTAGATTTCCTCGTGAGAAACTTCCTCAGTCTTCCCTCACGGTATCATGGACCTCTCGAACTAAGTAATCGTTAACCTACAATTCAAGTCATAGTGGGAGTGCTAGTAGGCTGTGATAGGGACATTGCCACACCTCCCCTTCAAATGACAGGTTTACGTGCATGACCCCTTTACTTCTTATGTGAGTCGGATTAGCAAGCGTCACCAAGCCTACATCCACTGACAAGAACATTGTCAATAATCCATATACATAACATCCATACTAAAATCATCATATAAATCACATGCGTGTAAATAAAATACTCAAACCAAATACAAGTCCACTACCTAACTCAATCTGGAGTCCAAGAAAGTTCATTGATGTCACCGGCATCATCAACCTATCATGTATCTTGCACACTCACGGAAACTCATCAATAATACATGTCAATACATATATACATCTAGAAATTAGTATATAATTACAATGACATCATTTCATAACTCATAAGAAAAACATAATCATAATGTATCATAATCGGATCACTTGCTCGCAAGTTTCCTCAATGAATAAGTCAATATAAAATGTGCTCGGTAGAATTGGATGTTACATACAGGGTACAGATTTGCAAGAGAGACATATAGGGGAGCTTTGTGGAGCAACATATCAATACTTTTGAAAGCAGAGTTATTCAGAAGATCGTAATTGGAAGGGTATGGTAATTCATTCAAAACCCTTTTGGAGCAACGAAATTATTCAAATCAGAAATCGAAGGGTTTTATGATTCAGAAAATAAATAAATAAAAATTTCATACTTATCTTAAACCCTTGCTTCTTCTTGTTTGTGTGATTTCAAAACTTCAACTTAGGGTTTAACTCCCTCTATCACTTCATAATTATATTTTTTCATTTTTGGTTTTTAGATTTAATGGGTTTATGTTTCCATATAAAAAGAGTTTGACATGTGATGCATCGGATCCAAACCCTCTCGGCCTTGTCACGGTTTTTTTTTTTTTAATAAATCGAGTAATCGGTGTGTCTTATGTAATATAATGCACGGGTACGCTTACATATACAAACACACCTACTATGCCGCAAATAATTAAAAAATTTGTTCATGGATGTGTAAATTTATTTGTTTTTTTCAATTGGAGCGGTGTTGTTAACGATACTTATCACACCGTTATAATTTAATGTTTTTTTTAAATATTTTTATCCGTGCATTTTTAGCATTAAACGCATTGGTGTTGCTAACGATATATTGCATGCCACTCTAATTTAATGTTCTTTTAAATATTTTTTATAGCGGTGTGTTTGATAACATGTAACGCATCACTGCTTTAATATTAATATAGTGCACCAAGATACTTATTTTGGTGAAAATTATGTGATTTATTTATAAAATTTATTTAATATATTTTTTATTGAATGGTACATGTTGTATATTGATAAAAAAAAAATGTATGAGAATAGTTCAAGTAACAAAAATTCTGATGGATACAAAGATAGCATATCCAGAAAGGATAAAAAGGCAAGTTCTTTGTATATTCTATACAAAATTAATATGTTAAAAAGGTAAGTTCTTTGTAAATTCTATAAAAAATTAATATGTTTGAACTATATGTAAGTTTAACTAATATGTATTGGTTAGTGTGTGTCCTACATAGCCATAAAATGAGGAAGATCGATAATATTTTTTTGATCTAAGTGCAGAAGAGAGTAAAATCTTAATGGAAAATTGCAAAAGGATGAACCAGGTGAATGAAAAAATCATATTCAATATGAGTTTTTTTTTTTTTAATTTTCATTATTTTTGTACTTAACAATATTAGATAACATGTTCAAAACAATCTATTAATTCACATATGTTTAATGTTCTACAGTTGGGACCAACAACGAAGGAATGGAATGTCGTCCTAAGAAAATAAAAATTATAGAAGATGTAAATGATGATGAATTGGTCCTTAGCTCATCTGGAGTGGTACTAGAAGTTAATGAAAGGGGGAATTGTTCTTACAAAACTATGAGAGATATAGTGGAACGAACATATAGACGTACTTTCCACTTACAATACATAAATCAATCCAATGATTCAAAGAATCAGGTTATATCTAAAATACAAGAAGTGTTTCCAAAGAAATGGTCAATGAGACCTGTCAGACTTGCAATAAAAAAAACATACAACAACAAAAAATCATTCAAAAAGTAATATTCCTAAAAATGTTTTTCTAGAATATTTATATATTACTACAAATCATCCCTGATTTATTAATATCAATCTTGTTATATTTAGTTTTCATATATCAATATAAAAATATTTAATTGCCATGTTACTTTTTTCAAGAAGATTATGAAAATCCCAAAGGATCAACGAGTTGATATCCGAAATATGTTAGTAGGAATGTCAAAAAAAATGTACAAGGAGATGATAAATAAATGAACATAATTGCATCACAAGAGGAGCCATCTCAACAACAACGTGCTTGAAATGTATGAAATCATTGAATTTTTCTATTTTGTACATATAAATAAATAATTTAGCATTAATTATTAATTTTCAAGTATTTTCTTCCATAAAAGAAAACAAAATGGAACTCATTCAGCACATAAAACAGGACACCAAGGAAGAAAAGGGTTGATAGAAAATTTTGTGAGTAATTGTTATTTCCTTATAACATTAACTTAAGATTTCATTTTTGTATATTTTAAGTTGTTTTACAACCGCCATCCTTGAATGTCTTCAAACAAGTTCTAACATACAAAGAAGAGTCATCGCAAGAATTGATTGACATTGGGCTAAGGGTTGTCATTATATGTTGGCATATCAAAAATTAATTGTGGAATTTGTAAGTATCTAAGTTGTTTTAGTTCTCTCATTTTATAATTAATGGAACATAAAAAATATTTTATATTAAATCTATAACTTATTATGGGGTATATTAAAATTGCAGAAAACAAAGCATGGAAATGTGTCAACAAAAGAGCCGTTGACAGAAGGCATGAGATTTGGTTTTGAAAAAATGTGTATCATTCAAGACTTGATTCTTGCTATGGTATGTCTCTTTTCAATTTGCATTCATGTGTATTATTTATTTCAATTTTCATTATTCTCACCAATGCAGATACACTCATTACACTTTATTTTTATTTTTGTAGATGGAATCATTTGAAGAAGAAGAAAACAATCAAGCCAATCAAAAAAACATTCGACCAAATAACCCAAGTCATGGAAGTAGTTCGAGCATGTCTAACAACAGTTCCAGCAAAGAATGATGATCAATATATTTGGATATCAATGAAAGTAGTTGTATTTTTTGAAATAATTGTCTTTTAAAATCGGACATTTTGTTTAATGAAATGGACATAGTATTGTCCCAATTCAAACACAAGAGGTTACCAATAAGGGTCCCATTTTGTATGACAAAGAGTCTCTTATTCATATATAATAAAATATGTTTTCTTTTATTCTTTTATGTTGTCCAATGTTCCTGTTAAATGTTACATCGCTGAATAAATATATGAATGATTAAATATTATAATGAAGAGATGTGAACACTGATGATATAACAAGATAATCCAAACATCATATCCAAATGCACTAATCAAAATTTAATTTATATGACTACTATTGTAAGATATATGTCAATTTTTTGATAAAAAAATGGAATTAAAAATAACAATAATTGTGCGTTGTCACAGGTCTGATGCTTCTGAAAAGAGAAAATGGAAATCGGTGCATTCAATGATAAAAATCATCGGTGCCTTTAATTATAACATGCACGGGTGTTGTAACATAATACACATCGGTCCTGACATAAATTGAAAAAACACAGATATTAATAATATTTTAACCAAAAATTATAATAATAATACGGATTATCATTGCATTCAATTTATAAGTGCACCGGTGCTTCTCTTTGACGAGTTTGCATCGGAGCCTTATCGACATCATTCATCGCTCTTGTTTTTTTTTTAACACACCGGTGCATGTTATCATTAATTTTCCCGGTGCTTTATTCCTATTAAGGCATCGGTGAGTTTGTGTTTATAAGAGCATCAGTGCCCCATATTTCTTGGACAAATCTGGTGCTTTGGTTGACATGTGAGCACCGGGGATTTAAGTTCAAGAACGCATCAACGGTTAGTATCATAGATTTGAATGGTGTGTTGTTGTTATTAAAACATTGGGTTGTAGTTTGTATAAACTCATTAGGGCTCCAATATTTTAGGACTCGCCCAGTGCCTATTGTGCAATGTAGGAACCAATGTGTTAATGTTTTAAGTGCATTGATGTGTATGTCCTGTGAAGTGCATCGCATGGAAAAAAATCCATTACAACCTCCACCAGCCCAAATATTTTTAGTTATAATGAAGTTTCGTTACAATCTCCTAGAAACCATCCACTACCAAAAAAGAATGTGTTCGCGGAGGTTTTTTTGATATTTTTTGTCAATTTTTAACACTAAAAGCCTCTGCTATAACCTCCGCTAGAGGGTCTTTTCCTTGTAGTAAAATTTTCTTCTCACTTTTAGGTTGTAATGATTTCCTTTTCTTATTAGGAATGTGAGCCCATGCTACATTATCAAATACATGGAAGTGGCTTACATCTAGCTTAATTTTAGTCCATGCTTCTTCTGGTGTTATATTTTTTAAATGCTTTGTGGGAGTGTGATTTACTATGTAATTGGCACAATTGATGGATTCCACCCAATAATGAAGACTTGATATTTTAGATTGGATCATACAATTATCCATTTCCTTTAATGTGTGATTATTTCTCTCAACAACATCATTTTGGTGTGATGTATATGGAACAATATGTTGCATTTGAATGCCCTATGCAGTGCAGTAACTTGTAAATTTGGTGTTTACATATTCTCCTCCATTATCTATTCTTAACCTTTGAATTTGATGTCCAAATGGTTTTTCTACAAGGGACTTGTAGGCCAAATCCATGTCAAAATCTTCACTCTTAAGTTTTAATAAGTAAACCCAAGTTTGTCTAGAAAAGTCATCAATGAAAGTTAAGAAGTAATTGCAGTGAAAGAAAGAAGGAGAAGAAATCATATCACACAAGAGTTACAAAATATTTCCCCTACAGACAGGTGAAACTTCCCTTGGATTACCAGAACCCCTACACCAAGATAGAAACACTACAAATGGACACTAACATCCCTTTAAACTCATTTTAACCAATCAGAAAGAGAGAGGGAGGGAGGGCATGATGTACCTTTTTATGAATTGTGTCCTCGCTACTTCTAATCCCTGAGTTTGATCTTCAAACCCCCTAGCACAACTTGATACTTGCAATAGGAATCAAAGAGAAAAAACTATCTCCTACTATAGTTGATTAGGTAAAACAAATTCATCTACGATAAAGTAACAATAGAGAAGCATATGAAATAATACACAAGCTTGAAGGAAATAGGCAAGTATATTCAATGAGAACCCAAAAAAGAATATTTACAGACCACAAATGATGTTGTAGCAGCCTCTTGAAGCTCTCCTCGTCCAACCCCTTGCACGAATCAACCAAGATCAAAATAATGATTCTTTTCTAATTACTTTCCCCACTTTCACCATGGAAATGCCTCCAATTTATAGGATTTGAGAGGCTCAACCACCTTGAGTATTTTTGGAATAGGTTGAGGATATGGCTCCATAGGTTATGATTATTTTCCTTAGATATATCCATGGAGTAAGACTCGATCCAAACAAACCCCAACCTTCAGAGTTTTCCCTTAGAACAAGGTGGGATTCACCTTGATTCCCTCAACCAACAATGGTGCCCCCATAAATATGAATACAGGGCACCACAGTGCCCACTTAACATGGTGTAGGGAGCATCGATGCTCCCTAAGCAAAGGTAGGGGAGCTCCGGTCATCCTAAATGTCCAAATAATGGTCAAAATCCCAGGTAAAAGGTATGTTTCGACTGCAAAATGATGGGGCTTTTCCTTCAAACATGATTTAGGGGTTGTGGCAAGTGTTTCTATGGTGTCGATTGAGTTTAAACAATTATTAAAAGTGTATGAAGCATGTTATGACACTTGCAACAATTGCGACAGTTTGGGTGCGACACTTAAGACACTTGTAACACTTAGGATGTGATGTTTACGCCACATGCAACACTTGAGAGACTTAGAACGTGATGTTTGCACCACATGCGACACATTATGCAAGCGTGGAAATTTGACGTGTAACAGATTCCCCCCCAAAGTGTGAAGTCAAAAGAGGAAACTGATGGCTGAAACACTTTATAGATTCTTTAATGCAAGGGTGGTGGAGTGGGAGAACATGTTAGAAGTTGCAAACAATCATCAAACAATATTAATATACATTGCATTCCCAAGGTAGGCATACCTATGCTCAGAATATAAATGACTCAAAGCATGGAATCCAAACAATACACTGCATATCCATAATGATTTTGACTAAGGAGATGGCCACCAAAGATACAATGTGGATCCATCCCTCCATGACATGACCTAATCGTAGCCATGAAAGAATAAACAGTGGAGCTATGATATGACAAGAACATAGCCACAGACCAATACAAAGTGGATCTATGTATATCAGTCAAATTATCTCTATTGCAACGTAGGCAAAGTACGGAACATAGTGAGTACTCAACCGAGGGTCTTCGTCCCTATTCCAAAATAGTATGATTTTATCCACGTGAATAATTTTTTTGATGTCGAACATGGTAGAAACCCCTTGATTACCTTTCATTGATGTATACCATTAATAAGTGCAAGGGAAATTACCAATGATGTCAATGACTCCCAAGGTACCTATAGTACATTCCAATGAACGTGAATAATGAGTTGAAGTGGAACATATGTGGAATCAATCTATCAAGGGTCATTGATGTAAACATATTTTCGAAAGTGAGGAGGCCTACCATTGAGGCATGCAGGTTCCAAGTTATTGTTCTGTTTCTAAGTCTAAATCCTGGACAATGTGTTGGAGTTGACAGGAAAACGACTCACCGAAAGGTGGCCTTGATATATCCCCCGTCATCGACACAAAACTATCATAGGAAAGTGATATGAGATGGTGATTATATAAATGTGGACTAACACGTGAATGGAAACCAAAAATATTGTAGATGGTTGGTCTGAAATGAAAAGACTTCTCTTGAACATTATGAGGCACGACACAAGACTTGGCAGCTTTGAGGCATTTGAGAAAAGGACCAAAACATAGTGCGACGATCACCAAGGCACTCTTCGGGTGAGCTGAAGAAGTAACAAGACTCATGGGATTGGTATGACTCATAGGAGAGTGGATGGACCAATTGTGAGGTGATATAAAAACAAGTGCCATGTTCGAGGGAGACAATGAAATCTTCTTTACAGGTTTCAAGACACTTGACCCACTTCCTTCAATTTTTCCCCCATCCAGATAGATGAGTATCTCTTTCTTGTTTAACTAGACTGAGGAGGATAACAAGTGCTCGATATAACTTACCTTCGGTAAGTTCCTCTTCCTACGTTTAAAGAACTGGAAGAATTAAAAGTATGTTCCCAGATGGGTCCTTCAGTGTATGGTTTTACGAGTCTAGAGAAGGAAAACTTGGTGGTTTTTCATGTTTAGGGAGTTTGAAAATAACTTAAAGAAAACTCTGTGGATGTTCTTTTTCGTAATTTTAGTCTCCCAGGCCCAAAGAACTCTTCTAACCAAAAAGGCCAGAGCATTCCTTTTTTCGTAGTTAGTCTTTTGGGACCGAAAAAGGGTTAAACTATTGCCCAACAAATGATTATTCATGATTTAGGGAGCTCGGAGAATAACGAAGTACGATCGAAAGGATCACAAGGTCACCAAAAAATTATGTCTCCTAAGTTCCTGTATAAAAAAGACATTATGGGCAAAAGATTGTCAACAATTCCTTTAAAAACCAACAAAAATCCAATAAAGGGAAAATATTTATGTGAAAAAGGTTTAAATTAAACTATTTTTCAAGTGGTTAAAAGTCATTTGGGTGAAAATGTTTAGTTGATTTCACCTTTCATTTTCACTTGCCTCTTTCACTTGGAGTTTTTCAATTTTTAGCAGTTTTTTCTAGCACTGATTACAGGAGCTTTGGACCATCATTATTCATTATGTTTGGACCAGGTTGGTAGTCCAATCCCCCTCTTTCATTTCCATACTTTTGTTTTGATTTTCATGCCTTTTTTCAGTTGTTCTAGGCCCCTTAAGAGTCCCCATGGTGCCTTACTAGGGTGGCGCTCCACTAAGGTATCGGGAGGGACGTCATCTCAGATCTTGGCACCCTGGTTCTTGTGTATAGGGCACATCAACACTCTGAAGTAGTCTACAGGGGGGTGTCGGGAAAAAAAATGAAATTTTTTCTTTTCTTTTAGCCTAGTAAAAAGCATTCTTTTGACTTGGAGTATTGACTAATGAAATTTAATGATGTTTTGTAGGGATTCAAAAAGCCAAGATGATTGAGTGGAAGGAGAGAGAGCATGAAAATGATGATATGGCTGCATTGCATGACCATAAAGCAAGGGAAGTGCTCTGAAATTATGTTTTATTGAAATTTTTCAAGATACGGAACTTGTGAAAAGAGATACTTCTCTTAGAGCATCTGATTGGGTTATGAAATGTTGATGAGAAGGATTTTCGAGTGGGATATCAACTATTAGAAATTTAAATCGAGGATCTATACTTTCTGATGGGGCTCTCTAAAAGAGGGGCACCCATTATCTTATCCAGGCATCGGGCTACACCCTTGCAGACCGATGACTATATAGCACAATTTTGTATGTCAGGATCCCACAAGGAAAGTGGTAGGATTGCAATTAAGGATGTGAGATCTTCCATTACGAGATATCATATTCACCATCACCAAATTGGCAGGAAGCACCAGTCCTCACCTGGCTTCCAAATCACAAATGGCATATGCAGTTGAGTGCCTTGGGCTAAAGATCTTCAATTGGTGTGGAATATTTTTAGAAAATTTTAAAGATCATATTTCCATATGTAGAAAAATGAGGAAAAAAACAGCTTGGGTATGGATCATTCTTGGTATTGTTCTTTCTGGAATGGGTACCTCTGATGCAACCTCAGATTTCTTTGATAAAGCATCCTATATCTGAGCCTAGGATGGAAAGGTGGACTAGCCTTTCACCTCAGTAAGGGAATAAGCCCTCATCTTTTTATTTCACTGTCGATTTCTTTTCATGGTGGAGAAGGAATATTGTGACAGTGGAGGACTATCCTTATGTCGGGATGGAATTCAAAGGTAGTGAATATTTAGTGTTCCTTGAAGGGGCACAATTGGATGCATCAGGTAAATTCCAAAGTGCAACCTTGAAAAAAGTGTTTTTGATTTTATATGATATATGTATTATTTTGAGGTACAATGAAGGATCTAAAACATGTTTGTTTTTTCATCATGCAAACCAAGGAACGACAGGTCCAGATAGGATGTCACCATTTGGAAAATGCGGTGGTGTTCAGGTTGTGGAGTTGGAGGGATTCACGAGGTAGAGAGGAATCTGAGGGGGCTTACCATGGATGTCCCCTCCATGATATTGTGAGATGTTCCTTATCACCTGCATAGGAACACAATGGGTATGCCAGAGAGTCTCAACC
>JZKD02S1673057.1:366331-382966 GCA_000966675.3 Picea glauca | reverse complement strand
TATATATATATATGTGAGTTTTGTCTCGGCTACTTATTTTTCAAATGATGTGATGTTTTTTTATTTATGTTGTATGATTTTGAATATTCATCTATGTGTGAGATGCCAATCCAACATATAATTTTCTAATGAATATATAATGACATTAAGTTCTCTCTATATGTGTCGGTACTCTATGTAAGAAAAATACCTCTCGATATGATGAACCCTCAAATAGAGACATAGCAATGCTGGACTGTGAACAGCATAAACACGATTAAGTTGACAAACCACGAGTTGGGAATCAAGACTAACGATTATTTGAGATATGTTAAGAGAAGCAGACTCAGTCAAAATTCTAATTACGACATGATATTCAGAAAAATTATTGGTTGCAAGTCCAAGACATATCCCTCCTGAATTTACCAACTCGCCAGAATGGTAAATGGTCCAAGTTGCAGAAGCTAAGTTCTGGGTATGTCGTCTAGCGCCATCCACAAATCCAAAATATATGAGGAAAGATGTTGACATCTACACATTCAATCACAAATAATGGTATAAGAAGCTAAATATGAAACAAAACCCTTACATGAAAAAGTAAATACACACCAAACCAAATCATATGGTACAATAATATACAAAGCACAGATGCAATAGTTTCTAAGAATAGTACTTCCTCAGATAGCTCCCATTATGAGGCTCATTGAGATGGATTCCATCACAGTCGACTAAATTGTAGGAACCTCTGTGTAGCACACATTTTACGATGTAGGGTCCATGGCACATAGGTTCTAGTTTTCCTGCTCCAAGTTTATCATGGTCTTGGTCATAGACCATGACTAGAGCTCCTTCTGCGAAAACGCAAGGTCGGACAAATTTATCATATTGAGTTTTGATACATTTTTTTATATGTCTCATTAATGAGAGAAGCATCAAGATGGGTCTCATCCAACTTCATTAGATATAGGAGATGTTCCTCTTAGGTAGAGGTGTTGGGAATGAGTTCTAGGACTAGTTTTAAAGATGGAATTTCACATTCAATTGGAAACACCACTTCTAATGCATATACCAACTGGAAAGGTGTGAAACCAGTGGTGGTTTTGATGGAAGTCTAATAGGCCCAGAGTGTTGAGAAGAGTTGTAAATTCCAATTGTTTTTTTTCACCCCGCCCCCCCCATGTGTTGAAGCATGGTTTTTAAGACTTTGTTGATGGCTTCAACTTGTTCATTGGCTTGAGGAATAATTAAATCTCATTATAGTCGGTCAATCCTAATCAACCAATTAAAATATGGGCCATCGACTTTATCATTCTATTTATTCAAAGAGAAAAAAGAACAAATGTGAAATATATTATCATTGCAGTTGAATATGTAACTAAGTGGGTGGAAGAAAAACTAGTCGAAACATGCACTAAAGAGGTCGCATCAAAATTTATTTATGATAACATAATCACAAGATTTGGATGTCCACTAACTCTAATCAGTGGCCAAGGGACACATTTGTAAACAAGACGATCCAAGTCCTACTCAAGAAATTTCTCATTGATCACAGAAGAACATGGACATACCATATGTTGGCCCTCGACCAAGTTTTGAGGAAACCTTGGTCAAGTTTGGACCAATTTTGGACTTCGACACATTGTTTGAAGAAGGAGTGCCCGGGCGGAGCAGAGATCATAGATCTCACTTATTTTGTGGGCTATGTGGACCCAGTAAGGGGTCATCTAGGGTTTTTGTAATGGAATTATGGGATGTCGGCCCATAGGTTCTCCCATGTTTAGGCCTTATTGTAAGGGATTGTGATGCAGGAGCATCATAAGCAAGCCAACAAAGCAAGTGCAGAAGCGGAAGACAGTTGGATATGCACCAACACACATTTTGAATTTCAAAAGATGGAGCATTAATGTAATAGCTAGGAGGATGTATTTACATTTATGTTTTGTGATTGTAAACAGATCTTGAGCATTACTCTCATCTGTCGGATATGAAGGCATTTAATTGTAATGAATGTAAAGTAGTTATGGATTTTAATTCGATTAGATAGCTTAGAGTTGTAGGAGGGAAAACTCTAGAAAGCTCCCTCGTATGTATTGTATGGTAAGGATTATTCTCATTGTAACTTGTAACTTGTAGAGCAAGAGAATAGCAAAGTAGAAGAACAAAGATTGTAAGAATTTGTATAAGAATATAGTGGTTGCTATAGAACCTATGTACAAATACACTTGGAATTAATACAAGTATGTTTTTTATTCCATTTTATGGTGTTGTGGTTGTTGTTGTTTACATATATTTGAATGGTATGTTTACAGTTTTCTTTTATTCTCTGTTATGCATTTGTTCAATGCTATATGTGTGTGTATGTATGCTCTTGATTTCATGTTGAATGTATGAAGTTCGTGAGAGGAGGAATATGAGTTTCAATTGTTTCTTGATGCAGGATCATCGCTCACTCATCAAGCGAGCCAGCGTGGAGTGGAAGACAATTGGAATGCGCAGCACAAATTTTGAACACTTGATATTGTTGCGCCAAACATTAATGTGTAGAGTTAATAAAGCGCACTATGTATATTGTAATGGACCTTGAGCAGATAGCTCACATCCTTAAGTAGCTGAGGCATTTAATAGACTTAATGCTGTTAGATAGGAAATTTAATTATAGATTTGATAGTTTAGGAGTTCGAGAGGGAGAACAGAATATAGACACCCTCCTTTGTACAATGTAACAGTAGTATTCAGGAGCAAGAAGAGAAGAGCAGAGCAGAGAATTGTATGAAGAACACCCATGTACAGAGATTGAATTAATAGGATAAGGCTTTGATTCAATTCCATGGTAATGTGTTATTTTTCTGCGTGTTGATGTTATGTTCATGAGTATTTTCTTCCTGTCATGCATTTGCTTTTATACGTTGTGTATGTGATTTCATGGTTGATTTGAAATTTGAGAGAAGGAATGAATGAGTTTCAATTGTTTCTCTAAGTGAGCCAGAGAATTCCTGCAAGGAGTGCAGTTGAATTTGTCCGTGAGGAGTGCGTGACTGCAGGGTTTACTTAGAGATAGCTTTTGTTTCTATTTATCTCATAAGTGTAGATTTGGCACCAAAGCCGTGCAAGGCGTGCGCAGGCTGGATGAAGACTCAGGGTTGCGATTCTGAGCAAAAGGAGTTGGGATTTCTGCTGCAGGAGTGCGTAGGATCGAAGAGCTCCAATACTTAGTCGTATTTGGAGTTTTGACGCAAGGAGTGCATGCAACAAGTCTTCATAAAGGCTTGTGAAGCGAGGATAAACTCAAGAGGGATAGAACCTTTGAGATCTCACCAAGCGAGAACGTAGCAGGCTCGTGCCAAGGAGAGTTTCGAGTGGGAGTTGCAAGCATAGGCTTGGAGAACAAGTCTCGGCAGAAATACCTTGTCGCTTCAAGGAAGCATTAAGGAGGAGGAGTCGACGGCTAGGATTCGCCGGACAGATTAGCAAAATCATGCCAACCATTCGATTCCGAAAAATTTGCACAGGGTTTAAGCGTGGCGCACATGGAGGAGAGTCATCGGGACTCGACTCATCGGGATATCGGAGTTTCCGTGGTCATGGAACTCTTATGTGACGAAATCACGACTAGCGATTTCCTGAGAAGATCAGAGATGTTGATCTCAGTGGAGAGACGTGGCGCAAGATCTCGAAGAATCGGGGTTCGGCACTTCGGAACTTTGGGTGTCGAAAGAATCACGGAGAAGTCGCAAAACCCCGAATTGCGACGGGTCCCACGGGGATAGCGTGTGGCATTGACGACGACATCGCATATCGGAATTTGGGACTTGGGAGGTCCTGCGAAACGGTGCCACAGGAATCGCGAATTCCTGAATCGTGAAATCCTGATTTCCATTTGGAGTGGGGACCACCGGTGTCAGAGGGAGAGGACAGGTGGCATCGGAATATCGGGAATCGGGGATTGTGTTGCCGAGTTCAGGACTCGTTACTACGCGAGGTCTGATTTCCCGATACGACAAGGGAGATCAGTGAAGATCATTCTATGGGTGAGAGAACTTCCGATAGGGGAGTTGAAGAGCAAATACAGCTCTTCGAGCCAGTGAGGAAGAAGGTCCTGGTGATCGCGGACGTGTCGAGTGATCGTCTGCACCAAGTGGTATCAAAGATGTAATATCTTTGCTTTATGTAGCAGAGAAGAGGATTCATTATGCCACCCAGGAGAGAAAGGCAATCACCTGGTCCGGAGGACAGGGATGTGCGAAGAAGAGGAAGACCTGCAGGGAATCCAAAAATGGAGCGTCAAATGAGAGATCTCCGAGCAAGGCTTGAGGAGATGGAGACAGCACAAAGACGCGGAGCGGGTGCTGGGGATCTTAGCGATTCCGAGGTTGAAGAAGAAGCTGGACATGCAGAAGAGGTCACAACAGAAGACGCATCAATCGAGCGATTGATCAAAGCCATAGCCAAAATGGGTGCGAAGGCAAAAATGGATATTCCAGTCTATGAGGGAAGTATAGATGCAGAAGAGTTGCTGGATTGGATCCGAGCTCTTGACACCTACTTCAATTATGAGGAGATTGAAGAGGACAAGAAAGTCCGACATGTTGTCACCCGGTTGAAGGGACATGCAACATTGTGGTGGGATGAGCTATAGGCGGATAGACGTTCCAAAGGAAAACAAAAGATCAAGAGCTGGGATAGGATGATCGCGAAGATGAAAGCGAAATTCATCCCCAGAGATTATCAGATCACTCTGTTCAGGCGAATGCAGAACCTGAGACAGAAGTTGATGATGGTGAAGGAGTACACCGAGGAATTCTACAGGCTCAAAATTCGAGCAGGTCATCGGGAGAGCGATGATGAGAAGGTAGAAAGATATCTGAATGGTCTGAGATATGACATTCAGGATGAGTTAAGCATGCTAACCATCAGGACGGTGGAGGATGCTTATCAGATGGCTCTGAAATTCGAGGAGAAGCTGAGCCATAAGCAAGGTCAGCGAGGGCGAGGTAGAAGTCAGCCCAAAGGCAAGATAGTTGCCGAGGACAAATACCAGAAGCCCAAGGAGGAATGGAAGAAACCTCAGGGTAAGGTTGAGAGAGGTGGAACCTCACAATAGAGGCAGCCATATGTTGAACAGAGAAGACAACAGACTGATCAGCGAGGAGATTATGCTGATGCAAACACTCTTCCTCGTACTAGAGGTCAAGGCAGAGGAAGAGGTGGAGTGATCACATGTTTCACATGTGGGAAAAATGGGCACGAGTCATTCGAGTGTCCAGAGAAGAAGAAGGAATAAGGAGAAGCTCACATCACAGAAGCGCAGGGGCGTGATGCTGAGAATGAAGATGCAGACAGTGGAAGATCACTGGGAATGCATAAAGTTCTCTTAACACCTGAGAGGGAGGTGGAGAACATAGCTCAGAGGAGCCGACTGTTCAGGACAACTTGCACAGCCAAGGACAGGAAATGCAAGGTCATCGTGGACAGCGGAAGCACCGATAATCTTGTTTCAGCCGAGATGGTGGAAAAACTGGAGTTGGAGACGACCAATCACCCGAGTCCATACAAAGTTTCATGGATGCAGAAGGGACATCAGGTGAGTGTTACTAAACAATGTTTGGTTGAATTCAAAATAGGTGGATATAATGATAAAATCTTGTGTGATGTCATTCCCATGGATGTATGTCATGTATTGCTGGGTAGACCATGGCAGTATGACAGAAATGTGGTTCATGATGGGAGGATGAACACATACACCTTGGAGAAGGATGGGAGAACACATAGATTGCTTCCGATAAAAGATAAGGAAGTAAAGCCAGAAGTAAGCAGTACCATACTTTTCATGAGTGGGAAGGAACTTCTCACAGAGATGGAGAAGAAGGAAGATCCACAATTCTTTGTGGTCAGGAAACCGAGGATCGGCCTGACTAGCACAAGAGTGGATGACTTACCAGATGAGATCCAGGAACTGTTGGGAGAGTTTGCTGATATCATCATGGACAAACTACCTCGTTCGTTGCCACCAATGCGGATTGTGAGTCACCATATTGACCTCATACCTGGAGCAAGTTTACCGAATAAGGCTGTGTACAGGTTGACGCCGCAGGAGAATGAGGAAGTCAAAAGGCAGGTACAGGATCTATTGGACAAAGGATTGGTCAGGGAGAGCCTGAGTCCATGTGTTGTTCCAACAGTACTAAGTCCAAAGAAGGATGGAGGCTGGAGAATGTGTACAAAATCCAGAGCGATAAACAAAATCACCATCAGGTACAAATTTCCACTGCCGAGGATGGATGATCTGATGGATTGCCTGAGTGGGGAAAATTACTTTTCAAATATTGATTTGAAAAGCAGATATCACCAGATTCGCATGAGAGAAGGTGATGAATGGAAGACAACGTTCAAGACAAATGAAGGTTTGTACGAATGGTTGGTCATGCCTTTTGGTTTGACAAACGCACCAAGCACATTCATGAGACTGATGAATGAAGTCATGCGGGAATTCATCGGTAAATTCGTTGTCATATATTTGGATGACATATTGATTTTCAGCAAGACGAAGGCTGAGCATTTAAAGCATTTGGCCATTGTAATGAGAAGACTGCAGCAGGAGAAGTTGTTGGTCAACATGAAGAAGTGTTCCTTCATGAAGACAGAGCTCATTTATTTGGGTTTCGTCATATCGGCCAATGAGTTGAAGATGGATCCTGAGAAGGTGGAAGTGATCAAGAATTGGCCATCACCGAGAAATGTTTTCGAGGTGAGGAGTTTCCATGGTTTAGCTAGTTTCTACCGGAAGTTCATCAGGAATTTTAGTGGAATTAGCACAACAATGATGGACACCGTGAAAAAATGACATAAATTTTTTCATTGGACAGCGGAGGCTGAGAAGAGCTTCAATATGTTGAAGTGAAAGATCACAGAGCAACCAGTGCTAGCATTGCCAGACTTTCAGAAGACATTTCAGGTGAAATGTGACGCAAGCGGTTATGTCGTAGGAGGGGTCTTAAGTCAAGACGACAGGCCAGTTGCATATTTCAGCGACAAGCTGGATGACACAAAGCTGAAATACTCCACATATGATAAAGAGTTTTATGCCATCATACAGGCATTGAAGAAATGGAGGCATTACTTAATACCCAAAGAATTTGTATTGTACAACGATAATCATGCATTGCAGTTTGTGAGTCAACAGGATAAGTTGAATCAGAAGCATGCAAAATGGGTAGAGTACATGCAGAATTTCACGTTTGTAATTAAACACATTTTAGGAACTGCTAACAAAGTGGCTGATGCTTTGAGCAGGAAATGTTTGTTGTTGCAGGAGTTTAGAGTCCAGACGTTGGGGTTTGAAAATCTGAAGGACATGTATGCAGGAGATGCAGATTTTGCAGAAGCATACGAAGCAGCGGAGAATCCAGTTCTCAGAGATCGGAGTCCTTGGATAGATTACATGATCCAGGAGGGATTGTTGTTTAGAGGAAACCAGCTACGCATTATGAATTGCTCCATGAGGGAGAATTTAGTGAAGGAAAAGAACAGTGGTGGATTAGTAGGTCATTTTGGTCATGACAAAACTTTCGCAAAGATGAGCGAATCGTATTTTTGGCCGGGCATGCGAGAAGATGTAAAAAGGTTTGTTGATAGGTGTCGAATTTGTCAACATTCGAAGGGCTGAAGACAGAACGCGGGTTTTTATCAGCCATTGCCCATACCCGAGAGGCCATGGGAGGTGATAAGCATGGATTTTGTGTTGGGTTTGCCGAGAACGCGGAGAGTAGTTGATTCCATATTTGTGGTGGTGGACAAGTTTTCTAAGATGGCACATTTTATTCCATGTCAGAAGACCAGCGATGCGACCCACATCGCAAACTTGTTTTTCAAAGAGATTGTGAGACTTCATGGATTGCCGAGAAGTATCGTCTCGGACAGGGATACAAAATTCATAGGTCATTTTTGGAGGACGCCATGGAGGAAGCTAGGAACTAATATGGAATTTAGTTCAGCTTACCACCCGCAGACAGACGAATAGACCGAGGTGGTCAACAGAATTCTTGGAGACTTGTTGAGGAGCTTGGTGACAGAACACCATGGTAGATGGGACAACGTATTGCCACAAGCAGAGTTTGCATACAACGATTTTGTGAATCGGAGTACAGGAAAGAGTCTGTTCTAGATTGTGTATGGAACACAACCAAGGGGAGTTTCTGAACTCAGGGAGTCAGAACATGGTGCGACTAGCAACACGAGCGCAGAAACATTTGCTGAAGCGATGGAGGAACTTCACACGGAGGTGAAGCAGTGACTACAGAAGTCAAATCAGGAGTATAAACGCAGAGCACATCAACATCGGAGACAACTTCAGTTTGAAGTTGGTGATCTTGTTTTGGAACACTTAAGGAAAGAGAGGTTCCCAAGGGGAACATATAACAAGCTCAAAATGAAGAAGATTGGGCCGTGCAGAGTCCTAAAGAAGTTCGGAGAGAATGCTTATAAAATTGAGTTGCCGGATGGCATTGGGATATCTCTGATATTTAATGTTTCGGATTTATACCCATACAAGGTTGGAGAAGCAGAGGCTGGAACTGAAGAACTAGTGATCCAGTGGCAGAAGCAATTACCAGTTGCAGAGAAGCCGCAGATGGAGTGCATACTGGACAACCAAATAGGAAAGAAAACCAGGTGGAAGCAGTACTTCGAGTACCTGGTGAAATGGAAAAATCACCCAGTCGAAGATGATAGCTGGGAAAGCGAAGCGATGATACAGAAGCATGGAAAGACCGTGCAGGAGCTCATGGACAGAAGCCCATGAAAATTTTCAAGCCGAGGAGTATGATGCAGGAGCATCGCTCACTCATCAAGCGAGCCAGCGTGGAGCGAAAGACAGCTGGACTGCGCCAGCACAAATTTTGAACACTTGATATTGTTGCGCCAAACATTAATGTATAGAGTTAATAAAGCGCACTATGTACATTGTAATGGACCTTGAGCGGATAGCTCACGTCCTTAAGTAGCTGAGGCATTTAATAGACTTAATGTTGTTAGATAGGAAATTTAATTATAGATTTGATAGTTTAGGAGTTCGAGAGGGAGAACGGAATATAGACACCCTCCTTTGTACAATGTAACAGTAGTATTCAGGAGCAAGAAGAGAAGAGAGAGTAGAGAATTGTATGAAGAACACCCATGTACAAAGATTGAATTAATAGGATAAGGCTTTGATTCAATTCCATGGTAATGTGTTATTTTTCTGCGTGTTGATGTTATGTTTATGAGTATTTGCTTCCTGTCATGCATTTGCTTTTATACGTTGTGTATGTGATTTCATGGTTGATTTGAAATCTGAGAGAAGGAATGAATGAGTTTCAATTGTTTCTCTAAGTGAGCCAGAGAATTCCTGCAAGGAGTGCAGTTGAATTTGTCCGCGAGGAGTGCGTGACTGCAGGGTTTACTTAGAGATAGCTTTTGTTTCCATTTATCTCAGAAGTGTAGATTTGGCACCAGAGCCGTGCAAGGCGTGCGCAGGCTGGACGAAGACTCAAGGTTGCGATTCTGAGCAAAAGGAGTTGGGATTTCTGCTGCAGGAGTGCGCAGGATCGAAGAGCTCCAATACTTAGTTGTATTTGGAGTTTTTCCGCAAGGAGTGCGTGTAACAAGTCCTCATAAAGGCTTGTGAAGCGAGGATAAACTCAAGAGGGATAGAACCTTTGAGATCTCACCAAGCGGGAATGTAGCAGGCTCGTGCCAAGGAGAGTTTCGAGTGGGAGCTGCAAGCACAGGCTTGGAGAACAAGTCTCGGCAGAAATACCTTGTCGCTTCAAGGAAGCATTAAGGAGGAGGAGTCGACGGCTAGGATTCGCCGGACAGATTAGCGAAATCCCACCAACCGTCTAATTCTGGAAAAGTTGCGTAGGATTTAAGCGTGGCGCACAGGGAGGAGAGTCATCGGGACTCGACTCATCGGGATATCGGAGTTTCTGTGGTCGTGGAACTCTTATGTGACGAAATCGGGACTAGCGATTTCCCGAGAAGATCAGAGCCGTTGAACTCAGTGGAGAGACGTGGTGCAAGATATCGAAGAATCGGGGTTCGACACTTCGGAAATTTGGGTGTCGAAAGAATCACGGAGAAGTCGCGAAACCTCAAATTGCGACGGGTCCCACGAGGATAGCGTGTGGCATTGACGGCGGCATCGCATATCGGAATTCGAGACATGGGAGGTCCTGCGAAATGGTGCCACAGGAATCGCGAATTCCCGAATCGCGAAATCCCGATTTCCATTTGGAGTGGGGACCACCGGTGTCAGAGGGAGAGGACAGGTGGCATCGAAATATTAGGAATCGGGGATTGTGTTGCCGAGTTCAGGACTCGTTACTGCGTGAGGTCCGATTTCCCGATACGACAAGGGAGATCAGTGAAGATCATTCTGTGGGTGTGAGAACTTCCGATAGGGGAGTTGAAGAGCAAATACAGCTCTTCGGTCCAGTGAGGAAGAAGGTCCTGGTGATCGCGGATGTGTCGAGTGATCGTCTACACCATTTCTCTTCTTGAGAATTCCTGCAAAGAGTGCAGTGAGATTCCGCAAGGATTGCATTGACGAGATTCTGAGTTTTATCTCAGAAAAGATCAGGAGGGATACCAGTGTTCTCATACCAATAGAAGTGCATATATAGAACAGATTCGTGCAAGGTGTGCGTAGGCCGATTGAAGTCTTAGGCTTATTCAACCAAGGGAAAAGGTTGAATAACTGTTTTTTCCAGGGGTGTTGCTCCAGCTGGTATCAAAGCTTACAATCAATGTTTTCTATAAGAAGGAGAAGACAGAAGGCAAGTTGTGATTTAGATTCTGCGTGGAATAGATTTGAACAATGTCGTCGAGAAGACGTCAAGATAGACCAATGCCCGATCTAGTTGTGGAAAGGGAAATGAGATAACTCTGTGCTCGATTGGATTCTATGGAGATAGAATAGAGACGAACAGTTGATGTTGGAGATGTCAGTGAAGCCGAAAGTGAAAATGAGGCCGGAGTTGAAGAAGAAGTTGTAGCCGAGGATGCTGCAGAAGAATGTCTATTCAAAGTTGTTGCAAGAATAGGTGTCAGGGAAAAGATGGACATTTCGATGTATGAAGGTGACTTAGATGTTGAAGAGCTACTAGATTGGTTTAGATCTCTGGACAAATACTTCGCCTATGAGGATGTCGAAGAAGACAAGAAATTTAAACATGTTGTCACTAGACTTAAAGGGCATACAACACTGTGTTGGGATGAACTGCAAGCTGATAGGCATTGTAAAGGCAAGAAAAGAATAAAAAACTAGGATAGAATGGTCGAAAAGATGAAAGCCAAGTTTATACCCAGAGATTATCAAATCAATCTATTTCGAAGAATGTAGAATTTGAGACAGAAAGGGATGACAGTGAAAGAATACACTGAGGAGTTCTATAGGATAAACATTCGAGCAGGTCATTGAGAAAGTGATGATGAGAAGGTTGTCAGATACATGAACGGCTTGAGATATGATATTCAAGATGAGATGAGCATGGTAACAATCAGAAATGTAGAAGATGCTTATTAAATGGCTCTGAAGGCAGAAGAAAAATTTCCCCAAAAGCAAGGTCAAAAAGGCAGAGGTAGAAGTCAGAGCAGAGGCAATGAAATTGCCCAAGATAGAGTACAAAAACCCAAGGAAGAAGAAAAGAAACCTCATAATCACCCTGAAAGAGGAGGAAGCTAACAAGGGAGATAGTATGCTGATAGGAACACTTTTCCATGAGCAAGAGGAAGAGGAAGAGGCAGAGGAGGTGAAATTAAGTGTTTTGTCTATGGAAAGATCAGACACAAATCTTTTGAATGTACTGATAGGAAAAGAGATGGAGGCGAAGCTCACATTTCAGAATCTCAAATATGAAGGGCTGTATGAATGGCTTGTCATGCCGTTTGGTTTGATGAATGTGCCAAGTACTTTCATGAGATTGATGAATGAAGACTTGAAATATTTTTTTGGAAAGTTTGTGATTGTGTATCTTGATGATATACTAATCTTCAGTAAGACTAAGGAGGAGCATTTGAGACACTTAACTCTAGTGATGTAGAGGTGCAGCAAGAGAAATTGTTGATAAATTTAAAGAAGTCGTCTTTCATGAAGACATAACTCATTTATTTGAGTTTTGTAATCTCTTCGAATGAGTTGAAGATGGACCCAGAGAAGGTAAGAGAAATCAAAGATTGGTCATCGTCGAGGAGTATATTTGAAGTCAGAAGCTTCCATGGATTAGCTAGTTTTTATAGGAAGTTCATCACAAATTTCAGCGGGATATGTGCAACGATGATAGACATAGTCAAGAAAAGACATAAATATTTTCATTGGATAGAGGAAGCAAAGAAAAGTTTCATTTGTTGAAGGAGAAGATAGTTGGACAGCCAGTTCTGGTTCTGCCAGATTTCAGTAAAACATTTCAAGTGAGATGTAACGCAAGTGGATTTGCGATTGGAGTAGTATTAAGTCAAAACAACAGGCCAATTACATACTTTAGTGAGAAACTGAACGAGGCAAAGATGAAGTATTCAACATATGATAAAGAGTTTGATGTGATCATATAGACGTTGAAGAAATGGAGACACTACTTGGGTCCAATGGAAACACAATTGAATATTATGATAGAGGGAAATTGGAAAATTTTGGGAAAGCCTACTGCAGTACCTTCATTGGGAAGGATAGGCTTGTTTAAAGTAAATATGATAACCCTATGTGGATGAGTTACTAATGTACCTATTATTGTCCAAGGAACATCGACTGAAGATGAATTTGAAGTCATTAAGTTTGTTGGGGACAACGCCCCTTTCCCACTTTTGCTAGGTAATACTTGGATTGAGAAAGATCAAATCAGAAGGAAAGCAGAAGAAGAGGCCATAGAAAAGAAAAAGCAAGAACTAAGGGATTTCATAGCTAGAAAAATAGATCGACTAATAGAAGAACGAGAGGATAAGTCGAAGCAATAGAAAAAAGTAACAACGTAGGAGGGACAGAAGGAAAAAGAATTAGTTGTCAAGGTTGAAAGAATAGAAGAAGGATTGAAGGACCTATCTATGCAAGAAAGAAGAATACCCACCCATGAAGTATTAAGAGAAGGGATATTAACTTCAGACTCTTTGAGGGCACCTCAATAGTGCGAAGCCACTGAGCTAGGAGAAGATAAGAATAAGAATGGAAAGAGGATTATAGAAACAATTAGAGAGACTCAGATCACAGGGAAGAAGGAAAGGAAGCTCAATAAAAAGAAAGCTAAGTTGGAAAAGATACAAGAAGCTACAGAGAACAGATGGAAGACTTTGCAGACTGGAACCTCGCAAGAAAAATTCATTTGAAAAGAGGATATTCATACAGAATGAGGGAAGGTGATGAATGGAAGACAACATTCAAGACGAATGAAGGGTTGTATGAATGGCTTGTCATGCCGTTTGGTTTGACGAATGCGCCAAGTACTTTCATGAGATTGATGAACGAATACTTGAAAGATTTTGTTGGAAAGTTTGTGATTGTGTATCTTGATGATATACTAATCGTCATTAAGACTAAGGAGGAGCATTTGAGACACTTAACTCTAGTGATGTAAAGGTGCAGCAAGAGAAATTGTTGAAAATTTAAAGAAGTCGTCTTTCATGAAGACAGAACTCATTTATTTGGGTTTTGTAATCTCTTCGAATGAGTTAAAGATGGACCCAGAGAAGGTAAGAGAAATCAAAGATTGGTCGTCGCCAAGGAGTATCTTTGAAGTCAGAAGCTTCCATGGATTAGCTAGTTTTTACAGGAAGTTCATTAGGAATTTCAGCGGGATATGTGCAACGATGATAGACACAGTCAAGAAAAGACATAAATCTTTTCATTGGATAGAGGAAGTAGAGAACAATTTCAAGTTGTTGAAGGAGAAGATAGTTGGACAGCAAGTTCTGGTTCTGCCATATTTCAGTAAAACATTTCAAGTGAGATGTAACGCAAGTGGATTTGCGATTGGAGCAGTATTAATTCAAAACAACAGGCCACTTGCATTCAGTGAGAAACTAAACGAGGAAAAGATAAAGTATTCAACATATGATAAAGAGTTTTATGCGATCATACAGGCATTGAAGAAATGGAGACACTACTTGGTTCCAAAGGAGTTTGTCTTGTATATCGATAACCATGCTTTACAATTCATAACTCGACAGGAGAAATTGAACCAGAAGCATGCAAAATGGGTTGAATACATGAAGAACTTTACTTTTGTTATAAACCACATTTCTGGAAATGCTAACAAGGTTGTTGATGCATTGAGCAGGAAATGTTTGATTCTGCAGGAGTTCAGAGTGAAAACTTTAGGTTTTGACAACCTTAAGGATATGTACAGGGATGATTCAGATTTCAAAGAAGCCTATGAAGCATGTGAGAATCCAGTTCTCAGAGATAGAATCCAATGGACTGAATACTTGATTCAGGATGGACTGTTGTTCGGGGGAAACCAGTTGTGTATACCGAAATTCTCTATGAGAGAGAACCTCTTGAAGGAAAAACATAGTGGCGGATTGGCTGGACATTTCAGCCATGATAAGAATTTTGCACAACTGAATGGCTCATACTATTGGCCAGGGATGAGAACAAATGTTAGGAAATTCGTGAATAGATGCAGAATTTTCCAGCATGCAAAGGGGAAAATACAGAATATAGGGTTGTATAAGCCATTGCCAATACCAGAGAGGTCGTGGGACATGGTAAGCATGGATTTTGTGTTGGGACTGTCGAGGACACAGATAGTTTGTGATTCCATATTCTTGGTAGTCAAAAAGTTCTCAAAAATGGCACATTTTATTCCATGTCATAAAACCAGTGATGCAACACATATTGCAAACCTGTTTTTCAAAGAAATTGTTAGACTTTGTGGCTTACCCAAGAGTATTATTTCAGATCGGGATACCAAATTTGTTGGTCATTTATGGAGGACCCTATGGAAGAAGTTGGGGATGAATTTATCTTTTAGCTCAGCATATCATCCTCAAATGGATGGGTATACTGAGGTGGTAAATAGAAGTTTAGGGGACTTGTTGAGAAGATTAGTAGTTGAACATCACTGTCAGTGGGATCAGATTATGCCACAAGCGGAATTTGCATATAAGGATTCACCCAACAGGAGTAAAGAACAGAGACCATTCTAGATTATGTATGGAATGCAACCAAGGGGAGTATATGAGTTAAGGGACTTAGAGCAGAGAAAGTTCAGGAGTTCTAGAGCTGAAGATTTTGTAGCAGGAATGCAAGAGCTTCATCGCAAGATTAAGGAGAGATTGCAGAATTCCAACCAGGAAAAAAAGCGCAGATCAGATCAACACAGAAGAGAAATTCAATTTGAAGTGGGGGATTTATTTTTAGCAGATCTCAGGAAAGACAGATTCCCAAGGGGAACATATAATAAATTGAATATGAAGAAAATTGGGCCATGTAATATTTTGCGAAAGTTTGAGGCAAATGCTTACCAAATTGAATTACCAGATGGGGTAGGGATATCGCCCATATTCAATATAGAAAATTTGTATCCTTACAGAGTATATGAAGGAGACGAAGAGAATCAAAAGGAAATTCAATGGGTTAAACAGATGCATGTAGATGAAAAGCCACAGATGGAAAAGATCATTGATCAAAGAGTTAGCAAGAAGACCCGAAGGAAGACATATTTTGAATATTTGGTCAAATGGAAAGGACACTCGATTGAAGATGCCAGTTTAGAAAATGAAGCAAGTATCCAAAAACATGGACAGATGGTGCAAGAGCTCATGAACAGGAGTTCATGAATTTTTCAACCAAGGGAGTATGATGCAAGAGCATTGTAAGCAAGCCAGCAAAGCAAGTGCAGAAGAGGAAGACAGTTGGATATGCACCAGCGCACGTTTTGAATTTTAAAAGACAGAGTATTAATGTAATAGCTAGGAGGATGTATTTACATTTATGTTTTGTGATTGTAAACAGATCTTGAGCGTTGCTCCCATCTGTCGGATATGAAGGGATTTAATTGTGATGAATGTAAAGTAGCTATGGTTTTTAATTCGATTAGATAGCTTAGAGTTGTAGGAGGGAAAAATCTAGAAATCTCCCTTGTATGTATTGTATGGTAAGGATTATTCTCATTGTAAGTTGTAAGCTATAAAGCAAGAGAATAGTGGAGCAGAAGAAATGAGATTGTAAGAATTTGTATAAGAATATAGCGGTTTATATAGAACCCATGTACAGATACACTTGGAATTAATACAAGAATGCTTTTGATTCCATTTCATGGTGTTGTGGTGGTTGTTGTTTACATCTATTTGAATGGTATATTTACAGTTTACTTTTATTCTCTATTATGCATTTGTTCAATGTTGTATATGTGTGTATGTATGTTGGTCACTATAATTGCTTAATTAATTTTAAACAACCAAGTGAAACATAAATTATCAACCCAGGGAAGTCTTTTATTTCAAAGATAGCCACGCACTGTATATGCTCAATTCCAAAAGCGACTTAGTGTTGTAGTAAAGAAATTTATACTAATTATACTTGCTTGAATGAACTGAGGCTTCTGAATTAAATCACAGAAAAGTAACCTTCCTATTGCAATTCCTTAAAGATCAATCTAAGAATCCTGGATTACATTAAAATAACACTTG